>CM045896.1:3722500-3847500 GCA_025169545.1 Anguilla japonica
ACTATCTAGACTATGTAGGGTAAGAAGTAGTCTCAGAAGAAGACGCTTGCGGCTTTCAAACCTTAGTCCGAGCTTTTTAAGTTCCTGTGTGGAATGACAGTTGATCATTCCAGCTTTTTTTGTACTTCGTTGAGATTTGTCCTCACCATTTGGAGAAGTTGCTTGGGTAGGTAAGTTTCTCTAATTATAAGTACGGGTCTTCAACTTGGAATGAAGGCCTTAGTGTGTGCTCGTAATGCAGTTGTGGCGATGACATCCCTCTAGTTAGTGGTGGTTTAAGTGACCACTGGATGAGCCCTGGTCTCTTTTTTTGCGGTGAGATGGTCATTTGTTGGTCAAAATGAGCACAGGTGCACAGAACTTTGAACGGTAAGACTGTCTAACTGGTCGTTGGGCTCCTATTATTGGCTGATGATGCAATTTCTTGCACGGAAGTTTTTCTTTAAGCCAGTATTTGTCGTAGAGTTTCACACGTGATTTTTTTTGCTTTTGTTCTTGTGTGGATATGCTCTTGGAATTTAGTGAGGGCTTCAGTGAACCCACCCCCTTCTTTACACCCACAGCACCCCTCCCCCCCAATGTTCTGAACCCCCATATTCGTCCTTCAGTCGCTGCTATGGGGTGCCCTTCCCAAAAAACCTGTTGTGAGTAATTTGCACAGCAGAAGCATAACTTATAATTTACCTGTCAGTTGCATGACATTGCTTTTTTATTGGCTGGCATAAATAAATGTTGTTGTACCAAATTCTCAAATTACATACGCTATATTCACAAATCTAAATGGACTGCTCTCCCTTGGGATTAGTGTAGTAGTTTACCGGAGGTACAGTGATCATAAATTGGCTCTAACAAGGGTTTTTAAAAAAAAAGAACGTTTGGGACTTGCACGTAGAGTTTCCTTGTGCAAAGCGACCCGTCCGTTTCTCCCTTGTCATTGGTAAATGCGCCAATGGTCAGTAAGGTTGACGAGGTCTTATTTGCTCTTAGTCTGAAGGTGTATGTTCACGTGCATCCATGCGACTGCATTTACCTAAGCAGTTATGTACTTGATCCAGGGTAATGGCCCACAAAGGATCATTTGTCTTGTGAGTACTGCTCTGTTGTGCCGTAATTCACGTCAACGTCTTATTTTTCCCAGTCTACAGCAATCGGGGCAGTTTTCTTTTTACGAGGCACACATTCCGTCCGGCCTTTCTTTGGCTTTTCCCGTCCTCTGTCTCCCGGGTTTACAGTACGCATCCACGTGCACAAGATACTGCGAAAAACTGCAATCTGGAAAAGCTACACGCAAAGACAATTAGGGCTTCCGGTCAGAGAATGTCAAAAGTGATGAACTGCTGCGCAGAGGAGGAAGAATTTGAACCAACGCACGCGATAGGTCCAGCGTGAGCTGTTTTCTTCCTGAAATGTGCAATGACAGCGAGCGGTATCGGATTTGTTGTTGGGGATTAACGGATGGCGAGGAGGAGTTTGATTCAACTAACGGCATTATCAGGAATGATAAGGGAAATTGTTTGAACCTGTTTGACCCGTAAATAATGTCGCCGCGGTGTCCGCTGTTCAGGCTTCAGCGTAGATGGTTGTGATATTACGATGTAAGTAAAGAGAGATGAAGTTAAGAGAGTAAGGCACCGTCGTTCACCGTTGAATTCAGCAAAACACATGACCGATTCATGACCGCAGTGAAATAAGGAGCGTATTAATGCTGCAGTTTCACAGCCTCTGCTCGCGGCGTTGACGTCTGTGTGTGACGTCACCTTTAAAAAAAAAGGAAAATATGTGCCATCTTCCATCTTCCACATTCAACGGTCTGAGAATCTACCACTTTCCCGTTAGTTCGCGGTGTAGCCTGCAGCGGGATTCTGTACACATTCCGAACCCCCAGTGGAACCTGAATTTCAGAGGGACAGCTGTTCCGTCGTTCACAAAGCAAAGGAGCTTTGTTATTGAAATGAGTTCAGCTTTTTTGTGCAGAGAGAGAGAGAGAAAGCAAGGGAAAAAATCAAGGCCTGGCACCTGCTTCTCAAACGCACAGAAATTGATTTCATTTGAATAAAAATGTTCAGCACATTACTTACAGTTCCGTGGGTGGAAAATACGGGCGACTTAAATATCCAAAGTCTGTGTCGGTTCCAAAAAAAGGATCAGGAAACGGTTTAATCTGGCAGTTCGGATTCAATTGAATTTAATCTAAATAAGAACAGGAAAAGGTAACTGAGGCTTGGATAATGAATTCTAGGGTCCATTAAAAGTAATCTTTTTTTGTGTGAGGTGTGTCAAATTGAACTGAAATTTAGATCAGATGAAAGTGAATATAATTGGACAGAATGTGCATGGTTACGCTTGGACTTGTATTGCAGCCTTTTTTAAAGAAAAAAATTATATAATATCTGAAATAACTTCCAGATTCTCCCCTGATTCCTAAAAAGGTTTAGTCGGTGGAGAACGATAAGAAGACCTAATGAACGTGATCTCAACACGGACCAGTGAAATTAGAAAAAAGAATTCATTAGCAAGAGGTGCAGTTTTTTTTTAATTTTTAAAATTTTTAAAAAATTTTTTATTTTATTTTATTTTTATTAAGCAAGAGGTGCAGTCCTGAGGCAGGATGTGCTGTAGTGAAGTAGACTGCTTCATGAGATATTACAGGTGAAGTGTCTGATGGTATTTGTAGTTTATCTACCGTTTGTGTCTTCTCTGTTAGGCCGTTCGTGCCTTATCGATCGTGACAGCCTAACTTTGGCCCTGGGTAAAGTGGGTCGGGGTTTTACGCAGGTCAGGTGATACATAATCCCTACAATCCCTGGGCAGTTTTTTTTTTTTTTTGCCATGTCAGCATCCTGGCCGCCGTTAAAAGAAAAAAAAAAACATAGGAAGCCTAAGATTTATTTCCAGAAGCTGGCTGTCAGGCTATAGAACCTTCTGGAAAAAAAAAGACGTGAGCAATGGCGAGGTAAAAGAAAGAGGTGAGCAGTCTGTATTAATGAGGTTAACTCTGGACATCTGTCAAGGTTACCAGCACAAAGGCGGGGGACAATAAAACCTCCTGTCCTCTTCAGTCAGTTCCTGGGCCTGTGCATTAATAAAGCATCCGAGTAGCAGAGCTGATCTCACAGCAGGTCTCCCCTATTCCATTCCCAAACCTTAGCCAAAGGCTAAACTGATACTACTGTAGATCTGTATTCATAAAGCATCTGAGTAGGAGAGCTGATCTTGAGCAGGTCTCCCCTATTCCATACCCAAACCTTAGCCAAAGGCTAAACTGATACTACTGTAGATCTGTATTCATAAAGCATCTGAGTAGGAGAGCTGATCTCGAGCAGGTCTCCCTGTTCCATACCCAAACCTTATCCAAAGGCTAAACGGATACTACTGTAGATCTGGGTCCCATATTCCTAAAGCACCTTAGTCAGAGTACTGAGAGAGTGTAGTGTAGTATATCAGCAGTGTTGTATCAATGGTTAGGGAGCTGGGCTCGTAATACAGAGTTGCGGGTTTGAATCCCGGGAAGGGCACTGCAGTTGTACTGTTGCGCAAAGTCCATAACCTGAACTGCTACGCTATGTTCAGTATCTCGCTGTACAAATGGACACTATGTAAACATGCTGTATAATGTACTCTGGACTGGCGCCTTGGCTAAATGCCTAAACGTCAGCAAAGGGTAAAGCCTTATTTATACTTTGTCGCATGACCCTTTCGACAAGTGTCACGTGACAAAAATGACGTATTTTCAACGGGAAAATGTGTCGCACGACACTTTTTTTCAGTGTCGCGCACCTCTAGATTTTTGTTATGTCGCAGAATTTGATGCTTTGTCGCACGGTGTTGATTGGACAGCCAAACGGAACGCCAGACAACTTTCTTTTTTTTCTGATTGCTTCATTTTTAAAAACAAAAGTAGATATTAAATTCATTCTTCCCCTATTTTTCTGTAATGTCACCAGGCGCCGCAGTGTTTTCACAGATGTAAACATCAGCAGTTTGGCGTTTTGTTACCATAGAGACAATAGAACCCTCTCCACAGCCCTTTGCCAAAGTATAAATGCAAAACATAGTGCGACACTTTCTCGTTTTTTGTCGCACGACACTTGTCGAAAGGGTCGTGCGACAAAGTATAAATCAGGCTTAAGGCCCCTCTGTCCACACCCCACCCTTACCCCGTTACGAACAGGGGTTTATCTTGGCTGCAGGTGTGGGTGCGCAGTCCGCATACAGATGAAGGTTCAGGGGAACTTTTTGATTTTGAGAAACTTTTTTCCTTCATTTATTTTTTTTGTATAGTTTTATATTAATAATGTAATATCAAACCTGGAAATAAAATGCAAGCAGGCAAGTCAAGTTAAGCCATGTATTACCGATATGAGTGAATCGCTCTGCCTGTTGATGTGATTGATGTGATTGGCTGCGGCTTTGACAGGCGGAACATGAGGGTGCATGGCAACGGCGTGAGGGCGACGTGCCCTTGTTTAATAAGGCCCTGCTAAAAGTGTGTGCGTGTGTGTGTGCGCGCGTGTGTGTGCGTGCGTACGTGTGCTCTTACATGCCTGTGTGCCTGACTCTGTGTGTGTGTGTGTGTGCGCGTGTGTGTGCGCGTGTGTACGTGTGCTCTTACATGCCTGTGTGCCTGCCTCTGTGTGTGTGTGTGTGTGCGCGTGTGTGTGCTCTTACGTGCCTGTGTGTGTGCACGCCTGTGTGTGTGTGTGAGGCTGTGAGGCTGTGAGTGCGTGTGTGAGACTGTGTGTGAGGCTGTGTGCGTGTGTGTGTGTGTCTGGGCACAGACGTCTGTGTATGCATACCTGTGTGTGTTTGTGTGTGAGGCTGTGAGTGCGTGTGTGAGACTGTTGTGTGTGTGCGTTTGTGTGAGAGGCTGTGTGCGTGTGTATGTGTGTGTCTGGGCACAGACGTCTGTGTATGCATACCTGTGTGTGTTTGTGTGTGAGGCTGTGAGTGCGTGTATGAGACTGTGTGTGTGTGTGTGCGTATGTGTGAGAGGCTGTGTGCGTGTGTGTGTGTGTCTGGGCACAGACGTCTGTGTATGCATACCTGTGTGTGTTTGTGTGTGAGGCTGTGAGTGCGTGTGTGAGACTGTTGTGTGTGTGCGTTTGTGTGAGAGGCTGTGTGCGTGTGTATGTGTGTGTCTGGGCACAGACGTCTGTGTATGCATACCTGTGTGTGTTTGTGTCCGCACTACAGAGCGTACACACGTTGTCTTTGTTCTTCTTCGGAGAGGCGTGAATGAGGAGCTTCTGTGAGTGTGTGTGTGTGTGTGTGTGTGTGTGTGTGTGTGAGAGTGTGTGTGAGTGAGGGAGAGGGGGGGAAGAGAAAGAGAGAGATGTAGGCCTGTACATATACACGGTGTGTCAGGAGAAAAGGCGATGTTCACACGGTGGAACCGTGGCTGTCTGCGGGTAATGGAATTCTTCACCCACAATCCCGCAATCCTACAGTCCCTTTATTCAGCCGAGCTGGCGGATATCAAACGTCATTTCGCTCATGAATAAGGACACCGGTTTATCCAGGGCTGCTTTCAGTCATCCCTCGGGGACGAGATGGACGGAGCCTCGCTGTCTGTCAGCGATCACATCCCCCCCCCCCCCCCCCCACCCCCACCCCCCCCCCCAGTAATCTTCATCGTTTGGCGCTAATTACGCACAGACAGTGATTGACAGCGGCGTTCCCGCCCTGCCACATTCTGCTTTCAGCGCACAGAGACGCGGACGTTTTTATAGTGTCAGGCTGCAAGGTTTTTCCTTCCCTCAGCAGCGGGAAGTAGACGTAAAAATGGCAATTATGTTACCTGCACAGAACCGGTTCGACGAGACGAATCATAAAACTGAAGTGGTTCGCGGCGGTTTGCAGGCTTATGAAAAATGAAAAGGCTAAAAGAGATGAACTCAGCTGAAAGAGGAATGTGTTCAGATTTTCTGATTAGATTTGATCTCGGTCCGTTGTTCTCAGTCAGTCCTTGGCGATGCTCAGTGTCATCGTGTCCATAGGACAAGAAGCATCTCCCTGCGTCAGTGGATTTAGTTGGAAAGGACAAGTATCCTTTTGACTATCTATCTGTCATCCATCCATCCATCTGTCTATCTATCATCTATCCATCCATCCATCCATCTATCTATTCATCCATCTATCTATCCAGCCATCTATTTATCATCTATCCATTTATTCATCCATCCATCCATGTCAGAACACCCATTCCCGGTGCAATATTTCTGAGGCACAGTCAAATCCTGGAATCTGTCAGCGTGTAGTTTCAGGGCAAAGCCTGAACCTTGCTGTAACTGTGGAGTGACGCTTCCTGCTTGGACAACGCTTGGAAAAATCGTTTTTGAGTACTCCCACAAATGTGCCAACCTTTGTGGAACTTGCTAGCCCGATATTAGTTTGCGATTGAGCCTTGCAGGTTCAGTGAACTGCGTTTGCCGTCGAGTCTTTGCGGGTTTCATTGTGTTCTTTCCCCGTGTGCCTGGCATTGTCCCGAGACAAATGCAGTTTCGTTGATGAAATCAAGCCTGGAGGTCCCGGAGGCGTTATTCGAAGCGGTGCGTTACAGAGCTGTAATTCACGGCATCAGCTACACGGCGCCGGCCGCGTGGAATAACTTGATAAACAAAGCGGATGTGGGCCTCCGTGTTCCCTGCCGGATGAGTAGAAGTGCACGTCAGCGCTGTGTGTGTCCTTCCGACTGTTCTGCGGCCATCTTGGTTTTCGGCCATCTTGATTTTGGGCCTGTCGGCCTGTGACGCCTCGTTCAGCCGAAGGTCGTGTTCAGGGAATTCCTGCGACGTTCCTTACATGCTTGTTTAACAAAAATCTGAGTAAATGAGGTAAAACAGAGTAAATTTTCAACTTTTTCAGGCGGGATGTTTGCACTCACAAAACGCGCCTGTCGAATCTCGCATGACTTCCGTCCGCTGCTCAGTGCTGTTTTTTTTTTGGTTTTTGTTTTCCTGGTGACAGAGGAAAATGGACGGCTTGGCTGTAAACTGTAGGAAATAAACGGACTCCATCGAGGTGCAGAGTACCAGGAGGGATGCCCCCTGTCACACCTGGTCACTCGGACACTTTGTGTGCTCCATCTCTGTCACGTTCCTTCCTCTCACCTGGTGCATTATGTCAGTTAATTGCTTTTATGAGGGTCACTAATTGGTCACTAATTGTATAATTACTCAGGTGCAATAATCCAGTGCCCACAGTGACCCCATGGGGATGTAGACGGTAATGCAAGTTGAAATCATTTTTTTTTTGGTTACGTGGCTGAGATTACACCAGTATCCCTGCTCATGAAATACGCATTTATATTTTTAGATCTCAAAATCTATGCTTCCCCTTGGTTCTGTGTAAATTCACCTCAAGTATCATGCAGGCAATGCGGCAAGCCTGTAGGTTTTGTTGAATATTCTATTCATTTTTGATTTGTAAGCACAGTAACAGCAAGGGGGATGGGTGGGGGTAGCGGGGGATGTTTCGGGGTGTATGAAGCGAAGCAGCCTGGTATCTCAGCCAATAGGAAGTGCTGTCATCTTGGAAGCTGGCTGTCCCACAGGCCCTTTGTGACCCATCCCACCCTCCCCCCGTCCTGGTTTGTCCCTGGTCTTAAGATGAGCCAGGGAGTGGGGTGGGTGGTGACAGCCAGGGGTACAGGGCCGCATGCCAGCTTGGCGGGGGCCCAAACTCTGCAATTCGGGAAGAGGTCAGCCAGCCGGCCGGCCAGGAGAGCTCCTGCAGGCTCTGGGGAATTCACCGGAAGAGCTCAGTGTGTGTGTGTGTGTGTGTGTGTGAGAGAGAGTGTGTTTGCGTCTGCGTCTGTGTGTGTGTGTGTGTTCCTGACTGCTTTCATCTCACAAACGGAATACCAACTTTTAACACACCCAACCCAACCCCCCTCCCCCCTCCCCCCTATATTCCTCAGGCTTACAAAAACTACAAGTGCCTCGTTTGTGTTCTCTGTCAGAGGTAAATAATTGCTCTCCCTGTCTTCGGGAAATGGGATCATTCATTTCTCTGACACCCTTTCTCAGTTAATATTCAGAGCATTATGAAGCCCTTTTAATTATCAATGATGTTATGATTTTGTGGAACATGGTCTACCGCCAGGAGAGAATCTCTTTCCCTTCGGAATTCAGGAATGAGATCTCGGTGGATGTAGCGCTTTCAGTGATGGGGGCCCTGGGGGGGGGGGGGGGGGGGGGGGGGGGGGGTAATATTTCAACCTCCTGCATCACTTCAAAGCCTGCAACATTAGCGCACTGCTTTGTCCTTCATTTTCATTTCATCTTGTGTTCCAGTCACATGTTATGTATTGGACATGTGTGAATACGTAAATATGTTGGGACATAACTTACCCTCATTTGTCCTCACCTGATCCTAACAGTACATCACATCACAACTACCCTTGTGAAAAATAACTCATAGCTACTTTTACTTCATTATTTATTTCATTGTTTATTTCATCTGAAAATAAGACGATTTGTTAGGCATGTTATGTCCTAATATGTAAAACCATTGAATTGAAAGATGGTACAGTTTCTTTTTCACATCGCTGTATGTGTGTGTGTGTGTGTGTGTAAGTGGGGTGGGGTGGGGGGTTCAGAGGATGAGGGTGAGCACTGTCTCACAGAAAAATGTATTAGTTTTAATCTGTTGAGGTAATGTCTGTCAGTTAAAGTGTATAATTGTTCTGCCGTTGTGACCTCTGGTTTCTCACAATGCAACTTTATTGACGCATCGCCTCGGCGTCACATTGTTTGAGCCGATTGAGAAATAAAAACATGTTTGTGGCGTTTGGGGGGGTGGGGTTAATGGATAAGGGATAAAAAATCGTGCCTCAAGTTGACACGCGGCGCGCCGTTTTTCCCGCTCCGACTTTGCGAGCGGACCGACTCCGTTCTCACGCGGAGAATATCATACGTGCGAAAAGGCGAGTGGCAGGACCGCATGAAAACATTCGCCTTGCTGTCGCGTTAAACATCGAGGATCAGTTCTCCTCTCCGTGTCAGATCCCAGATTACGGAGATTAGGGCTCGTGTGTGTGTGTGTGTTTGTGTGTGTGTGCGTGTGTGTGTGCTAGAGAGGGTTTGTTCACACAGAACTGTGACCGAAACCTAACTGTTCTTATTTGAATATTCTTATTTTTATTATTATTCAATATTAAAACCCCCACTTTTAAACATATATTCAGTCAAGTTTGACAGTGTTGGGAACATTAATGGGGGGAGGGTGTTTCTGTGAACCTTCTACAGCAGGCCTCCAGATTTTATTTAACTTTTATCTTGTGTGGGCGATCTGTTTTTTATTTATTTATTTATTTATTTTTTTTAGCGCAAAGCTGTTTTCACTTCCCGCCAAAAACAGAGCAGCCGTTGTAAAGGTTCCCCACGATGAGGATTTATCTCTCCATCGGAACAGTAGGCCTACTGCTGCCCACTGCTCATGTGCAGTGATGCATGTCATCACTGGTGATCTATAGCAGAATGTTCACAAATGGAATCTTGGCCGCGAGCTTTGTTGTGGATTAGGGGTATACGTGGGAAATGGAGTTTTTGGAATGTGAAACCTGCAGTTCCTACTTTCTGTTATCTCTGTATCTGTCGTCATGCGTGGGGAAACACACTGGAGGTGATACATGGTAGATCCTCTTATTATTGTTATCTTTTTTTATTGTATAATATACTATAAGGTATGTGGAACATACAGCAGTATGTTAGAGGTTCTTCCACATCCTGTAAGGGGGAATTTAAATGGGCTTTTGGTAACAAAAGGATAAGTGCCTTGTAAAATGTTCAGTGACTGGCTGGTTGTAAAAACGCTCTTGTGAGAGTGATGGGGACAAATGAGAGCAAATTAAATTGAAAATTAGCATCCGGAGTAGCGCCCTTTTTTTTTTCTTAATTGCCAATCTACTGTCCGCCGTCCCCCGTTCCCCCCTCAGCCATTCAGAAGATGGGGAACATGGGACACCTGATGCGCCCGAAAGCTTTTCGGATTCACCTGCGAATCACCTGGACTCACCCGTCGCTTCTGCGCTTGGCGTGTCCGCCTCTGCGCGCCATGACCGAATGAAACTGAGTCATGTGACTCGCGGCGTAGCCTCCGATCGCACGACCTGTTTAACGCGGAAGGTCCGCCTGATTCCGGTCCGTTTTGGTGCGGTGCTTCCACCAGAAGGTTACGAGCTCACGACCCACCGAAGCGAGTGTGAGTGCGTTTCCTTTAGCCGAGCCCGTGTTTATCATGAGCCTGACACACGGTCTAATGTGGGATTAAAATGATTTTAATCCTGTGTTAGAACCCCTCACCCCCTCAGATGAAGGAAAGAAGTCTGGCATAAGACAGACACCATCCTCGATGATTCAGCTCACCTGCTATGCACTGAATTTGTGACTAACCTGTTTCCTTTAGGAATCTGTGTTCCTTTCTAAGGCTATTAAACACGCTGAAGCACTAAAATGGACCCTTGAGCTCTTTTCTCTGTTGGTTTTTTACTTTTCTTTAACCTCTTTGCCTAATTAATGCATGTTTAGAATTTTATTCTTTGCCCAAGGACTCATTTATTTTTCTAATTTATGCGAGAATTACCTTTTGATCTCCTCCCTGTGCTTGTAAGGTTTGTTAACGGTTTTGTAAAACCCACGTCGTGAGTGATGTCAGACGTATGTGGGTTTTTAATGCTGCACAACGGAGACGACGAAGATCTCCTGATCTGCAAATGAATGGAAAATGAGATACATACAGCAAGTTATTTTTTCTTCTCTCTTTTTTTGTCATCTTTGTGATCCACCGCAAGTCCTTCTTTGGGCCGTAGCTTGGGAGCAGCAAAGGAATTTTCCAAAACCCTCTCCCCCCCCTGTGACCCCCCCCCCCGCCACCCCGTGAGCAGGGGGCATGACGGAGAATCGGCTCTGGGACACAGAGTGAGACGATTCAAAGCGGGCACGTCTTGTCCTCCCCTCCTCAAAATTCAGCGCACCTCGCCGAGCTTAGAGGAGTTATTGCTGAGGGACAGAAGCAGGCGAGTTGGGGGGGGGGGGGAGAGCAGAGGGGAGGTGGGGGGAGCTGCCGTCAGACTGATATTGAGCGAGGCCCTGTTATGTGGTGAACAGCAGAACAATGAGTCGTGCTGACAGTGACACACTCATCCGTCCCCGTGCCTGCTGCGGGACAAAAAGGCGTGTGCAATCAAAGTCTCACACAGAAATGTGCTCAGCTCGCAGCTGAGAGGTGGCACCGTCAGTCAGTGTGTAACTATTTAAGGGCATTGTGGGTAATAATTACGTACACCTGATGAAGACCTTCCAATTGGAAATGTGGTTTTGTTTGATGTGAAGTAAAGGGTGTGTGTTTGTTTGTTTGTGAGTGAGTGAGGGTGTGTGTGTGGAGAAAACCAGCTGTTTACAATATGAAGCCTATAGTCTTATGAACAACAATAGCATCTCTCTCTCTCTCTCTCTTTGGCTAATGCTGAAGGTGTTTTTTTCAGCCTGGATACCGATGTGGTAAAATTTTATTTATTTATTTTTTTAAATCACTGAAAAAGCCAAAAAAAGAAAAAGAAAAGGCCAAGGCTGGAACGCGGATCGATAAGAAGAAACGAGTGAAAAGGGGAGCCGTGAATGTGAAAAAGAAGAGAAGAAATAAAAATGACACAGCTAAAGTGTACTCAGTTGAGGTCCTCAGGCCTCTTTCCCATCTTTTCATCTCTCCCTGACTCAGCTAAGGGAGCTAACCGTGCTCTGATTGGTTGATTGTGGTATTGTTTTGCATTCTGCGCAAGTCATTCATGTGCTAGCCTGCATCTCTGTACTCTCACACGTTTGTCACAGGAACCTGCTAACCTGCAGTGATTTCCGGGTAATGAGACACAATTTTCTTCTTTGGATTCAGAAACAACCTTTTATTTTTTGGACCAGTAAACAGTGAGACACTTCGGTTTGCGCTAATGGCCAATCCTGACTGAGCGTGTTTCCAGCGCCAGCACAGAAAGGCCTTTAATAGAGCAGGAAGCCACACCGTGTGACTCACAGGAGCACGGTGACATCGTTCAAAGACTCAGCAGCAGGAAAAGCAAGCGCTCTTTGATTCATTGGAAATCCATTTCCGAGAGGGGCTGATTATCTTTTAAAAATATATATATATATATATATATATAAAAATTACCCTCCCTGTCAGCATGTGGAGGAGGAAAAAAAAAAAAACGACAAAGGCCGTTCAATAATTCATAGTGTACTCGGGATTACGGTGAAATGTCAAGAAAACGTAACGGGCCGCATACTGCCTGTTGCCTTGTTTTCCTTCTCTGTTCTGTTAGGGTGCAGGAAGAAGTGCCACTGGCGTCTTTACAGCTGATGTAAAAAAAATTAGCATTTCTCGCTAACAGCGTTTATTTGGAGTAGCGATTCTGTGTTTGTGCTCTTCTCGTGAAGAAGAAGCCGGTCCCCGGGAACCTACTCGTTCCTTCCTGGGGGGTATGTTGATTCCTCTCTCTATCTTTGAAGCTTTGTGGAGAAAGAAGGGAACATCCCACCCCCCCCCCCCCTTCAATCCCGAAGAGGCCCAAGTCCTAGCGCACTCTCTGTGGCACCCCTGAAATCTGGAACGCTCCCTTTTCAGGTGATTCACGACTCATAACATAAAAGAATCACGGATCAAGGATCTCCTTCACAAAATGAAATCTTATAATTAATTTTTTTTTAATCATCGTGCGGTGCGGTCTCCCGAGAACCAGTCCCAACGACGGTTTGAAGTGAAATAAATATGCAGCTTTTTTTGCGATGGTACACGCAGCGTTTTTGAAACACGGCTGGCTTTCGTATTGTAACGAACGCGGGGGGGATTTGAGTTTGAGCTCGCACCTGCTTTTACAGCCCCATCGCTGCACGGGTGCAGCCTGTGGCTTCATCCAGCTGTAGCGCCAGGTTTGGGCAGATTCACACACCCCACAGCGCGGAGTGGATCCTTATGGACTCCCTGCAGGGCGGCCTGCGATTGGCCCTGGTGTTGCTCAGGGATGCGGGGGGTGGAGGGGGGGTTGGGTTATTTGGCAGGATTGTCCCTCGCTGTGGGAGGCCGACAGAACAGTACTGCATGTGAAGCATACTCCACCAGAACTGCAGCTTCTCAGAGCAACGCACACAGATTATATGCCTTTACATGCAGTCTATTTATACAGCTGGATATTTTAGGTTAAGTTGCTCAAGGGTACTGCAGTACCATCCCAGATGGGATTTGAACTGGCAACCTCTGAGCTACAAGCCCAGTTGCCCAAGCCCCTGTGCAGATGACGCTGCATCAGCGAGGCAGGCCTACGCACCGGTTCTGATTATAAGAAATGCATTTTTTGAAATGTCGGTTTTTTGAAAAGTAAGTCAGTGTTCTAGAACTCTGTTGCTTTCGGTTACCGGTAGTGATTGTTACATCAGCATTAGAATGTTCAGTTAAGAACATTCTAATGACATATTTGTGACCTCACACCTTAAAGGGTTAATGCTTTTCCCCATTGACCCTTTAAGGTGTGGGATCACAAGAAGGCCCGATTAGTGCTCATTGATGCTGTCCTTTGAGAATGTGATGTCAGCTGTGTATTACACTGCAGATTGCAAGTCAGGCTCACGGCACTTCCATGTGCTGTTCAACAGGCAGGCTGTGGCCACTAGATCAACCAGCAAGGGTCACTGGTTTGCAGTCTTACTGTGTCAACCCTCCCATCCCTGGGCGATGCTAGAGCCAACTGTGTGTTGCCGGCCACAGTGGGAGTGGGCACTGGCATGGTCTGGATTCGAACCCGTACTCTGAGGCACATCCACACACTGTGAGGCCTATCCACACACTGTGAGGCACATCCACACACTCTGAGGCCCATCCACACACTCTGAGGCCCATCCAGACACTGTGAGGCCCATCCACACACTGTGAGGCCTATCCACACTCTGTGAGGCACATCCACACACTGAAGCAGTCTTAACATGATCAGCTACCAACCGGCTCCATTATTAGGAGTACTTTAACCCCTCGGTACATTGTCTGACAGTGTGTGAGATTTCCAAAGCAAAAGTAGCTGTTTTTCACGGTTGTGTGATTTGCTCAGTATCGTGTGGCAGTTTGCTGCAGTATTTCCATAATTTACCCAGCACTGAGAACATTTCAGCCCCGGATTTCACCCTGGTCTGCTGTGAGCTTAGCTGTGAGCCCCCAAAGTGAGAGAAAGGCGGGGAAAGGCGGAATAAAACAATAAAAAGTTTGAAAAGCTGCAGCACAAGTGCGCGGCGATGCCTTGGCGCTGGCTAATTAATCACAGTAATGGTAACTGCGTGTGGAGCAGAGATAATGTGTCCCCGAGCATGATATTTCTAACAAGTGCATTAAACACCAAATGGATTGCTGTGGTGAATGAATGCAGGCAGGGCTGCTTGGCTAATCTGTCTCTGGGAAAGGGGGGGGGGGGAGGCGGGGTCAGGGGGGGTGGGGGGGGCTGCTGTTGTACCAGCTTGAGGGAAGGTGTATAGCGCTGCCATGGGGGGGGGGGGGGGGGCGCGGGGGGGGGGGGGGGGGTGTTATGCTTTCTACGTGCCACAGTAAACGGCCGACGCCCATCCACCCCCCCCCCCCCCATCCCGGCTCGTTTGGAACAACGGGAGGCTTGTGGTTGGGGATAAGGAGGCCTCTGTTTTTTGCGGAGCGGGGGGTCCAGGCCTGTTCCCCTCACGGGCCGGTCCCAGGGCTCATTGGGAGGCCCCCGGAACAGGACCCCCACTGTTCGCTTCTCCCGCGAGATCCGCTCGCCAAAAAAACAACCCGAAGACGTAGCGTTCTCTGGCAGCGCGCCATGTAGGGCACAGACGATGGCGGTGAAAGAGAAACGGGGGGGGGGGGGGGGGGATGGTGGGGTGGTGGGGGATGGTGGGGGGGGGGATGTGGGGGGGGGGGGGGACCACTCCCTGTAAGCTGACACAGCAAACGTGACCGGGCACGCGTTCAGACTGCAGTACCAGTGAGCAACGCGGCAGTACTGGGCTTACATAACTGGCCCTTTCTTGCTCACATAATGGGTGCCTACAAAAAAAAAAGGAATCCAGAATTTTATTTCAGGTGCGTTTCGTGTTTTTAATTCACTGTATTATGTGGGTATTGCCACTCAAGTTATTAGATCAAACTATAATTAGCGTTAACCAGCGGTAATTGGCGATAACGGGTAGTAACCAGTGCTATGAAATACAGCACAAGTCACTTAGTCACTTGTCTTGTCTCTACAGAATACATCCGTTGGCTACCAATGTATCCCGCTTAACGGATTTATGTTACCTCACATTACATTAATTTACCCAGGCTGTCTTATCCGGAGCAAATTGCAGTGTAGGAGAATTCACCTGCCGCTTTAGCACCAGACTTGGCTAACTGCGTTCCCTGACCAATGAGGACATTTATGCACCACCTGAAAGTCGTTAACAAATCAATTTCTGCCGGAGATGAAACACAGGTCCAGCAGATAAAAATTCACTGGTCACTTAAACCTTATTTTTGTTGTGCCAGTGTTCAAAATGGCTGACAGCCTTGTCGTGTTAGAAAGCCAGAAAGCCATTGCTGCTGTCTCAGGCATACAGTCTTTTACGGCTGTTTAAATATATACCGTGAATGTGTTCTATATATATATAGAAGGGTCGGTACAGGCCGAAATAGCATAAGAGCACAAACACAAATGCAGCCGTTAACTGTGGAGAAGTCCTAGTGACTCACAGAGGCCCTGAGGCGAGGGAGAGACAGTATTATGATGATGATTTTGTTAAAATACATTTGGGGAATATTTTTTTGGAGCTCATTTAATGGAAGCGAAACGAATCGTCTGAGCAGCCAGTGAGCGTAGCATGGCCTGGTTCTCCGGGTCCCTTGGGGTGGAATTTTAATAAATCCTATAAAAATTGCATGTTTGCTGCCTTTCTAATGCATTATGTGAAATATTATTATTGAAAATGCTATTGACCACACATTCTTCCTGCAGTTCTTATCTATTCACTCCCCGAATGTCCTCAGCTGCGATGCAGTTCACAGTGAAAATGTGCTTGTGCTTCGGCTGATATGAGAGATATTAAAGTGGACGGTCTCCAAGAGTTTAGAGCTGTTTAGTGCTGACTCGGGTGCTTTCTGCCACAGTTTGAGCTGAACAGCTGGCTTCGGAAACGACCGCATGCTAGAGAGAGAGAGAGAGAGAGAGAGAGAGAGGGAGTGAGAGAGAGAGAGAGAGAGGGAGAGAGAGAGAGAGAGAGAGAGAGAGAGAGAGAGAGAGAGAGAGAGAGAGAGAGAGAGAGAGAGAGAGAGAGAGAGAGAGAGAGAGAGGGGGAGGGAGACAGGCCCTGAGAGAGTGAGAGAGATGGGGAGAACGAGAGAGAGGTGATTATTGTGTGATTACTGCGTAATTAGTGTATGATTATTGCGTGATTATCGTATAATTAGAGTGTGATTATTTGATTAGTGTATTATTATTGTGTGATTATTGTATGATTAGTGTGGGATTATTTCGTGATTATTATGTGATTAGTGTGAGGATTAGAGTGTGATTATTGTGTGATTGTTTGATTAGTGTGAGATTAGTGTGTGATTATTTAGTGATTATTGTGTGATTATTTTGTGATTAGTGTGAGATTATTGTGTGATTAGTGTGGGATTAGTATGTGATTATTGTGTGTTGTGCATGGGGTGCCACTCCCATTATTGTCTGGAATGGCTGCAACACAGAGAAGTTGAATCTGCTGCAGATACACTCATACATTTACCCACGGAAATGACGCATGCTGGAGCAGATGAGCCATCATAGCTCTGTCTGTCACAAGCCTCTCTCAGTTCACAGCTCCACTGCTTGGCCTGACCAGTCTTTGTGTGTGTGTGTGTGTGTGCGTGTGTGCGTGTGTGCGTGTGTGCGCGTGTGTGCGTCTTGTCTCTTGTCCCTCTAGGACCCGGCGGCATCGTCTACTTCAGAGGGAGACTCGGACACGAGGGAGGGGGATTCCGTGGCCATGAACTACAAGCCATCCCCGCTTCAGATGAAAATCGGTGAATTATTATTATTATTATTATTATTATTATTAGTGGTGGTAGTAGCAGGAGTATCACTCTTTATGAATGCTTTATAAACACACATAATTGTGTAATGTCCTTTTTGCTATGCATGATATAGTATTATAATGTCTTAGAACATAAGTGTGTAATCTGGGTTAGGCTGTAAAAACAGGGTTTCAGGGAGTTCTGAAAAGTTCCCACCTGTCCCCTGTCCCAGTCCGTGTTACCTCTCAGGCCGCCGCCCCCCTCTGTCCCGTGGTTGTCCCCCTCCCCCCAGCGGGGGTGCGAGGTCAGATTTGGCCCAGTACTCAACACGGCGCAGTTGCCCTGCTCGCTGAGGTCACTCCGGGTCCGTGCCGGAACGTTGGCCCGGTCAGCCGTGCGCATGCCCGGAATCCTCCGTTTGCATGAGGAATTTAACGTAGCTCGACGCGGCTGCCACGGCAACGATACCCGGGAGTTAAGCTGGAGGCGCTTTGCTGAACCGGGTCTTTAAGAGCGCCTGTCTGTACGGACGGTGTAGAGAACGCAGTGCCTTTCCGCTAGCATGGCTTAGCATGCAAACACACTTCCTTTGCCTCTTTTTGTCAGTGCGGTGTGTTCGTTTTCTCGCCTTTATAAGTAGGAAGGAAACTCCAACTACGTGGGATCATAGAAGCATCCAGAAAGTAAGCCGTGTAAAAAAAAACATATGCTGCGTGCCGTACAATGGTAATTACGTGGCTGTGGAAACTGGAACTGAGGTTACAAGGGCCTGCGATGTACACGGATGAACAAACCCTTTAAAAACTCGGATCCAATACATTACCGGCCATTTAGCAGACGCTCTTATCCAGAGCGACTCACACAACTTGGATCCACTGACCGCCTGTCTTCAGAGGCGAGCCGTTGTTTTTCTCTGTGTCTGGGCAGTACGGCTGTTTTAAGCTCAGAATAATACTCACAGCAACATGCCAGAAATAATACGCTGATGGCCGCTGGTGTCTCTCCACTGCCTGTGCACTTTGACTCTGTGCGTAAACTTCTGAGTGATTGTGCCGGAATGTTCCGTGGGCCAGTATTCACCTTCACTTACTTAACTTATTTATTAAGGTATTTTAATATTCCATTTGACTTTTTAGTAAACAAACAAAGTTAATTTTTAAATTTAATATAAAATAAATAAATAAATAAAAATGTACTTTTGGGTTATTGGTAATGCAGGAAGCACAGGAAAGCCACTGGTGCGTGAAAGTTTATTCAGTGTAATTTCTCTGAATTTATTTTATGCATTTAACTCGGTTCATTTGGGGAGCGTTACGAAACCCAAACGGCTTGCCTGAGATGCTGAACGCTGTCTTTATTACACACGTCTTATTTCGGTAAACCGTTTTAAACCGTTTTAAACCGTTTTAAACTGCCCAACATAGATTTGATATGTCCAGATATACAAGACATCTCACTAATATTTGATGGCAGTAATATATTTCATATCACATTCATAAATATATTAATATATATTTTTAATATTTTATAAATGTGGAAAGTGCCTCTCCACTGGCAACACATCTTCAGCAGCAGAGCAACTGGATTCTGGTGGGATAAGATTGTGTACTCTCTTTCTGTCTCTCTCTCTGTTTCTCTCTCTCTCTCTCTCATTGACAAGCATCAGGGTGCAAGAGCACACATAAAAATACGCGGTTTAATTATTTATTGTTCAAAAGATGATAATGATAAATTTATTGCCGCCCACCGATTAGAGTTTTATTTCTTCACAGAGCCAGCTATTAACAATTTAAAAAATTCGGGCTTTTCTTTGAAACCAATTTCAAGCAATTAAATTCAATTGTGGTGTGCAGTTATTAACAGAACTGAGTCCAAACTGCTTTGCATTGCCTAAAGGATGGGCCTTGTGAACTGCCGTTAACCTCAGACAAATAAAGTATCAGATGTGCTCTCAAAGTCATCATCAATATCCAGATAGACTAAGAGGGAACGCACATGAATATGTAACAGTGTACTTGTGTTTGTTAAAATTCTGCAGATCACAGTGTACAGCCAATAGAAAATATATTATGCAAGTTATTGATTGCTCTGTCTCTATGAGTAATCTAGTCATTGGACCTTTGGAGCTTATCCAGAACGATGCTGCTTGTCTGATCTACAGCCCCCCCCCAGACTCAGCTTGTTTCCCTTATCTGGATACCTACTGTACATCGGCTCGCATCACATTCATAACCTTGGTGCTGGCCTATCGGGCAGCTGCAGGGAGAGCTCCGCCTTTTATCTTCGAAAGATCATCAGACCCTACACACCTACCGGATCTGGCCCCTCCCCCTTCCTGTCTTCACTTCCGGGTCACGTCTCCTGTCAGTTCTGCCCCCCCGCCCCCACAGTCCCCCGTCCCCCATTGGTGAAATGAGCTTGCTTCTCTCTCTGTTTCGCTTTCTTTCTTTCTCTCATTCTTTCCTTGCCCAAATAATGTACAGGCCTATGAAGCAGTTGTGGCAAGTCATGGACACACCTCCAGTGCTTATCCTGCTTTTGTATTGGTCTTTTATGGATTGGGGGGGCGGGCCTAATGTGGTGTCGTGTCCTGTGATTGGCAGAGAAACAGCGAGAGCTGGCCAGGAAGGGGTCGGTGAAGAACGGGACCGTGGGCAGCCCGGTGAACCAGCAACCCAAGAAGAACAACGTCATGGCCAGAACACGGTACGGTTAGCGTCAGGGGAGGGTGCTGTACCCTGCTAACCTGGGCTATACTCTGCTACCCTGGGCAGTACTTTGCTACCCTGGGCTATGCTATGCTACCCTGAGTTATGTTATGCTACTTTGAGCTATACTGTGCTACCTTGGGCTATACTATACTACTCTGGGCTATGCTATGCTACCTTGGGCTATACCCTGCTACCCTGTGCTATACCCTACTACCCTGTGCTATACCCTACTACCTGTGCTATACCCTGCTACCCTGTGCTATACCCTACTACCCTCTGCTATACCCTGCTACCCTGGGCTATGCTGTGCTACCCTGGGCTATACTCTGCTACCCTTGGCTATACCCTACTACCCTGTGCTATACCCTGCTACCTGGGCTATACCCTGCTACCCTGGGCTATACCCTGCTACCCTGTGCTATACTCTGCTACCCTGTGCTATACCCTGCTACCCTGTGCTATACTCTGCTACCCTCTGCTATACCCTGCTACCCTGGGCTATGCTACCCTGGGCTATACTGTGCTACCCCTGGGCTACCCTGGGCTATACTCTGCTACCCTGTGCTATACTCTGCTACCCTGGGCTATACCCTACTACCCTGTGCTATACTCTGCTACCCTGGGCTATGCTACCCTCCCACACTCCCTCCCTCTGTCCCTCTATCTCTTTCCCTCACTCTCTCTCTCTCTGACTTTTCCCCCGTCCCTCACCCTCTGTCTGTTTTCAATCCTTTCTCTGGTCCAGGTTGGTCGTCCCCAATAAGGGCTACTCCTCCTTAGACCAGAGCCCGGACGAGAAGCCGTTGGTAGCACTGGACACAGACAGGTAACGAGAACCCGTTTGAAACCGTGGTTTGTAGTGCGCCTTACGGGTTTACCATGCTGTTTCTTACTCAGTCAGACCTCCTGAAAATGAATTTCCACACAGGTCTATGCTCACTGTGTGAACTGGACTCAATGTGTTCATGGCTATGAACAACTGTTACATAATGAGTATTGTACCTTATCAGAACCTGTGTTCTGTAGTTGTTATAGTGAACTTCGGCATGCACTTCATGTATGTTGCTATGGATAAAAAGCGCCTGCCAAATAAATGTAATGTAGGTCCTCCTAGTTCACTTCCAGACAGAACCTGGACCCAGGTCTGGATTACCATTTCCAAGTATTTTGGTCAAAATTTGACCTTAATTACGCAATTTGTCCGATTGATATTATTGTCATGCAATGAGGTGGGTTAGCATATTCGCTTATCATAAAAGCAGTAGTTGAAGGGAAAGTGGTTTCTAAATTGTGGCTGATGGCTCCATCCACGGTTTTAACCATTTGATCCAAGCATTAGAAATCTGATTGATTGAAATCTGGTGGTAGGCTGACGGAATTCTTTTGCATGCTCGGAAAAGTGGAACTTTGTGGAAATTGTGGAAATTCGGGGACATAACAGTGAGCTTGAAAGAGAAACTCATCTGGGCTCCATCATTCTCATTTTGTTAGTGAATTATTTTCTTTTGTACAGCTATTGCGATCGGGAACATCGTTTACAAAGAGAATCCCTAGGCAAGCAGTCCACAGTCTGTCCTCTTTGTCCTTGAAAAGCAATCAATCATATTGGCCAGAATTCTCAAAGGTTTTTTGAGATTTTGAGGCTTGTTCATCCAACAGAAATGTGAAAATTAAATGCATCATTTGGCCTGAATTCACTCAAAATTTTTCATAACTTCAACAGATAAATGCAAATGCAATAGTTTTTACCTTCACAAGCACAGTTTGGAAAGTTTTTGCTGTTTGATGAACTTGTCAAAACTGAAGAAACAGGGAAAACTCCTCAAATGAAATTGATTGTGATTCAAAGCTGATGAAGAATATTGATCCAGACCTTTGTTCAATCCAAAGGTGTTTTGGTCTGCTCTTAGTAAAAAGGCAGCAATGTCGTATAATGGGTAAGGAGCTGGTCTTGTAACCTAAAGGTCACAGGTTCGATTCCTGGGTAGGACACTGCCGTCGTTTCCTTGAGCAAGGTACTTAACCTGCATTGCTCCAGTGTATATCCAGGTGTATAATTGGATGCAATTTAAATGCTAAATGTTAAAGTTGTGTAAGTCGTTCTGGATAGGAGTGCGTGCTGAATGCCTGTAATGTAATATATAATTCTAATCTGCATTTTCTTTTCTATTTTCACCGCCTTTTCTGTTCTATGTGATGGCCCCCAAAAATGTAAAAAATGTAAAAGCAATTGCAGTGCTTTTAAGCTTTAGGGCTCCCAGGTTTTGGAATGACCTTCTCAAGATTGTACAGAAGCCAGAACTGTTTTGAACTTTAAACCAAGACTCTCAGAAGTGTCCTTTTTAGCATCTTATTTTCCATTTATAATCCAAGCCTATACCCTACATACCTGAGCAGTTTTGTTTTTAAACTACTGCCTGAAAATTAATTTCTCTTAAACCAAGCAGGGAGGGCGAGCTGCTGCTCGTCTGCAGAGCAGAGGGGAGGTGGGCGTGGCTGCCGTCCGTACGTGGGTGTGACACGAATGACATCACGGGGAAAAGGGCGGGAAAGTCGCGGGTGGCTCAGAGCGGGTCTCAGTAGCGTGCTGTGATAACGTCTGGAAAGGCGCCTCTCATCCTTCCCGGTTCTCCTGGGGGGGGGGGGGGTGGATTAGCGGCTGGGATTAATGTGGGGATTACAGGGTCAGCGTTGACCGATTTATCCCCCACCCCACCATCACCACCCCCCATCTACCCCCCAGATGCCCCTCCCACTGCCGACCCCCCCCCCAGCTACCCTCCAGTTGCCCCTCCCACTACTAACCCCACCCCCCCCTCCCACCCCACAGCTACTCCCAGATGCCCCTCCCACCCCCCAGCTACCCTCAGATGCCCCTCCCACTGCCGACCCCTCCCCCCCCCGACACCCCCTAGGTACCCCCAGATGTCCCTCCCACTGCTGACCCCTGCCTGCCCCACCGTGCGTGAAGCTACCGCTAATCCCGCTGCATCTCAGCTCTCAGTGACACGCACTCGGGGCGTCGGGCAGAAGGAGAGAGAGAGATGTCTGCCTTTTATGTTTCTCAAACGCACGCAGGTGTGGGTTTGTGCACTGACCGCTCACGGTCATGTTCGATACACCTCTGGTGCGTTTTTATTAACCGTGTGTGATCAGCTCCCCGCTAAAACGCTAGGAGGCTCTTACTGCAGAGATCCATTTAATCCTTCCGCACCCTCGCTGAATTTTTCACTGCTGGTCTTTGGGGAAAAAAATCAATCTGGAAGAAAGGGCCGTTTCTCATGACTGGATTTACCTACCAAAGCTTTACAGTGAGAGATTTGGTAGTACATTTCACGTTGTTTGTAAATAAGCAACATTATGTACTTTGCATCTGCTTGTCTTGAGGGTCTCTCCAGCAACTCCTATAACAATTAAGGGGGATATGATTTGCTGGAGTCAAGAAACTCACATTGAGGTCACACTCATGTTTAGCTGCAAAATTAGATGTGTTATCAAAGAACCAATGAATTGGAGTCTTTATGCCTTTATCAGGGAAGATAGTGCAAGAACATGTACTAATCTTTGTCTATAAATATAATATTTGAGTTGAGATTGTGTGACCTTTGCGGTGAGAGATTCGGTTGTATATTTTTCACTTCATCCAAAAAAAATATGTACAGTTTAATATTTTTGATGTTTTCTTTTAAGGAATATATACACAGTGTGTTGTTATGGCTGTGTCTCAAATGGCCCACTAGTTTTCTATATAGCAGACTATCTAAGGGTGTAGATGTTTGCTATAAATTAGCCGACACCCTAGTTCATCCGCTGTATTGGAAACTAGTGGACCGTCTGAGATGCAGGCCTGGTGTCGTTTCCAAACTGTGCAGTGTCTGTGGCTGGAAGGTTTTTTGTGCCCAGTTACAGTTACCATTTCAGTGTCATGTTTCTTGACACGTCGCCCCCTGGTGTCGGGAGGTGGCTAGGCCCTTGCGCGTCTCACTCTCCCTGTCCTTCGCTTTCAGTGACGATGACTTCGACATGTCCAGATATTCCTCGTCAGGATACTCCTCGGCCGAGGTGAGATGTCTGAGGGACCAGGTACCTACGCCCTACGGCTAACGCCACTTACCGCCACTGCCATCGCCATCGTCATCCGCCATTCATCTAACCCTACCCTATGGCTGACGCCACTGCCATCGTCAACCATCCGCCATTGATCTAAATATACGCTAAGGCTAATGCCACTTACCGTTCAACTCTCCACTGCCATCGCCATCCGCCATTCATCTAAATATATGGTAACGCTAATGCCACTTACTGTTCAACTCACCACTACCATCGCCATCCACCATCGATCTAAATAGACGCTAAAGCTAATGGCCCTTACCATTTAATTCACTACTGTCACTGCTATCCCCCTTTGATGTATATGCAGTATACGCTATGGCTAACTTAGCACTTAGCTCGCCACTGTGTCGCCATCCACAACTAATGTAAATTTAGTCTACGTCTAATGTAATTTAGGCTTTTATTAGCCCCGTCATCACCATCCATTGCAAGCATACTACTGGTCAAAATATTAGTATTTTTACTATTTCACTATTTCCACTGCTACAGGTCCTAATACTGACAATAAAAGTACTTGTAATGATTCACGTATGAAAATGAGTATCAGCATCCAGAAGTGTTTATAATACCGATGATAGAGGGAGGCATTTTGTGGCGCTACAATGTGCTGTCAATCACTCTCATGTGAAGCAATGACAAAGCTTTGCTCTCCACAGTAAAAACACAATGGCCTGCGTGTAATCAAGCGTTTGTCCTTTCGGTCCCGTAGCAAATAAACCAGGACCTGAATATCCAGCTGCTGAAGGACGGGTACCGCCTGGACGAGATCCCGGACGACGAGGACCTCGACCTCATCCCCCCCAAATCCGTCAACCCCACCTGTATGTGCTGCCAGGCCACCTCCTCCACTGCCTGCCAGATTCAGTAACCTGCCCCCCCCCTCCCCCCCTCCAAAAAAAATACGCCCCTCCTTCCCATCTGCAGTGAGTTTACTTCGCCACCAGAGCGGCGACAGAGAGCAATGATTAAAAAAATAAAATAAACGATAGTAATTAATAAAGAAGGGAATTAAAAAAGGGTTGAATTAAAATCTATTTAAAAGAAATAAGAGAAGAAAAAAAGGAAACTAAGACTAACAGTCATTTCTTCCTCCTATGGTAGGATATGTACGTCACTGTGTTTGTAGAGCCAAGCTGGAGATGATTGGAGAGCTGAAGGGTATGAGGTGGCAATCCCTTTGCCAGTGTTCTGACAACACTTTTTGTCCGTTGTGTGGAAAAAAAACAAGTTAAAAAAAATAAATAGATATATTTAAAAAATTATAAAAAGACTAAAAAAATATTTTGGGAGAAACTACACGTTCAAAAATGGCCGCCCCTCATCAATCCTAGCTTCCACTCATCTTTTTTGGCTTGATTTTTTTTAATGGAAGATTCTGGAATGATTGTGCTGTGTGCTGAAAAAAACAGACATGAATGATGGTTAATGATAATGTAGAATGGGAGGTTTGGGGTTGTAAATAAGGGAAGCATGAGGAGATACCCAGGGCTCGTGTTGGTACTTGTGTTATTCTTGGGAGTTTTTGTGAATGAATCTCCTCTTCACAACACTGAAAGTTGTACTGTGTAGCAAACATTAGGGAATTACACCTGTCCACAGTTTAGTGAACACTCCCTTATGAGTTTTATCGTAATGTCTAATACTTTTGAGATATTTTGTTTCTGTAACATTGTTTAAAGACAAATTGGATTGAAGGACAGATTTATCGTGTTCTTTTTTTTTTTGTTTTTTCTCACCGATACCAGTTTCTTTTTTGAAGTTCTCAGAAATTGTGATCTCATTCACGTCCTGCAGTGAAGGGTCAGAGACATATCTCAGAAGGAATTTGAGGTGCTTCTCTCTTAACACATTTGTTTTGGTGACTCAGAGAGTGTTGAAAGCGTTCTGATTCTTGTGGTGTCTCTGTACTGTACAGTAATTCTAAAGGATAGAAGACTTTCAATCTTGAAAATTAGATTTTCAAGATTCTGGAGTGGCTTGTACACAACCCTGCAAGCCATTGCCTCCATGATGAACGTTGTCTTACTCTCCAGTTCAGTGGCAGTGCAGTTTTTGTCCAAACAGTCTTATGAAACCACAATGTCCACCGTACCATGTGTAGACCACCATGTGTGCACTTTATGGAGCCAGACTCTACTGTTATCAAGGCCCCCGCAGAAGGCTGTGTGATTTTGATGTGTGGAAGGAACATTGTCTTTTCTGAAAACAGACATGGCAGGCCACAGAAAAAAGATCAAATCGACACCGAAAGGCCGCAGGAGAGAAGAGTGGTTTAATGTTGCTTTCATACCCGCAAAGCTCACGGGACTTGTTGGGGGAGGGGCGGGGGCTTCTCAAATTTGGCTCGTGTTACTTGTTCTGAGGTGGATCCGGGATTTATTTAATTTGGCTCTTGGGACTTATTCTGGGGTTGGTCAGGGGGCTTATTGAATTTGTCTTGTGGGACGTAGAGTTGTGTGTGGGTCCAATGACTCTCTCAACATTGACCTGTTTTCCCCAGAATGGCCTGGCTACAAAATGGCTTCCGGTAAGCCAAAGGCTGGGTTCGTCCCCAAAATACAGCAACAGGGAGTTCCTTTGGGAAGTGGGGGAGCCAACTGCCATCTCCTGGCCCCTGGGGTTTTGTGTGGTGGGTCTTTTTGTTGTGAATATGGAATACCTCCTCCGGGTATCTGGTCCAGAGACTGGAAGGCAGCCGCAGCCGCAGTGCATTGTTGTCTGCTGGAAGCACCCGCAGCGCTGGGAGAAACCCCATTAGTGAAACGGTCCGTCGCTAGGGTAGATACGCCAGTAACGGAGCTCTGCATTCATGGGAACTTCAGCCTCCCCTTTGTGTTCGCTCTTCGCCCTGACGCGCCGGAAGTTTCTAGAATTCCTCTTCCACTCAAACTGGCACGTATGTATAGTGGTGACTGCCTCTCGGTGCTGTTTGCGGCTTTGCTTGGCGGTATTGATCGATGCCGTTGCTTTGTGTCACGGGTGAAATTACCGGGAAAAGACACTTTAGTGTTTCCGCCCGTCTGCTCTGCAGTCTGGTTGTCTGTATTGATTTATTTTAGCGGTTTATTTTTTTGTTAATTTTTTTTTTTTGTGTGATGTTTGTGTATCTGCTTTGGCTGGGAGTTGGACGTCATCGGAGCGAATGTTGTCTGGAGGAAGTGTGTCCGTCAGGAGAGGGGATGCTGGGTTTGCCGATTTCTGACCCAACGTGGCGTCATTGCAGAACGAGTTCCTTGGGTTCTGTGGCTTGTACTGATGCCAGTTGGTTGAGATTCCTCCAATAACATGCTCGGGACATTCACAAAGAGCTATGTTCCCAATATCATTTTAGAACCACTCCAAACTGTTCCCCAGATGGAGAAACGGTGCCAAACATGTAGTGTGAGATGCATGGAATCTTTTCAAATAAATACAGTAAAGTGTAATCTTTTAAGGTAGATTTTCCCATGATGCATTGCTGCTGTACATGGTTGAAGGTTGCTGAGGCAACCCCGACTATAACGGCTCTGGATGCGACTGGCTGGGCTCCACCTGCTGATAATTCCCATGATCCAATCTGATCTTGTGGCCCTGCTTTTCGACAAGGTCAAACAAAAAGCACAGCCCACGACGGTTGCCCTTCAGCCATTCTGTAAACCAAAGAGAGGGCCGCCCACATTTCGCCAAAGTTTGAATGTGTACGTTTGAAATGTGGCCGTCTTTCCCAGTGGGAAGATGAGCCTGGAAGACCAGGCTCTTTCACGTGAACGTGGGAGAGAAGATGAGGTCGCAACCGGCTAACCGCTAACCGGCTAAGCAGGTCCGCACAGGCTCCAGTGCGCTCGGTTCTACGCGATCCCCCTCGCGCTGCAGTACTCATATTGCCAACAGCCTTTAGCCTCCGACCCAAGTTTTTATAGCTTTCGGTTGCTCACGTGTGCCATGGGAGAGGCTTGTGAAGGGGTTGGGGGGGACTGCAGGGTCCCAAAGGACATATGACATTGTTTTTAATTTCCCCTAAAAACTGTGAGATGACAAGCACAAGATTTGCTTTGATACAGTGCAGTTATGCGCCCTGCCTCTTTAATTAAGTACATTTGCATGCTAGTCTGAGTCATGGCTGAGGCATCAAAAGGTTGTTTTGGGGTTCTGCTATTTGAATGGGAAATTATATTTTTTGAATGTAGGTACTTCCAACCCATGTGGCCGCTGGTACGTTGTAAGAGAGACTAGTAAGTCTTTTGTTTCTTTATGATCCTTTCAGTTTGTGGCAAATCTGTGTGTAATGACCACCATTGCAGAGGGTCAGAGGCACTTGGAGTCTAGCTGTTTTAATGTCACTGAACACATTATGTGTGTTTAACACTGACCCAGACCTGTTCACAGAAAACCAACAGATATATCACGATTCGCGAGAAAGGGGTCAAAGGTAAATGGGTTTGTTTAAACAACAAACACAATTTGAGAGGCCACCTGTTTCCTTCTGAGCAAGGAATGTGCCAATCAGATCGTAAGAGAGGTCACATGGCCAAAACACTTTTTATGTATTTTTAAAGTAGCATTTTTTTTTTTTAGCCGCTTTGGGTCACATGACTTGTGACACCTGCTCACTCCCATTGCACTGCACAAAGATGGCCGTCCTTGCTTATCCTCCCTTGGCCAGAACCTCGGTGAACCTCAGCGCCCCCTGCCTGTCACTCTCTGCTACTGTCACTGAACATTCCACATAGGATTCCACCTCACTGATCAAGCCCAAACTCCCTCATCCACCTAATAACATAAAGCGATATGAATGCAAAATATCAATAGCAGAAGGGAAACGTGAACTACAATATTATATGTATATAGAGAGTGTTTGTTTATATGTATTTAATGAAATGGCTTCTGGTTCAGTTCTAACAGAATCGGGTTCTCTTCTGTATGTTTGCCTGGCTCTGAATGAATGTATGGAATGACGTGTGATTGAATGCTCTTTCTCAGGCAGGTTTGTGGGCCTGCCTGTCCAACCCCCCTCTGGGTAAAAAACAACGCTTCAGAGACACGCGGTGTCTCTAAATTATTCACCCCGTCTAATTAAAGTTGCTCTTTCAAAACTGAACGCGTATGCGTCAGCCGTTGTGCTCCACACAGAGAAGTGTTCTCTGGGGTAACGTGTCTGCTTCATTGTCTTTTCTTTTAAACGCAGCACTTTGTATGATGTGTAGAGTGTACACAGTTTCGCGCACGTAATGATGTCTGTCGTTACTTGCTACAAGTTATTCAAGCACTGGCCCCAGTGCCAGAATCACAGCATCGAAGAGTAAAACCGATCAACTGATTAACGTCTATATAAACGTTCCGCAGTCAGTGGCATTAATAAAAAATGTTGACCGGAATATTCATAATATAACATGAAAATCATTTTTGCCTAACTTCTCTGTTCAAAGTTAAGGACAAAACCATGCTGTGGGTAAACCTAATCTGGGCACAAATCTCGGAGATACAATGTTCCTTCCATACAGAGACCTGTTGGATGGGGGAGATTTATGAGATTTGGGTGAGCAGGGGGCACCTTCCTCCTGTCTGTGTGACTGTCAGGCCCGTTTTGTGCTGTGTCTTCTTTCAGCTCTGAAGTGACATTGTGTACAAGTGCACTCAGTACTGCTCCGTCTGGATGAGTGGAAAGTTTATTTTTTATTTATTTTAAAAATCCTCCTTTAATCTTGTTTTTTTTTTTTTTTTTTTCAGTCCCTCGTTTTAAACACTGTGTCCCTTCTCTGGAAGAGAAGATGATGCAAAGTTCACTTTATTTTTTATTTTATTTTTTATTTTCCTTGGTTGCAGTCTCATTACCGCGCCTGCTCACGGCTCTGAATATGTTTGCTACATTAGAGTATGCCTTAAGTGATGTATTTTATAGAACTCATATTTATTTCCAGTGTTACGTTTTAATTTATTTGAGATATAAAAAGTATGCATTTTTTTAACATAGACACGGATGTTTTTTTTTAATTCTTATGATTATAAATGTGAACATTTCCATACCAGTATTTAACAATGTTATTGTTCTGTGTAGTGTAACATATCAATAAAGACAAGAAGAAAAGACATGGCCAAACTCTCTGTTCTTTAAATTCTCCATTTTAACCCCAGACCCCAGTACCTATTACCTTAGAATTACATTTGGACTCGAAGATACCATTTGGAACAGAATGTGAAGTGCTTCTCTTTATTTTAAACATGGTATAACATTTCTATAATCACTCATTATTGTCATAATTCTTCCATGTCTAAAATGGAGGTGTAACCAGAATGTTCTAGGTGCGAGTCTCGTACGGACCACTCTCAAGCAGGTCCTGAACTTGATTTGGTCTCGGTAAATGTGGTTAAACAAAGCTTAGCGATGATAGCACTGGATACGCGCTTCCAATGGAAAAATTAAAGGAAGGATGTAATTGAATTTCCGTCCTATCTTGTTTTTAGGACACCAATGAGCAAACTGCTGGCACACTGAGATGTAGCTAACCCACACACTGTGCCTCCACCCCCCCTCCCCCCTTCACACACACACACACACACACACACACACTGCACACCCCCCCCCCCCCACCACAGTGCCTCCCCCCCCCCCCAACTACCACACGGTGCCTTCCCCCCCCCCCCACAACTACCACACGGTGCCTTCCCCGCCCCCCCAGCCCACTCTGTATTGTTGGAGTCTGGCATGCTGCCGGTCAGGCATTTACCTCCAGCATTAGAAGGAAATTGAGCCGACTTATCTGTAATATATCGAAACGGGAGAGCGAGCCGTGCTCTCTGATTGGGTTATTTACCGCAGCCTGTGAATATCCTTCCCAGCATCCTCCTGGGCTCAGCTTGGGCCCTCGTTTCTATGCACACCATGGCCAGTCCTGGAGCCATAAAACCCCGCTCGATGAAAGCCACGGACGCACCCGTCTCTGTGAACGCTGAGGATCACGGAAACGAAGAGGCCAGGCCCATCCCGTCCCCGGAGGCGGTTCGGAGGCGAGGCCAATATGGCTGCCGTCTGCGTCGGTGGGTCTACTGCCGGGGTTCTCAAACTCGGCCCTGGGGGACCGCTGTGTATGCTGGGTCTTTCTTTCCAACAATCTGTCTTTTTTTTCTTGATCAGGTGCCTTCATGTTTTAGAGCAGGGGGTCCCCAATCTTATCCACAAAGGGCCGGTGTGGGTGTCGCCTTTTGTTTCAGCCAGGCATAAGAGTCTTTGCTAAGCACCTTGATTAGTATATATATATATATATATATATAGATAGATGAGACATGCAAAATATTCTTAAAAATGAGAACTTTTTAAAAAAACGTTTTTTTTTTTTTTAGTAGGGCCCTCCGGTACATAGCAGCCGCAAACAGAATTGTTAACGAGCCCCGCTTCAGCATCGAACGCAGACAGGAAGTCTCCACGGGCCGGCGCAGGCACGGAGAATCCAGGGCCGAGGCCGGGCTGTTTACCTCCAGTCGCAGAACTGCTGGGAACGCCAGCGCACGCAGGCATCCGCGTCTCTTTTGAAAAGCTAGGATATCAAAGAGATTACATAGCAGCGTCTGCTACGAGGCTAACGGGGCTACAGCCTTGCCCTCCTCAGCAGTAATGAGCCAATGGGAGCGCGCCAGGGACGATTAGCTTAGCGGTAGCATGTGAGCGTGACAGCATGTCTGGAGGAAGGGAGGGGGGAGGGGTGCAGGGTGGGGGTGGGGGAGTGATTAGCCCTCTCAGGACAGATGGAGGTTGGGATTGGGGACTTACCAATGAGCTGTCCCAGGCTCCTGTCCCAGGCCGAGGGTGCTAGTCCACTTTTTTTTGTTTCGGTGAGCGAGGAGCGTCCGTCCGAACGCCTCAACCCAACGGGCCGGGGGTCCACGGATCGACCAATCAGGACGGGACAGCCGGCGTTCCGGAGCACGGTCCAGAAGGCGGGCCCACACAGGACACAGGTGAGCGTGTATCTCAGGTTTTAGGAGTAAATATGCCTCAAAAACAGAAATCAGGTGAGCAGGACGTGGCCTTGCAGGGGGAGCGCTCCACCACAATCGTGTTTGTCCTTAAGTAGAGCCCCCTTGCTCCATCGAGTTGCCCATATGTCTTGTATTTAAAAACAATTCAACATTTTGGGGGTGCAGTGCATTTGATTAAATACTGTGTGCTATTTATTCATTTTAATGAACTTTTTGTTTACACTGTTTGTCCTGTAGGCAATTATATTGCAGACGCTTAACAGATGCTGAGTTATGACAGTAGTAGAGCAGTGTTACTCTCGGGAATACAAAAATGTGGTCCGTTAATAATCACTAAGCCTGATATTAATTTAACAAACAAGAATCTGTAATGTACCTGAAAAACGGGCCACCAGACAAATATTCATTTCATGGCTATGCCTGTATCATTATCCCAAAAGGAAATCCAAAGAGAGACAATAGGAGAAGTTATCTAAAGGGGGTCAGGGCAACCAGGCTGGTACATACAGGTAGATGGAGTGCACAAGCCTACAGAAGCTAACACCTTTTTCCCGAAAACCCCGTCCCGTACTTGAGCCCTGTGACTACATTTCCTCAGGTTTACACAATCCAAAATCAACCCTGGTATCAATCTACGTCCAGAATTTAAACTTTATATTTCTTTTCGGTGGTGTCTGCTTGTCTCGAGGCCCTCTCCAGCAACTCTCAAAACAACTAAGGGAAACGTGATTTGCTGGTCGTCCCTGTCCCGTTAAGAAAACTCAAATTGAGGTCGCACTCATGTTTAACTGCAAATTGAGACGTGTTCTCAAAGAGCCGATGAGTCTTCCTGCCTTCATCAGGGAAATAAAGTGCAAGAAAAGGCATTAGTCATTATTTATGAATAAAATATTGTTGTTAAAAGAGCGCGTGACCTCAATTTAAGTTCCTTGTCCGTTTTCCTTGTGGTCTGCTACTTGTTAATTAGGATGTGCATTATTTATCCTATCCACGTAAACCAGAATTACACTCTGCTCCACTTCAATTCACTCAGGAAACAAACTGAAACCGAATTAATTAACTGGGGGATCCCCATAGAGCGTTATGAGTTTTAGGAATTGATTGGGGTACTTCGGACAAATAAAAGAATAGAAAAGCCTGAAGCTGCCATCCCTCATAGAAGTAAGTTTCTCTCCAGTTCCCAAATGATCTTCTCTCTTCTTTCGCCCTCCCCTCAACCCCCTCCCAGGATCAGAGCACCAGACGTCTGTCAGGCTAAGGGACGAGGGGAGGGGGGAGGAGCCATGTTTAAAAATGCTGAAGGGGCGCTGCTGCTGCTCCTGCTGAGCGCCCCCTGGTGGGGGGTGCGCCCCACGGACGTCCCCGCCGTGTCCTACGAGTTCACCGCCTACAGGATGCAGCACTACGACCTCCAGCAGGAGAAGCACGGTGGGTGTACCTCCGCTCTGCCCCCCCCCCCCCCCCCCCCCCCCCCCGACCCAGCCCCCACCCCCCCACCCCCCTTGGCGGCTACCCAAACACTCTAATGTGGGCGACATAGCTCAGGAGGTAAGAGCGATTGTCTGGCAGTCGGAGGGTTGCCGGTTCAAACCCCGCCCTGGGCGTGTCGAAGTGTCCCTGAGCAAGACACCTAACCCCTAACTGCTCTGGCGAATGAGAGGCATCAATTGTAAAGCGCTTTGGATAAAAGCGCTATATAAATGCAGTCCATTAATGTGACTTTCAGGGGTGTCGGAAACCCGTATGTGGGTGGGCTCGCGTGCAAACCACACCTGACGGAAAGATCGGTAAAGGTGTTCAAGTTCCGTCAACTATCAAATGCTGGTGACTGTTCAGGATCGGTTCTGCCGGGTGAAATTCCTGGGCCTGGGAGAAAATTATATTGTATTATTATTACATTACATTACATTATAATTATTTGGCAGACGCTTTTATCCAAAACGACGTACAAATGTTTATATCAAGGTCAGCGGAGCTACAAAACACAGGTTCGATAAGGATTATTCCTGGGACAATAATATTTACCGCAAGTTCATAGACCTACAGACTCGTAGACCCCAGCGCTAGAACACAAACACCTGTGATTGAGCCACGTGACGTGCCCGTGAGGACAAAATGGCCGTCGCCCCCTCATAGACCCCAGTGCTAGAACACAAACACCTGTGATTGAGCCACGTGACGTGCCCGTGAGGACAAAATGGCCGTCGCCCCCTCATAGACCCCAGCGCTAGAACACAAACAGCTGTGATTGCGCCACGTGACGTGCCCGTGAGGACAAAATGGCCGCCGCTCCCCTCCCCCCCCCCCGCAGGTTGCCGTGGCACCGTCGTGGTGGGCGAGGGCCGCTGGGCGGGCGACGTGGGCCTGCAGCGGCGGTGCGCGATCGCCAGGCTGCCGGACTTCACCGCGGGCCACCACCGGGAGGCGCTGCGCCAGAGAGCCGCGGCCGTCCTCGTCCTGTTGCCTAGCAACATAACCGCCGTCCCCCAGGACGACATACAGGTGAGCTCGAACGTCGCCCCCCTCGAGAGCGCGTGTGCACTTTCGACGGGGGACGTGGACGTAAGGCGCGGGACCGTGGGCTCGCTGAAACTTTTACTTTTCTTTGTTAACAGTGGGGGGGAAAAAATTTTTTTTTTGGTTTGAGAGATCGTCAGGAAGTAATCGTCCGTCTTTTTCAATGTCACTCGAAAAATCGGGGGGGGGGGGGGGGGGTGGGGGGGGGGGGCACATCCTGTCCCGTCCCACGCACCTGTTTTGTCGAGCGATGGATGATTGGGGAACCCGCTTTGTTTCACGCGACACAGCGCGACTGTCAGAGTGAGCAGATTGAGGTTTTTGCCAGGAGGGGGGGGGGGGGGGGGGGGGGGGGGGGGGGGGGGGGTTGAAATTACTTTGCGAACGGCAATTAATCTGGAAGGCGGCGTGACCGTCGAGCCTTGCCGAACAGAAGCCATTACTCACGGCCGTATATTACACTCCGGGTACCGGCGACGGGCCGCGGTCTCTGCCTGATTCATCGAAAGCCTGACATAAAAAAGGGCGCCGTGGCGTTCGAGACAAAGTCCTCTCTGTACGTCCTCAAAGATGAGGCTCGGTCTCGCGTCCTCTCGATGGTCTTTACCGTTGACAAATTGACTCTTGTAAGTGTTGTAAAACGGCTGACCTTAAACGTCCCATAGGCTCATACAAGAAAAAAGGAAGTTTCTTATAAGATGTCACTTGGGTAAGAAGGCCCTCAGGTACTGGTAATGATTAATGAAATAGTGTAAGTTGATTACAGTTATGTGGTATCTTTTATCTCCGAGTTCTTCACCGTCAAGGGGGGGGGACTCAATTCAAAACACCACCATTGTGTCAGAACCACCTGGGTGTGTGTGCATGTACACAAGCATTTTTTAGGTGTTTGCACACATTTGTGTATGTTTATGTATCTGTGAATATGAGTGTAGATGCGTGTGTGTATGTCCAAAGACATTTGCAGTATTTACTATAAAGTAAATTTTACAAATTAATTGCGAAAAATATTTCACCCAAGGAAAATCTTCAAATGATTCAACCATTTAATCATTCAACAAGTATTATCCCTTCTCGAAAGAAGCCATGCCTTTGGAGAGTGCCAGCACAGGCAGAGTCCATCTGCTAGCTGGTGAGGTCCTCACTGTGTTAGGTAGACATGATTCAGGTTCCCACTTGGCTCATTAAAAGACACAAACATTAAAATTTTCATTTCAGTAAAAATTATGAACAGTGAGCTTAAAGACAAAATTTGTTAAGTTTTTTTAAAAATGCTTTGAAACTACGGTCCCCACTTGGTGGGAATAAAGTGATAAAGTCCCCTTTTGGTAAGATAGAAGTGTTTTGTGTGTGTGTGTGTGTGTGTGTGTGTGTGTGTGTGTGTGTATGTGTGTGTGTGTGTGTGTGTGTGCGTACGTGTGCGTGTGTGTGCGTGTACGTGTACGTGTGTGTATGTGTGTGTGCGTGTACGTGTGTATGTGTGTGTGCGTGTACGTATGTGTGTGTATGTGTGTGCATGTGTGTGTGTGTATGTGTGTGTGTGCGTGCACAGAGCTTCATGGTCAGTGAATGGGAGGCGCTGCAGGAGGAGACGCTCATGCCTGTGTACATCGCCCATGAGGACGAGCAGCTCCTCTTCATGTACGACCAGCTCAAAATGGCCGCCGCTGCCCGGGGCTCCTCCATTCTGGTGCGAGGTGAGAGCGGGAGGGAGAGGTTTTATTCAAAATGTGTTTCCATCCAGGACTCCAAGCCTGTAATATATATATATATATATATATATATATATATATATATATATATATATATATATATATGTGTGTGTTACTTACCTTATTTTTATTGAATGTCCCCAGAACAACAGATTAGTGGAATACAAGATTCTTGAAATTAAGTAGTGTAGTGTAACAGGAAAAAATGCATTACAGAAAGAGAACATACTGTCCTTCTCTCTCTCTGTCTGTCTGCCTGTCTCCCTCTCTCTCTCTACCCCATGTCTCTTTCCATCTCTCTATCCCCCTCTCTCCTCCCACCCTCCCTCTCTCTCATATTTACCTTCTTGCCGCAGTGTTCTCCAGCATGGTACTAACAAGTGGGTTCCAGATTACTGTGAGCAACACCTCTCCTGTCAAACCCATCACCGACACGGCCATCGTCACCCTGGAGGTGGGCATCCAAACTCTGCCCCCATCCGACCTCCACCCTAGCCCCCACCCCACCCTGACCATCCTCACCTTGGAGGTGGGCAACCAACCTGCCCCCCCCCCCCCCCCCCTAGACCCCCCCCCCACCCCCATCGTCACCCTTTGGCTTTTCACCCCCCCCCCCCCCCCCCCGGCTTTCTCCCCGCCCCTACCCCCCAGCCCGCCCTAGCCATCGTCACTCTGGAGGTGGGCAACCACCCCCCCCCCCCCCCCCCCCCCCCCCACCCCACCCCCCACCCCCATCTGGCCTTCAACCCCCCCCCCCCCTCCCCCACCCCTCCCACCATGGCCCCGCCCTCATTACGCCATCTCTGTGTTGCAGGGAGTACTTCCTGGAGCGGGACTGGACCCGCCCACCATCATCATCACAGCTCACTACGACTCGTTCGGCATCGCCCCTGTGAGTCTTGCGCTTCACATGTCTGCTGTTCGTTATATTTGGGCTCATTCGGGTTGCTAACGACACAGATTTTTAGTAACAATTTTGGCATGGCCATCTTTCACATTTCAGTTCTCACATTTCAAGTCTCCATTTTAGAATTTCTTCATAATCTGCCTGTTCAGCTTGAGTTTTTAACAAGAGCATTGAGATATAAACGTGTGATTTAAGGGCATCACGGTACAATTTCACCAGGGTATCCAACCCAGAGCCCCCAGACAAGCTAACTGTTCTCTCTGTCGCCCCCTGCTGGAGCTGTGGCTCCAGTGACCGTGTTTCACGTGTGTGATTTGCGATCGGGGCTGGTGTCAGGTATTTGCCGAAACGTCTTGGCAGGGAGACAGGTTGGAAATTCATAGTCACCTGTCAGGTACCTGAGCTGTTAACGGTGACAGAAGGCAGTCCTCAAAGCCTCAGGACTGTGATTAAACACCAGCAGGAGCTGCCCCTACGCCAACAGCCAGAGAGCTGTGAACCCAGTAATAGCCCATTGTATCAAGTGCCTGCTAACCAACAGCGATGTCATAAATCTGACACAGTTCTACAACAAAGATATTGCTTCCAGTTACTCTCATGCGCTTTCTAACACGTTCAATTTAATGAAAGTGCCGTAATTTTTCCCTGAAAAAGATGTTTCACGGGGTTCAAACAGGTTTTGTTACACAGCAGACAACAGCTAGAAACTTTGGGGGAAGGAGAAGACATTTGGATCAATATCCCCACTGTACTGTAACAGCATGCAGCACTAACCATGTTTTTTTTTTTTTAATTTTTTTTTTACATTTTTAAAATCTTTGCTGAAATACTTGATTTTCCCAGTCAGTAATGCTTATAAGTAGGGCCTCAGAGTAGCTACCTGGCAACTAGGCCAATTATGTCATTCATCTGAAATAAGTGCCCAATTTGTTTCTCTATTTGAACAAATAATAAGGTAATTGGGTGTGATTAAGCACCGATTCATTTGACAAAGAAGGACCAATTGTAGCACTTTTAATTTAACATTGCTTTTCCCTTTATAATTAGTTTCATAGAAGTGCATTGTGCCTAAATGGAATAAAGCCAGTGATTGCTACTTCTACTTCTATAACCAACCTGCTTTTTTGGTGACAGATTTGGTAAGATTTCAGTCCTTTATTAATTAGTAAGAAGCGAAAATCACTAAATTATACATCACGGTCATGATAAATATTAATATAAAACTGACACACTGTCAACTACTGGTGAATAAAATATATCAGCGCCTATCCATGATTCCATGTGCAACTGCACATAATTGACTATATTAAGTGTGTGATTGAGATGATACACGTACCACAATGCAAATATTGTTAGGTACTGCTCGACAAGTGGCTTCGTGAGGAGATAACATTAAAGGTTCTAGAACCTTCTTTTATACTGAAGGTTCCGGGCCTTTTGTCACGATCGGAATGCTGACTGTGGCTCTAACTGTCGTTACCATAGAATCCATGGAACCGTAGAGCTGTAAGTGTGTCATTAGCAGCATTCTATTGACTGCAGCACGGAAAAGGTTACTGTGGATGTGGTGTACGGATTCTGAAAGAATTCCACGCAGAGTACAAGTTAATTGATAAGCTGTACTGGCAGTCACTCTCCGGCTTTGTCCTTTTCTCCCCCGGCTTTTAGTACAAACGTGTGAGTCAAATTCACTCATCCGTTAAATAAACAAGCAAATAAATCAAATAACTCCCCTGTGTCCTTGAACCTCCTTTCTACCTGTATCTCTCACTCCCCTCCCTCTCTCTCTCTCTCTCTGTCCCTCTCACTGTCTCTCTCCCTCTGCATGTCTCTCTCTTCCTGTGTCTATCTCTCTCCAACCCCCCCCCCCTTCTCTTCTGTTTCTCTCTTCATCCAAATATTGTTCTTATTTAAGGAAATGCCAATACCAAGCAGCATTACGGCAGCGTTATGGCAGCGTTACGGCAGCGTTACGGCAGCCTTATGGCAGCGCCAGGGGCGCCGTAAAGGAGGGGGGAGAGTTTGAATGATTCCAAGGGCCCTGACTGACAGGGACCCACAGAAAATATTAGAACATGGGATTTTTTGGGGTGGAGGAGGGGGCCCGATGTGAGCTCTTTTCATGGGGCCCAGAATCCTTGGCGGCGCCCCTGGGTAGCGTCGCGTGAGCGTCCTGTGCTGGCATAATGAGACCTTGAGCCCCGTTGAATGACTCTGGTGCTCAACCCCAAGGACAGCAAGGAGATGTCAAACTAAAGAAGAATTTAAAAGGTTTCCCTCGTGATAAAACACTGCAGTCTCTATCCAGTCACCAGCGCTGCAGCACTATACTTGCACGGCCAGTGCTGGCTGGCTGCTTTATTTCACAGCTGAGAAGTGAATTAGGCTAATGTGCAGAGGACAAGTGTAACAGCATAAAGATTAGATCCAAAATGGAGGTAATTCATTTTTATTATATGCCAGTATGTATTTTATTCTAACAGTATGTCATCCTGAATATGTGTGCGCATAAGTCTGCAGTGCATAAGTGTTGTAGCTCAGACTACACAGCTTGCACCTTATGCTTTAATGTGTACTGTCTCTCATAATGTACCATGCTCATATTTTGAATTTTGTGTTTTACTTTATAGCTTTGTCACTGGGGAGATGCTCAATATTTACAGCATCAGCCATGCAGTGGTGTCTTCTCTCTGGACCTTTAAATCCAGCCAGAAATACCTTAATTTCAACTAATAATAAAAAAATATAAATAAAAAAAAAAAAACATATTGGCATGACTTCCATAGTATTATTAATATTAATATCGATATAATGATAATAATGGAGATAACGGACATCTAAGTATTAACACAGCCGAGAGCCTCTGGAGGGCAGAAAAAAATGCTTTAATTTTTTTTTTTTACATAATATAAGTGTCTTGGATGACAAAAAACATGTTGTCGTGAAAATATTTTCCGAAATATTTTTTTCTCTTATTTTTATTGAATGTCCCTTGTAGTGCAGGTTTCAGCATAATAGAGTTGAGATTAAGATCAGAGAACCATGTCCCCTGCAGCTGACAAAAATGAATTGCCAGGTAGTAGGAGGTTATCGCTCAGTAAAAAAAGACGGAATTACATATCATAAAAAGTTGTATTTTGTGGCGCTGAACGATAACCCTTCCGTACCCAATATGGGTTTGCGAGTCCAACAGAGACCGTTTTCATGCTACGGCTCCAGGAGAAGAACGTCGTAATTATGTAGGAGACCTCTCCCTGCTGGCTGCTCGCGTGCAGTTACACTTTTCTCGCCGTTAAAACCAGAGCGAGAACTCCTCGTTGAATCTTTTCTCCTGCCGTGTTCTCCTACAGCAGGTTATTAATCGAAAAAATAACGCGCCTGAACTTCACGCCAAACCGAGCAGCGCTTTTTGATTTGTGCGCCAATGATCACGCTGTTTTAATCACGCAAATATGATTGCATTTACTAACGAAGAGGAGCACGATATGATTTTATTTTATATTTTCCCTCTGTGAACATCATCTCCGCTTCCCCTGTTGAACTTGGCATCGAATGATGTAGTGCTGTGGATTGCCTGATATTCTTGACGCATCCCTCACACGATTCAGGGGAGAGTTTTAGGCCACGTTCCTCAGGGGGCTGTATTTGCCGTTGTCATGGAACAGAGTGCATTGTGGGAAAAGAACACAGCGTGCTGAAAGCAGTTTGGCTCAGATGTGCGTTTGAAATGCTTAAATCTGTTAGTGCTGGTGAAATGTAGCAGATACCTGAGAGTTTTCATCAAAGTGCGTTCTATCCAAAATACAGAATCAATTGAGAGAAAGCTGAGACAATGAATTTTGTTTCTGTAGCTTATATTTATGAAACATGATATTTCTTTTAAAACAGACATTAATCTACAGGAACATTGCCGATGTCTATAGGGCTAAGGTATCGTTGTTATTTGACCCAGGTCTGTTCAGAACAGATGGCATTATGGGAAGGGAAGCAGTTGTGTTCAGAACTGAAGGAAGCTGAAGAAACTCACAGTAGTCATTAACAACGTTGCAGATGGTGAAGGTCATAAGGATTAACCCCCACAGAAAGTGCCTGACCTTTCAACTTCAGTCCCCTCTCAGGCAAGCTCTCATTGGCCAACACGGTCATGTGACCTGCTGTCCATCTGTCAGTCTCACCTTTACTCATACTTCAGGCTCTCAGCTTGAATCTGCACATTCTGTAAGGTTAGAAGCTGGCAAAAAATAATATTTTCCATAAATTTGCATCTTCAAAATCAACGTAAAGTCCAACATTTCAAAGTAAAACTCTCTTAATTCACTGTCAGTTCAGAAATGTCATTTCCTGCCCTGCGCCATTTTAAAGATTTGCATTTGAATGTCATTCCCATGATCTGAGTCGATTCATTCGTGAATAAATTGGCAAAATGTCTTAGATCTGGTATAAATATGTATATATAAAAAACATGATTATGTCTCCAATCGTATTTTGTATCGTACGACTCCCATTCTTTCCTCCAAACACAATACAGTAAATGTCTGGGGTTTTCAGGGTCCATATCAGACCTGGGTCACATACGTATTTGGTTTGGATTCATATAATTCTCTGTGCTCTATTGATCTTGCCTGGTCTAATTGAGCCTGCCAATATGACCAGAAGGCAGGGTTTGTGCTTTTTGAGAGCATTTCATTGGTTCCAATACACCAGACAAGATCAGTAAAGCGTAAGAAAGTATTTGAATCCAAAACAAATGCGTATTTGACCCAGGTCTGGTCCGTACCGAAGCACAGACAGCAGCACTGACCCTCTCCCATCCCCTCCCCCGTGTGTCGCAGTGGCTGTCGTACGGATCGGACTCCAACGGCAGCGGGGTGGCCGTCCTGCTCGAGCTGGCCCGCCTGTTCCAGCGCCTCTACAGCGACCCCCGCAGCCACGCCCCGTGAGTCGCCAAAAACTCGCAGCCGACATGCGCAGTCCACTGCGCAAAAAAACAAAACGCATACGCTCTTCTCTTTCAGAAACAAAGGGTGATATTCCTGAAGCCTTCACATTATTCCTTCTTTCCTTCTTCTTTCATTCACTTACCTGCAGAGTAACATGTTCTGTGCTAAATCAGACCTGCTTGAGTAAATTATGCAGTGACAGAGAACATTTAATCTCTCATTTGAACAGATTGATCCTCCCAGTTCCTGTGTTTGTGGTTATCCTGGTTATATGTACTTTGGTGTTTGTGGCTAAAGTACCGGTGCCTGGTGCCATTTGCCATAATGGCCTTGTATTCATGAACCAAATGGATAAAAATGTTAAGCTTTATTGTCATGTCCTAATATGTGTATTAATCATTCAAAAGCATGCGTGCGTTATGAATGGTTTTGACCATAAATCAAACAACATCACCTGTGACGTAAAATTTACGTTAGTTTATTTTCTGCATTGCACGTGCCATGTCTTCCTTCATAAAGCACTGCCATGTCTAATGGAGTCATCACTCGATGCTAAAGCACCTGTCTTTCATCTTTCTTCCAGGTACCACCTGCTTTTCTCGCTGACCGGTGGGGGCAAGTACAACTTCCTGGGGACGAAGCGCTGGATTGAGGAGAATCTGGACCACGCCGGTGCGCTGACCTCCCTTCTCTCCTTTCCTCCTGTTTAACCTGAGCAATTGTGACTGTAGGGTGTTATCGCGATAGCAGTCTGTTATTGTGACTGTAGGGTGTTATTGCGATACCAGTCTGGTATTGTGACTGTTGGGTGTTATTATGACTGTAGGGTTTTATTGTGACTGTAGGGTGTTATTGCGATAGCAGTCTGTTATTGTGACTGTAGGGTGTTATTATGACTGTAGGGATTTATTGTGACTGTACAGTGTTATTGTGACTGGGGGGTTTTATTGTGACTGTACTGTGTCATGCCTCAGAGTCCAGCCTCCTCCAGGACAATGTGGCGTTTGTGCTGTGTCTGGACACGCTGGCCAATGGGGACGGACTCTTCCTCCACGTGTCCCGCCCCCCCAAAATCCTGGCACCCCTCAGCACACCTTCATCCAGGAGCTGGAGCAGGTGAGGTTTTGGGGGGTGGGGGGGGGGGGGGGGGGGGGGGGTGCAGCTCCCTTCAGAAGTGTTTTTAAAATTTGTCAAGGGTTAAAGGGTTTCAAAGATGTATTGGACACGTGTGTGCTGTTTCTTTAGTTTACAGGTACAATCCCAGTGAACATTTTCGTGGTGAAAAGTCCTGTGTAATGCCATCTGGCCATTTAGGTTAAAACGTTTGGTTGAAAAGTGAAAGTTTTCTTAGCCAAATAGGATGTAACCAGGCTATAACTAGGTAAAAACCTGAGCTATATTGGGTTTCACCTAGTCCGTTTATGTTAAAACACCTCTCAAACTAGATCTTCAGGTTTTTGCACTCTCAACCAGATCTCCAAGTCATGTGACACTGAATGCCATCTTAAGTTTTTAAGTCTGAAGCAGCGCTGTGCCACAGCTGGCTAAATGGGTTCCCCCCTCCCTCCCGTCCCGTCCCCCCTTTCATGCAGGTGGTCTCTTCCCGCTTCCCCTGGGTGAAGGTGGGACTGGTCCATAAGAAGATCAACCTGGGGGAGTCGGCGGTGGCGTGGGAGCACGAGCGCTACAGCATGCGGCGGATCCCCGGCTTCACCCTCTCCCACCTGGACGACCATCGGGCCGAGCAGAGGGGCTCCATCTTGGACACCATGTGAGTGGCGAGGGGGGTGGGGTGGTGAGAGGGGGCGACAATCGGGCCGAGCAGAGGGGCTCCATCTTGGATACCATGTGGGTTCTGCTGGAGGGTGGGGCCAGGGGGTGGGGGGGGGGGGGGGGGGGGGAGCGGGGGGCAGGGAGGGGGGGTTGTATGACCATCGGTCTGAGCAGAGGGCTCCATCTTGGACACCATGTGAGTGGCATTGGAGGGTGGGGGCGGGCGGGGTTGGGGGTGGGGGGCGGGGAGGGGGGGTTGTGTGACCATCGGTCCGAGCAGAGGGGCTCCATCTTAGATACCATGTGGGTTCCGCTGGAGGGTGGGGCCGGGGGGGGGGGGGGGGGGGGGTGGGAGCGGGGGGCAGGGAGGGGGGGTTGTGTGACCATTGGTCTGAGCAGAGGGCTCCATCTTAGATACCATGTGAGTGGCACTGGAGGGTGTGGCCAGGGGGTGGGGTGGGGGGGGTTGTGTGACCATCGGTTTGAGCAGAGGGGCTCCCACAGCAGCCATAAATTTAGTTGTAAGTCAAAGTTAAGGACAAATTCAGGCGTATACACCTTGCGGGCGGCAGTGTTGCATAGTGGGTCAGGAACTGGGCTTGTAACCAAAAGGTCAAAGGTTAGATTCCTGGGTAGGACACTGCCATTGTACCCTTGAGCAAAGAACTTAACCTGCATCGCTTCAGTGTATATCCAGCTGTGTAAATGCATGCAATGTAAGTCGCTCTGGATAAGAGCGTCTGCTAAATGCCTGTAATGTAATGTAATGAATCAGTGGCACAGCAGCACTGGCCCTGGGATTTGAACCAGCAACCTCTACAGGCCCAGCTCCCTAACCATTATACTACACTACTCACCATTATATTGCACTGCATTCTGTTGTGTGAGAGTTGCTGTTAGTTTTTTCTTTTTTTGTTTGATGCTGTTCCTTGACTGGGTGTGATCCCCCCCCTCCCCCTCCCCCTCCCCAGCTCCCAAACGGACATCAGGAAGCTGAAACGGAACACAGTCATCGTGGCCGAGTCCCTCGCCCGATTCATGTACAACCTCTCAGACAAGGTGCGCTCCACATATGCGTGGGGGGGGGGGGGGGGAGGCAAGGAGACATATCACTCCCAATATTTTCATATTAATTCATCGCTAGTCAGGCTAGTACGCTTATGAGACTTGACATTTGACTATGCAAGACTAGGGGGTTGAGCACTGTGTGTCTCCCCCATGGTTGAAATGGAAGCTATGCCTATGGTGCCCCAAGACTAAGGTCAAAAAAAGGGGTGACGACACATTGGGTTGGAGAGTAAAAATTTCAAGTCAGTGTTCTAGAACTCCATTGCACTCAATTGCCAGTAGCAATTGTTACATCAGCATTAAGAACATTCTGTTGAGAACATTCTAATCTCATATTTGTGTCCTCACACCTTGACGGGCCAAATCACATAATATGCGATTGAATGTGACAGCCTTTAGCGCGGGAGGTGATGAGGTTCCCAGCCAATCGGAACTGATCGATCGAGTTGTTATTCACAGCAGTGTGAGAGACCAGTCTGTTCACGGGCCCTTCACATGTGGAAACAAAATGGAGGCTCTAGCCTCAGATTCTACGAATCTATTACTTCTACTTTTTTCCCCTTTTCATCCAGGTGAGTGTTTTCCAAGATGGCGCTGACACCGGCCTGTCTATTTCAATTTAAAACGGCATCCATAAAACGCAAGAGTTTATTTTACAGGCCAGTAGCACTTCATCTATGAAAGTGAGACCACATGTCATTTTTTTCATGGTGTGTGTTAAACTTTTAAAATGGCGTATTGATCGTGCTGCTTTGTTTTGGCCCAGGGGACGCCGAAGGAGCTGCAGGTGTTCAAAGGCCAAATGGTAATGCTGTCTCTCCGTTTGAAACTTTTACTTTAACAGATATGCTTTTGTTAACAAAAAAATGCTGTTATTCTGTTATTGGTTTCATTATACTCTTTTAACGTTTTTTTCAATAATTTGTATTCGCAAAGTGCAAGAGGAACACAAGGCTCGGGAGATATTCGGTTTGTGTTTTCACAAAAAACACGAGGGTGGGGGTTCACATCGGCTGGTCACTGTGAAACTTTTCAGAATACAAGAAAAAGTAGAAGAAATATTACAAAGTAGGAAAATATTCATGCATATTCATGTCTCGAAGTGGAAGTGAGCAGTTTTAGTTTGAGAATGTTTTTAAAAACATTCTGTGGTTATTAAAAAATTCCATTGTGACTCATTTCAGCATTAGCAGTAGCAGAGATGATTGTGGTGAAGCTGGAGCTGCATCCGTCCTAGCATTAATATTAATATTAATATTAATGTTGTTCGTTTCGGTTTGCCGATGGCTCTTGGCCCTGTTAATGTGCAGATTTGTAAACAGAGTCCGGGGAAGCGCATTGCATTTTAAAAACAATACTGATTACACAGTGCAATTCCCTTATATTAATATTTAAACTTTACTGTAATATTTCATGTTTGAGAAAATAACCAGGTGCCACCAAGATAATTATACAGTCACTCTGATTAAGTAGTGCGAGTGCAGACGTGAGAAAGTTTTAAAGTGGGGGGGGGGGGGGGGGGGGGGGGGGGGCATTCTGGGAGATGTGAAAGTACTAGACTAATGGTAGTTGCTAGGAGACGGGAAGCCTCTTTTTCATACAGGGCTCGTCAGCAGAGCCTTGGGGATAGATACACCATTTTGGCCACAATTGGTTGCCTAGGTTATGATAACTAGAATAATGGACAGCATTTATATACACATGCTTTTCCATCTCATGATCTTCAAGTGCTTGGCAACTTTGCATTGAATAGGGCTGAAGCTCACCTCATGATGTAATGATGTTTTTTAAGACATAATATATTTATATATGAGACCTGAAATATCATTTTGCAAGGTCAATTCCTAAAGTAAGTTTTTGCGTTGAAAATGGAAAAAGTTTAATTAAAACATTTCATTTACTCCTGGGTAGCACAAAGTTAATTTAATCAAACAAGGTGAACAATTTTATGATATATAGGTTACATTTGTACACGTTTTAATTCTCATTTTTTTAACATAAGGTATATTAATTACGTGTTTGATCTCTGCAATGGATTAGTGAACTGTCCAGGGTGTGTTCCTGCCTCTCACTCAATGCATGCTGGGATACAGGTCCAGCCCCCTGCAACCCTGACCACAAATAGGTTAGATAATGAACGAATGGATGTTTGATCTCATATTAAATCATTTATATCCCTCTATCATATCATCGTTTAGATGCAGGAAAACCGTTCAACAAGTAAATAAGCACTTTATGCGTGTTCTGCTGCCCTCTGTTGGCCATAGCTGGACATTACAGTATAAATGGTCACAGGAATTGAAAATCTTCTCAGGCCTAAATCTGAACACAGCAGGCTGAAGGACATGGTTAGAGTGACCTGCTGTCAGCATGGAGTACCGGGCCTGGCCTGGGAGTACATCTCTGCCTTTTAATCACCTACTGAGAAGGGGGGGGGGGGGGGGGGACTAGGGGGGGGGGGGGGGGGGGGAGTGTGACATCAGCTTTACAGTGGCAATTCCACGTACCTTCAGGCTAACACATAAGCACTTGTAACTCTGTAAGTTATATAGACATGGAGCATGTACACGCTTTAATCCAAAGAGACGTACAAAAGAGCATGTGGTAAAATGTAACATCAAAGCTATTAGGATGTATATTGTATTTTTCTTCAAGAAAAAAAAACCAGTTGTTACAACCAGAATGTATAATAACATGACTTAACGTTCATTATATCCAAATACAGGGGAAATTTAAGGGGGAAATAATATTATCTTATTATTCATGCTGTATATCTTGACAAATATGAGCCCTTAAATTCTCCAGTATGATAGGATCTGTTGGATAAGCTGGGTGCAGGTCAGTGAGCTTTTGGCCCATATGAATAAAGACTAGACTCAGTACCAGTGGTGATCTGTGAGCAGTTTTAAGTTTGAGCTCATAATGGATGTGGCTGGATGGAGACAGGGAGATAACTGATCCTAGATCAGCGCTAGCTTTATGGATGCAGGCTTTGAGCTTCCTGCGCTCCTGCAGGAGGTCCAGGACAGCCGTCTGTCTGCGATGATGTCATTCCTGTCCTCGGTTCCCCGGGCAACGCAGCTGCTGGACCGCGAACCAGGTCCGGTCCTCCTGGTGCAACTCCCTGGAGCAGCAGCTCAACCGCTACCTGAAGCAGGTCCTGAGACACACCTTCCGTAACGACCGCAGGTAGGTCACCTGAACGCAAACACGGTAAAACACACACACCACCTGTGAACTCAAACAGTAAAACACGGTAAAAACAGGAAAAAACACACACACCACCTGTGAACTCGATTGGTAAAACACACACACCACCTGTGAACTCAAACAGTAAAACACACACCATCTATGAACTCTAACAGTAAAACATGGTAAAACACAGTAAAACACAAAAACATGGTAAAAACATGGCAAACATGGTAAAAACATGGTAAAACATGAAAACACAGTACAAATATGATAAACACAGTAAAAACATGGTAAAACACAAACACCACCTGTGAACTCAAACAGTAAAACATAGTAAAACTCTAAAACCACCTGGGAACTCAAATAGTAAAACACAAACACCGCCTGTGAACTCAAACAGTAAAACATAGTAAAACTCTAAAACAACCTGGGAACTCAAATAGTAAAACACAAACACCGCCTGTGAACTCAAAAGGTAAAACACAGTAAAAATATGGTAAAAACACAAACACAACCTGTGAACTCAAACAGTAAAACACACCACCTGTGACTTCAAACAGTAAAACATGGTAAAAACATGGTAAACACGGTAAAAATATGGTAAAAACACAAACACAACCTGTGAACTCAAACAGTAAAACACGGTAAAACACAAACACCACCTGTAATCTGACTGCAAATGCACAACTCAAACTAAAACATGTCCCATGCCTGTGATGGAAAGGTTAATGAAGGGCAATAGATAGTGGTGGAACATAGATACAACCTACAGCTACCCAATCCCTTCCGACTGTACACTGTTCCATATTCAACCCACAAGCACACAAACACGTTTACTCCACAGACAGACCTCCACATGTGACACTTTAATGTGTGTTCTATGCAAAAAGAGATAAAATAAACAAAAACAATAATAATAATAAATTAAACCAACAGACAAACAAACATAATGGCAACGTAACCAAGGCGACGTGTGTCAATAGTGTCCCTCATAGCATTCCCTCTGCTTCCAGAGATCCGGAGCTCACCTTCTTTGACCAAATGAACCAGCCCATGATGATGTACAGGTGAGTAACCACACCTGCCTGCAGAAGCCCAGTTTGGTGGAGGGTGTGTGACACTGCGCTCGGCGCTAACAGCTAAAGCCACCCCTGCTTGCTCACTGCCCTCCTGTACAGAGTGCTAGTTGTGTAGCTTATTCTGTGTAGCCTAGCATAGCCTAGTAATAAACAGACAGCATTTATTTCACCAAAAACCATTCAATCACCTCCAGAAAAATCCCTTAAACAAAAAAAAAATTATTAATTGATATTATAAACTCAACTGCAGACACACAACTTGTTTTTTATCTGATTTTTTTACTTTGCATTATTTTTCTTAAATTTTGTATATTCTTTGTTTATAGAAATATTTTCCTTTTTATTTTACAGTGTTTGTATAGTTCATATCTCATAATAGTTCTTCATTTGATGAACATGCAACATACCCTGTAGCTGATCTTTGACTTGAATAGAGCAGTCTAAATATCATTTCCAAATATCCTTTGCTCGGGTTATTATTGCTTTTATGTATTTTTAATGTTCACAACTTCTGTTGTGTCCCAGGGTGAAGCCGGCAGCATTTGACCTCTTCCTGGGCGGCTGCATCACCGTGTACATCGCGGTCATTTACTTTGCCATTCAGGTACCGTGCTTATTCACAAACAAGCCTTTCCAAGGCTCTCCTGGGTTTTTGATGCACTTCCTGCTGTTTTCAAAGAAACAGCTGTGCTACTATGTGGCACATTGTGTTAAGATTAGGGTTGCCAGATTGAGAATTTATGCAAACCGGACAGCATGGACAGCTGAAAGCATAATCACAGGCAAAGCCAGGAGCTGTCGGACTGGGGGGGGGGGGGGGGGGGGGGGGGGGGGGGGGGGGGGGTTGGATTGGCGGGGTGCGTTTTCCCTTGGAACCATGACAGACCGGGACTGGGCTTACTAATACATAGTAAAAAAAATTACCAAATTACTAAATTCAATGTTTTGTCCGTTGTTATCTCACATAGAATTTTGGACACGTGTACACCAAGCTCACCAAAATGGCTCTGAGGCCCAAGCAGCAGTGAGACCCACCTGCAGTTGGTGCACTGGAGCTGGGGGAAGAGAGAGCAGGAAACAGCCAGGATGTGGCTGAGTGTAGGCCCCAGTGGAGAGGAGTGGCCCTTGCCATTATCAACCGCCATCATCAACTCATCAAACGGACAGAGCGCACTCAAAAGCTTTTGTTGTTTCACTGTATTCAAACATTTTATAAGTTTGTTTTTTGAAAGGCATGTTTTGATTAAAAAAATGGATTACCAGATAAGCATTCTCTCTTCCATTTCTTAACAGTCAGTGGCGATAACAGGCTGTCTCAACATATAGTTTTACCTGGGTTTGCTTTCCTATTGTCCAGCAGTCTTTAATTATTCACGAAGGCTGGCCATTGAAAAAGGGGAACTGCAAAATTCAGACTAGCTGGACGGGAAAGTTCGATACGGCCTGTAGTTTTAGCAGAACCCTGGCGTTAATAATGAACTACTTCCAGGTAACCCGATCCCCCAGCATTCTGTAAGAGTGAAAGGGTTTCGTGTTAGGGGAGTAATCGGGCTTTCTACGAATACAGATTCCCGCTGGTGTCTGCAGTCACCATAAAGGGTACTGAAAGGATAAAGTGTTAGCATTACTCTTGTAGCACCAACCGTTTAGGGGTTTTAAAAAACAGCCGTTAGAGTTTGGTTGGCCAGATGTCCGTGGTTAAGCCGGGCGGGCCGGTTTGTCATCCAGCTGTGATCCAGCTCAGCCTCTTGCCAGATGCACATTGGTCTGGCCTTTTTGAAAGTGATGTGTAAAAAAAAAAAAAAAGGAAATACAACAACTGTGTGAGGTCACAAACGTGTGATTAGAATGTTCTTAGCTGAACAATCTGATGCTGATGTCACAGTCACTGCTGGTGCCTGAAAGCAGTGGGGTTCTAGAACACTGGCTGTAAATTTGAAGAAAAAAAAATTGTTCCAAAGAACCTACTCTGCAAAGGGTTAAATGGATGCTTCGTTGGAAGTCTTGTCGTTTGAGCGAAAGATGACCCCCCCCCCCCCCCCCCACGTCACCACGGCAATTGAGGGGACACAAAAGGCCCTGAGTAGGTTTCCCTGACTGCTGGCTGAATTATTCATTGTCAGAATTGGCAGGAGCACCCCCCCCCCCCCTCCAAGAAGAGAACACAGGGTGGAATCCAAATGGGGGACAATTAGGCTCCCGGATTGCAGACCCCACTGATGGATGGCTGCTCGGATTGCAGATCTCAGCTTCTGTTTTTTGACTGTTTAGACTGCTAGCGTAGTTAGAACTGCGACCTGTACATGCCATTAACACACTAACCGCGCCCAATGTTTCTATGACGCGCGCACAGGACATGCCCATCGCATTCAGATTCCGCTGCATGGACACGCCCGCATCATATGAATGTGACCCCATCTGGCACAGGCTGTGCACTAGCAATAGGAAGTTCAGTTTTATTCATATCGGTCACATCTGGTCCACCTCCATCGAAAATACAGAAATACAGGATGAATACTGACCTGCACGGGGATGGGTTGGCCCAAGAGGCGAACGAAGGGTGACCAATTACCATGATGTGGGGGGGGGGAGGGGGGGGGGGGGGTGGCTGGAAGGAGGGAAGAGGAGAGATTGGATGGAAATAGTGTGAGTCACAGCAGGTAACGCACAAGGTAACATAGTGAGAGAGAGAGAGAGAGAGAGAGAGATAGAAAGAGAGAGCCAGTGAGAGATTATGTGTCAGAGAAAGTGAGAGACAAAGAGTGAGAGAAAGAGAGTGAGAGAGAAACACAGAGACAGAGAGAGAGAAAGAGAGTTAGTGAGAGAGAAACACAGAGACAGAGAGAGAGAAAGAGAGTTAGTGAGAGAGAAACACAGAGACAGAGAGAGAGAAAGAGAGTTAGTGAGAGAGAAACACAGAGACAGAGAGAGAGAAAGAGTGTTAGTGAGATAGTACAGAGCAGATAGTTTTCATTCCTCAGAGGACCCAGGTGTGTGGAGGAGATGAGTGTGCAGGTGAGCTGCAGCACATACAGGGAGGAGTTCAGGGCCCCCACAAGGGGAAAACCGGCCCGGCCCAGACCGTCCTCCGCCCATCGCCGAAACAACCCCCACCCCCGCCCGGTAAGAGAGAGAGTGCCCCCGGTCTCCTCTGCTTTTTACTCACCTTATTCTGGCACTGGGCTACTTTCTCTTTCATCTGGAATGTGTGTTTTAATATTATGATGATGATGATGATGATGATGATGATGGTTGTTGTTTTTATTGTTGTTATTATTGAATGGTAGGAAAATGGTGAGCATGGTTGGCTGAATGGCCTGCTCTCATCATTATGTTAATGTCATTATTATTATTATTATAGAATTATAATAGAGTTACCAGATAGTCAGCTCCTGTGTTCCTTCCTTATAATTATTATTGCCATTTAAAAAAATATATTATTACCAATTTGATTTCTTATGCATTTTTCATTTGTTTATTTGTTTTCTACGTTCTAATTCTAGGTTGCAGTTGATAGTTTATATTCTTTCTTTTTTGCTGATCATGTTGGCTCATCTGTCTCTCTCTCTCTCAAAATACCAAGCGAGCGCCTTGTTCAGTTTAGACTTTACAAAGTCAGTGCTTACACTTCAGCCGGGTGAAAGCTCTGGGAATCTCGTGCATCATTTATCGCTCTTGTCATGAGAGAAGGTGTAAACTCTACGACACGCCTTACCTTCCCCTGATAACTACACCGCAATACGATAGCACAGCGCGCTGGTACTACAAAGGAAGGCAACAGACCGGAGCAGGATGCTTTAAAGTGGAAATAATGCATTTTTAATCAGGCCAAATCGAACGCCGCAGTTTTTAAAATTCAATCTGACTGCACGCACAGATGTTAGAAATAATGGCGGTGGCTTGTATTATTTATTTATCAATCAGTTCCACCAGCAGATACGATGTGCTTATCTTCCCAAGACTTCCTATTAATGTGTGCTGTATCGGAGGGGTGTGGTGTAAGATGTGCTTATTTTCCCAGGACTTCCTGTTGCTGTGTGCTGTATCTGAGGGGTGTGGTCTAAGATGTGTTTATTTTCCCAGGACTTCCTGTTGCTGTGTGCTGTATCAGAGGGGTGTGGTCTAAGATTTGCTTATTTCCCAGGACTTCCTGTTACTGTGTGCTGTATGAGAGGGGTGTGGTGTAAGATGTGTTTATTTTCCCAAGACTTCCTGTTACAGTGTGCTGTATCTGAGGGGTGTGGTCTAAGATGTGCTTATTTTCCCAGGACTTCCTGTTGCAGTGTGCTGTATCGGAGGGGTGTGGTCTAAGATGTGATTATTTTCCCAGGACTTCCTGTTACAGTGTGCTGTATCTGAGGGGTGTGGACTAAGATTTGTTTATTTTTCCAGGACTTCCTGTTACAGTGTGCTGTATATAAGATGTTGGGTGTACAGTGTGCTGTATCAGAGGGGATGTGGTCTAAGATGTTGTTTTTCCCAGGACTTCCTGTTTTGTATCTGTCTAAGATGTGTCATTCCCCAGGCTGTAGTGTGCTGTATCAGAGGGGTGTGGTCTAAGTTGTGCTTATTTCCCAGGACTTCCTGTTACAGTGTGCTGTATCAGAGGGGTGTGGTCTAAGATTTTGTTATTCCCCAGGACTTCCTGTTACAGTGTGCTGTATGAGAGGGGTGTGGTCTAAGTTGTGCTTATTTCCCAGGACTTCCTGTTACCCAGAAGGCTGCAGACCGGGTGCGGAGCTCGGCAGGTGGTCCTGCTCAACGGCTGTGGATACGGCTCGCGGTTCTTCCCCCCCCTCAGACACCTCTCCCTCCCCGGCCCAGGTACCGTACGGCCCCAGGAGTGCCGCCGGCAACACTGCCTCTCACATCCTGAAAATAACACAACTGATGATGATGATGATGATGATGAATGACGGAGGATGATGATGGATAATGATGATGATGATGATAATGATGATGATAATGTATGGATAATGATGATGATGATGATAATGATGATGATAATGTATGGATAATGATGATGACAGTGGATGATGGGAGATGATGATGGATAATGATGATGGTGGATGATGAAGGATGATGGTGGATGATGGAAGATGATGTTGGATAATGATGATGATGATGATGATGGTGGATGATGATGAATAATGATGATGGTGGATGATGGTGATGGTGATGATGACGATGACAACAAACGGTCATTCTGCCCATCTTCAGGTAGTGAAGAGAAGTCCATAACTGCAGTAATGCTGATATGGCCCTTCCTGCAGTTACTTAGACCACCACTCGTAGCTACACCAGCCTGTATGTGTCTCAGCTCAGAATCTATTAGCATCTGCAGGACTATGAAAAGATGATCACTGAGGACCGTTAAGTAATGATTGATGTCAGGGGTTAGTTCTGAGGCAGGGGTGCACAGTAATGGCCAATCCATCTCAGGATTTTGTGCCAACTTCTGCTCTTAATTAAAAAAAACGACTTTATGTGACGAGACCATTTTGATAAAGCCCAGCCAATCAGGAAGGAGTCTGAGTACCAGCTCCAACCACACGAAATATGGAAAGGAGGAACAGATATTTATACAAAAAAGCTGATATTAAATGCATCTTATACATTAATAAACAAATCTCTCTTCCAAAAGAAACCAAAATATTTAGTTTCTCTTCCCCTTTGTAATTATAAATCTGTTCTCTGTTGAAGGGAGTGTGTGTAGATAAGAGGGTTTTGAAGCTCAACTTTGGGAAAAAAAAAAAAAAAAAGCCTGCAGGAGTAGGCAATGATTTAAGCAAGCGGTATAAACTTGAGGAACAATCCTGCATGTGTTAGTTCCTTCCTCTTTTATTGCCGACAGGAAGGGTGTCTTCACACCCTGTTTGGGCAACAGGGCCCAACTGCACAACAGCTGCTAGTGACTAATTAACAGCCAAGACTCCAAGACTCTGATCAACGGCCAAGTCAAAGGAGTCTTGAAACCGAGAGACTACGAAATCGAGAAAAAATATCGAATTAAGTGAAAATGAAGCAACGTGCACCGAAGAAAGCTAACTAGCAAAAACCATAGGGTGCATGGGACGTCTACATTGATATTTACGCAGCTTTTCATTCCTGGAGCCAATTCAGTTGCCCTTCGCACTTTCACAAGAGCTTCTGTATCTTTCTTATAGTGTAGATCTGAGAGCTGGGTGCAGTACACTAAATGTGGCCTAAAGGAATTAACTGGCCGGTGTGTTTTATAATCCAACCACAACCGTCAAGTCTTCTTCTTACATTCCATCACTGTTGTTAATCCATTTACCCTCATGTGACAGCACTCATTATCACCACTGCTCATAACATGTGGCTTTTTCTCAGAATGAAACACGCAGCTGTTCTTTTTGGTAAATAAAACCTGCCCCAGTTTGATGCAACGTGTGTTTCTGACAGCAGAGGGCATAAAACCCGCCCCAGTATGATGCAATGTGTGTTTCTGCCAGCAGAGGGCAGGCCTGCAAGCTTGTTCCTGTGGCCCGGCTCCGTGGACAGACCAACCACACGCATGCCTGCCCTGAGCTCGGCTCACAGGTCTCTGTCGCCCTCTACTGGCCCAGCTATGCAAACCGAGAGTCGGTTGACTCCCCTTTGAGAGAGAGGCAATTCCAAAACTCCCCTTCAAAAAAAAAAAAAAAAAAAAAAAACACACAGGGGTACCGTTTGACCCCTTTTGAACAGTTCTGCTTTCGTGTACAGATTTCTACTTCATTTCCAGTTTGTAAATACATTTCTGCTTTTTAAAAAGTTAGCTAGAACTAGAAATTAACACAATAAGACTTTGTGGTAGAATTCATTCAGAGACTAACAGTGGGAGGGTGGGGGGAGCATCGTGAACCCCCAAAGAAGTATAGAAGCCATATGGTAGCTGAGTCCATTCAAGTGGTACAGTAGCTGTCATTATGCATTGCTAGGGAAAGGATGCTCATTTTGATTGGATCATTTGAATTGGGGATTGACAGCATGTGGTAGCCACACCCAAAATGACAGGTGCATGAAGACTTACCCTTCTATCGTATTAAATGTAGAACATTAAAACATATGTCATGTGAGTTCACTGTTATAATATTGCATATAATTTTCTAAATTTGTGCACCAGTGTTTATTTGGCAGTATTTGCCCACATTTCACAATAACAACAAACATTTTATGCTTTCATTTACAGCAAGATGGAACCCCACAAATCCTGTATGCAAAGCAGCAATGGCTATCTGAAGGGAACCCAGTGTTTCCACAGCGACGTCCAGCCCCGCGTCAGTCAAACAGACAGGTCAGTCGTGCTCCTGGACGTGGATGAGTATCACTGTGACACTGCTGTTCTATATATATATATATATATATATATATATATATATATATATATATATATATATATATATATGACAGAACATCATCACATCATCACATGACTCTGTGGCATTCCCGTTCTGCTCAAACATCTCACACTGGTAACCACGTCTTCGCGTCATAATTGTACGATTGACACTTAAAAATAGCAGCGGTCAATGTTATTGGCACCGTTCTATGTACTTGTAAAACCGAACTGACTGTCATTGCAGGTATCAGTGGTTAACGGTAATTGTTATCACCTGGCCATTTCTGAAGGCTAACCCGTTATCAGGAGAAAGGACTGTTTTGTGTCGCAGGGGAATCTCGAGCTGCGAGGTTCTGAAGGCAAGCAAGCGGCCAGATAACCCTACTCTCGCCAGGTACCCTAAGCCTCAGATGTATTTCAAGAAATCCCACCCCACCCTAGACCCGAGGTAGGCAAAACCAAAATAACTACTCCTCACACTTCAACACTACACTGTAACACCACACTGTAGCCTTATTAAAATCACTCAAACTAAAACAGTGGGTCCTTTGATTGGTAAATAATGTGTCTTGCGTCTGGCTTCACCTGTTCTCACAGATAATGCTTATGAAATCGTCCTCCTGTAGTGTCCTTTTCTGGGGCATCCCTTTGGAGTTTTTCTGCCCCATACCAAAAAGCACACATCACAACAATAACCGCAACAAAAAAGAACACAAAGTATAAATATGAAAAACAAGCAGCTACATTGTCTTTTTTCCTGCTGAAAATTGGCAATATCATGTCTACAAATTATACCGAACATTTCCAGGGAGTTTCCACTCCTGGGAATTCTACACTTTTCGCCATCATGTGCTCACACTGAGCAGGATGGAACTGAAGTACGCTGCTGTGATGTCACGGTCCAAAAACATACAAAAAAAAGTGGAAATGTAAAATATTGTGATATTTTTCTGCCTTATTATTATTACTATTATTATTACGTCACGGTTCAAAAACATACTAAAACAAGTGGAAATGTAAAATATTGTAATTTTTTGCGTTATTATTATTATTATTATTATTATTATTTATTTATTTATTATTATTTATTATTTTTACACCAAGCCTCTCCCACAAAATGGATCTGAATCTCTTTGAAGTAGAGCTGACCTCGTTAAATAAAGGCTGCACAAATCATACGGAAGGGCTGAAATTCACTGGATGTTTGTGTTGCTCATCTTGCAGTGCCGTCTACAGCTGTTTCCAAGTGGTCAAGCCATACAAGGCCGGATATTACATCATTCACCCCGAATTTATCTCAGAAAGCCTCAAATGAACTCATGCATTAATATTCAATATACTTGCCTTAATATTCGTCCTGTGACTACGCAGGCGATTCATTTTTGCGCTCTGGCGGGGTCCACGAGTCTCTGGTCTTAATCTCAAGAACCACATAGTCGACTGTGCTGAACCCGACACCGCAAGGGACATCAGTAAAAGCAAAATAAATAATATTTTTGAGAATACTTTCTCAACGCAACATGTTTTTTTCTCTCTTCCAAAACACTTGTATTATGTCAATTAAATTTAAATACGGGTCTTAGGAGGCTATTTGAATGTCTTAATTAGCCTACGGCTCCAGGAAGCATTTTAGGTATTTATTTATCTATGCTATTTGTCCAGATTTATAAGGTTTTTCTCTGCTTTGTATCTTGCTATAGATTAAAACGACTTCAACTTTCTTCAGACGATGTTTAATGATATGAGCCGTTGGTCTTCGGACAGCGTGTTTGTTCTTGGTGTATTACAGTGTGGAGCGTGACGTTTTAGGTAGCCTACGTTTAAAGTTGTAGTTGGAACAAAAATTAAACTGAAATTCAGGTCTTACAAGCAAGCACAACAAAGAAAGATCTTTGTGGGGAATTAAGGGACATGATTTAACTTCTTGAGAATTAAACAAACACGATGAAGACTGTTGGTAATATGTTTTGTATTTTGAAATGAGATTGTTTTTGTATATTGTGAATACCTTCGGTTTTCTGAAAAAGAGAATCCCTCCATTGCTTAGTCAGGCAGTCTGTCTGACCTACCTCTATGTATTGATTTTGAACAATCTGAATTCACTACTTGTGTATTAGACATTTTGAATTTGCAATGAAAAAATATTTGTTTTCTTCTTCGGTAAATAGCACATGGAACCTGGCTATGTCTTAAAGCGCCCAGAGTGAGTTTTATGTTAACTATTGGAAGATGTATTGAGTTAACCCCCGTTAATATGTAAGCATCATGTAAATAAACTTGAAAACAAGCCCGTGTATTCTCTTATTGTACAAATACCTGGTAGGCCTTGAGCACTGTTTGCAGGGGCATTAATAGGCTAAACCACACAGCGTTTGTAAACACGCCACAGAGCTTCGCCGGAGAAAGATGTGAACATATACGCGGAGAACGTCTCCGCAGCCAGCGACGACTGCCAGCTGTCGTCATGATAGCAGTTCCTGCACGGCTTTTAAACACAACAGTGCACATTAAAGCGATTAAACTTTGAGTCGAACCCGTGTCTCCGAGCTGCATGACTGTTTGTGGGCGTGCGTTTTAACATGCTGTTCCAGTCCTGTATAAATATAAATGTAAGGAGAACTTTTTTTCTATCGTGTACACTTTGGTGGAAAAAAGGGGATTTAAAAAAGAGACTTTTTCTCGAGTGCAGTGTTGAAACTGTGTCGAAACCTCGCATAACCCCATGCAGTCTGCCCCCGGGACACAGAGTTGAGACATAACTAGTTCGCTGAATTTATTTACGCAGCTTGCGCAGGCGTTCTTCCTCTCGGTGAACTGCAACTCCCAGCGTGTGTTTTGGAGCAGCTCTTTCGCTTGAATGGCAGGCGAATTTTAAAACCGTGCAGCCCTCGGTGCGTCATGTGCTGTTGTGCAAAACTTGTAGGGGCGGGCTAAAATTTTGTAAGCGCAGTTCGAGTCTCGGGATCATCCGAGGTAAGTACGGTGATCTATTTTTGATTTTATGCGTCTGTTTTTACTAGCATTTCTTAGATATAGTGTGTGAGCAGTAAGCCGCGTTTTAAAGGAGGGGTTTAGTTTCTCTGATCCAGTTTACTGCTGAATAAAATCCCAATCCCGTTTTTCACCCTTGTTGTTGAAGCTCGCTGGCGATAGATAGCCACTACGACAACTAGTCATTACAATTGAGGTAGCGAGTTCTGAAGACTTCAAGCAGCGTATGCGTCAATATGTCGACCTTGCACGTGTCTCTATTTCCTAACCGAACGTGTACCACGGCTTTTAAAACATTTTATTCGTAATGCTGACAGGTTTTCAGTTATTTACAAATTATGTACCGTTTTGCTAATGGTTTTGTCTTTTGGTTTTAAATTTGCTTTTATCGATTTATTATTTATTTTATTTTGTTCTCTATTTATAGTAACATGAGATACTAAAACATTTACGGCGTATACACACGCACGCACGAAGACACTGCACTAGTCCTGTCCGATGTACAGCATTTCGAAAAAACCGTTGATACTGCAGTATGTTTTCAGTGACAACGGCTTTGAAGACGCCGTACGTCTTAAAACTGTTGTGCAGTGAATATAATCGTACCAGAAGACAGAGAAAGTGTCGAGAAGTTAGGCACAGCTGGAGTCTGCCATCTTTGGAGGACGCAGATATGTACCCTTGAGCAAGGTACTTAGCCTGAATTGCTTCAGTACATATCCAGCTGTATAAATTGATACAATGTAAAATGCTGTGTAAAAGTTGTGTATCGCTCTGGATAAGAGCGTCTGCTAAATGCCTGTAATGCAATAATAATGCAATGTCAATGCTGCAATCTTAAAAATCAAACTTCAGATGAACGCTGCGAACAGTAAGCGCTCTTACGGTATATTATAATAATTTATCCAACATTCTGTTGGTGAAACCTTATGTTTATGTTTGTACATTTCTATCCAGAGAGAATTCTGTTCTGTTTTTATAAAGGGTACAGAATACAGATAATTGAAATGGTCCCTTCTCAATGTTTTAATACATGCGGTCTTATTTCAGTGCGTATTTCCTAGGTCCCCGCTCTGACCCAGTATTCCAGCCTTGTAGTGCAATAATATCCGCATGTTATTGGCCAATAACCTGACCTGAAACTCTCGTAAACAGTAACTGTTTGCAGAGATCAGACAGACACACAAAGTCACGCGCACGCAGGTACACACGCACACACACTCACAAACACACACACACACACACACACACTCACTCACTCACTCACTCACTCACTCACTCACTCACTCACTCACTCACTCACACACACATGCTCACACACACTCACTCACTCACAAACACACACACACGCTCACACACACGGTCACTCACTCACTCACTCACTCACTCACTCACTCACACACACACACTCAGTAAACACACACTCAGTAAACACAGGCTGGGAACTGCGAGAGATGACGGGGAAATTCTTGAAAAGAATTTACCCACAATCCCGTGCTGTAGAACCAGAATGCGATCTTCAGGGTTCCGCCCTCCTCCTGCACTTTCACTTCAGCGTGTCTAGAGAAGCGGCGCAGGGCCTTCTCGACGTGTTCGGCTGCGGGCTCTGCGCATTTGCCAGGCATTCAGCATTTTTGCCTTGCGGCTGCCTCGTCGTCGAGACATGTCTGTGACAGTCGCACGTCTGTGCCCTCATACTGCCGTGTGTCCGTGTGCGTTGAACTGTGCTTTACTCACAGCACAGATACGGACCCTGCAGTTCAAAAGCAAATGGATTTTGGAGTACCTGTCAACACCAGTTACCTCCCCGCCCCACCCAACCCCAAACCCCCCCCCCCCCCTGAACAGCATGAATGGTTGGACAGAGGTTTGGCGTGTTACTGATTAACTACCAGTGATCGTTTCACCGGAGTCTTCTGCTCCAGAGAAGAACCAGTCAGCAATAAAAATCTGTGCGATGATGGACATGCCTTGCTACTCGCTTCTAATCTCATTTTGGTTCCTGATTCGCATTGATAAGTTACTTAACAGCCCCCCCCCCCACCCCCTCACAAGAGTTTGGTGCAGTGGTGCTCCTGTGCCAAACTCTGTTTTCTGTCATCTTTCACACCTCTCTCTATGTGCCTCAGTTTGGACCATCCCGTGCTTTTAGTGCTGCGGGGGGGGGGGGGGGGGGGGGGGCGCGTGTGGGTGTGGGGGGGGGGGTTTGGCATGCGGCTGGGTGTTTGTTCGATGTCCGTTCCCTTTAACATCTCTTGATGTGTTTCAGTTTGGACCATCCCATGTGCTTAGTGCTGGGGGGGGGGGGGGGGGGGGGGCAAGGTGACTTTTTGGCATGCGGCTGGGTGTTTGATGAACGTTCCCTTCAGTGAGAGCTGGGGAGATGGGGGGGGGGGGGTTGGGTTAGGGTTAGTGGGTGGGGGGGTGGGGTGTGGCGGGGGGGGTTTCGGCATGCGGCTGGGTGCTGGGGTGTCAGCTCGGTGACCTTTCCCTTCAGTGAGAGCTGGAGAGACGTGTGCTCAGGATGCAGATGAGTTATAAAACGCAGCGGGAGCTCGGCCCGCCTGTGTACCTGTGTGTTAATGAGCGCCTGGGGGTAAGTCCGCGGTGGAGCAGGGCCTTATTTCGGGAAGGCCTCACACACACCCCACCCCCCCTTTAAACAGCTGGCACCCTCTCCTGGGACAGATGACTCATCTGCTGTTCCTCAGGCATGGGCAGTGGCTCGCTGTGCCCCCTGGGTGTCCTAGGCATGCCCAGTTTTTGATTGGCACTCCCAAAAATCAGATGTCCCTCCTTGGTTCATGATCACAATCCCCCCCCCCCCCCCCCCCCCCCCCCCCCCCCCCCCCCCCCCCCCGTCCACTGTCCACCTGCAAATTTCGTACGCCAATGACTGGAATAGTGGTGCAGCTGCTGTCCCCAAGACAGTAAAAATGCAGTCGGCTGGAGTATCTTCAGTTGAAAAAAATAAATAAATGATATTAAGTGTTGAGCTGTGCAAATTCCTGTTAGTGCTTCCAAAAACTCCCACACACAGAATATTCTGGCACACGGTGTTCACGCTTCCGACTTTCAGATTCTGAAAATGCGTTAAAAAGTCCTCTCAGTGTTCTCTTCTTCTTTTGTCTTTTTTTTTTTCTTCCTTTTGCAGGAGACCACAGAGAAGGCGGCCATAACGAGTTTAAGAAAGGCGAGATCCTACCCCCCCCCCCCCCGCCGCCCCCGCAGTCTCTCTCTCTCCCTGTGTACCAGCAGGCGAAAAACACATAAAACTAAAAACCAGCGCACCCAATGCGCTTGGGGCTCCTTTCCTCGCCTTATGTTTTATATATTTAGAGCTTAATTTGACCCACAGTGCCTGAGCGAGCCCGCTGACATCAGCATGTATCAGGTGGTGCCCGGGGGTGCCGGTGGCACCATCACCACCGGCATACCGTTGAAGCAGAAGATGGGCAAGGACGGGCGCCCCCTGGTGGGCGCGGGGGTGCTGGGCCTGGTGCTGGTCATCGCCGCGGTGACGGCCTGGTGCTACTACATCGCCTCGCTGCGCAAGGCCGACCTGCTGAAGACCGAGCTGCTGGACCTGAACAAGGACGGGCTTCCTGATCCGCAACCAGGCCGGCGCCATCGTGTTCCGCATGGCCTTCAGGTGCGTGTGTGTGGGGGGGGGTGGGGGGGGGGGTGGTGGTGTGTGTGTGTGTGTGTGTGTGTGTGTGTGTGTGTGTGGTGGGGGGGGGGGGTGTGGGGTGTGTGTTTGTGTGTGTGAGAGAGAGAGTGTGTGTGTGTGCGTGTGTGCGCGCATGTGTGTATGTGTGTATGGGGTGTGGGGTGTGGGGTGTGCGTGTGTGAGAGAGAGAGAGTGTTTGTGTGTGTGGGGGGGGTGTGTGTGTGTGTGTGAGAGAGAGAGTGTGTGTGTGTGTGCGTGTGTGTGTGTGTGTGCGAGTGTATGTGTGTTGTGTGTGTGTGTGTGTGTGTGTGTGTGTGTGGGTGTGGGGGGGGTGTGTGTGTGTGTGTGTGTGTGTGTGTGTGTGTGGGCGGGGGGGGTGGTGTGCGTGTGTGCGTGTGGTGTCTGTGTCGTGCATGTGTGTGTGTGTGTTCATTGTTTGTAATCCATTATTGGTCCTTTTGTTTCTCATTTTACAGCACATTGCTGACATGTACAGTTCCATTAGGTTGCTGACTGCAAACTCGAAATTCTGGTTGTAGAATGCAAATGAGCTCTCCAGTTTTATTTTTTTATTCTGATGACTATCACAATCATTTTATTGCCAAACCATAGTTAATGTTAGTATATATACCTGTATTTGTCCTGTTAACTGGTGAACGCGAGCTAGCTAAGGAAAGAAAGCAGTCTTTGTCTGTGGTTGTTTGATGATACAAACAAAAGCTAACACTTGCGAACACAGATTTTCAAAGTTGCTTTAAAAATGTTTGGCCATAAACAACACCCTGGCACTTTGTGCGAAGAAACATTTTCAAACTGAGTATTACTATGCATGTACTGGCAGTGGACAAATCAACTTGGGGGAAAAAAGAGCTAGTTAGCTTTGTCAGTCTTAAAAACACAACTGAGGGATGAAGGTCTTTCAATTGCCAAAGCAAGAATGCGATTAGGCTAGTTTTCCAAGTGCTGTTCAGATCAAGAGCCTCATCCGTCAGTCAAATGTACTTACTGAACACACCCCTTGGTTCGCAGAAAAGCAAATTCAAACTCATTAATGCAGACCCACTACTGAAATTACTTGGAAATTACTCAGAGTACTTGAGACTACCAACCCCAGAATGCCCTATTGTATAACCATTGTATAACTGGCTGGTCATCAGAACACACACACACTCACACTCAAACTCTCGCACAGACTCAGACACACACATACACTCTCACGCACACACTTACACTCACTCACACACACACACACACACACACACACACACACACACACACACTCAAAGTCTCACACCCACTCACACATTCAAACTCACACATTCAAACGCACACACACTCACACTCACTCTCTAACTCACACTCAAACTCTCACACAGACTCAGACACACACACACACACATTCACACACACTCACACACACACACACACACACACTCACTTACTCTTACACACGCACACACCCACAGTCTCACACTCACTCACACGCTCACACAGACACTCATTTTCCTGTGTTAACTCCCCTCTCCGTGTGAATGAACCTCAGGTCGGGCACGCTGGACCTGGACTCCTGCTCCAAGGAGGGCGAGATCCTGAGGTGCGGCCGGTCGGAGGCGGGGCGCCTCAACTTCTTCATCCAGACGGTGCGGCCCAAGGGCACGGTCATGTGCTACCGCGTGCGCTGGGAGGAGCTGGAGTCCGAGCGCGCCGTGGAGCACGCCATGTCCTACAACGGCTCGCACTGGTACGGCGGCGCCGAGTCCAGCACCCAGCGCTGGCCCATCGTCATCGCCGGCCAGCAGGCGCCCAAGCCCTTCGTCACCAGCGACGTCTACTCCCGGCGCGACGAGTTCGGCGGCATCCTGGAGCGCTACTGGCTCTCGTCCAACGCCAGCGCCATCAAGATCAACGACTCGGTGCCCTTCCACCTCGGCTGGAACGACACCGAGAGGACCATGTACTTCCAGGCGCGGTACCAGGACAGCCCGTACAAGCCCCCGCCGGGGCGGCCGCCCTACACCGAGCTCAGCTACCGCGTGTGCGTCGGCTCCGACGTCACCTCCATCCACAAGTACATGGTGCGCCGCTACTTCAACAAGCCCAACAAGGTGCCCTCCAAGGCCATGTTCCGCCACCCGATCTGGTCCACCTGGGCGCTGCACAAGACCGAGATCGACCAGGAGAAGCTGCTGCGCTACGCCGCCGACATCCGCAGGCACCGCTTCAACTGCAGCCACCTGGAGCTGGACGACCGCTACACCAGCCGGTACGGCGAGTTCGAGTTCGACCCCGTCAAGTTCCCCAACGCCTCGGGGATGTTCGCGAAGCTGAAGGCCGACGGCTTCCTGGTCACCCTCTGGACGCACCCCTTCGTCAACTACGACTCGGCCAACTTCGGCGTGGGCGTGCAGAAGGGCCTGTTCGTGCGGGAGCCCACGGGCGCGCTGCCCGCGCTGGTGCGCTGGTGGAACGGCATCGGCGGCATCCTGGACTTCACCAACCCAGACGCGCGCGACTGGTACGCCTCCAACCTGCGCTCCCTGCGCTCCCGCTACGGCGTGGTCTCCTTCAAGTTCGACGCGGGCGAGACCAGCTACCTGCCCTGGCAGTTCAGCACCCGGCGGCCCCTCTACGACCCCAGCACCTTCACCCGCCGCTACACGGAGATGGCCATCCCGTTCAGCGAGCGCGCCGAGCTGCGCGTGGGCTACCAGTCGCAGAACATCTCCTGCTTCTTCCGGCTGATCGACCGCGACTCGCTGTGGGGCTACGAGCTGGGCCTCAAGTCGCTGATCCCCGCCGTGCTGACCATCAGCATCCTGGGCTACCAGTTCATCATGCCGGACATGATCGGCGGCAACGCCTACCGCAACCGGACCGACGGCGGCCGGCGGCTGCCCGACCGCGAGCTGTACATCCGCTGGCTGGAGCTGTCGGCGTTCATGCCGTCCATGCAGTTCAGCGTGCCGCCGTGGGAGTACGACGCCGAGGTGGTGCAGATCGCGCAGCGCTTCACCGCGCTCCACGAGACGCTGGTGGCGCCGCGCGTGCTGGAGCTCGCCGGCGAGGTGCTGGACACCGGCGACCCCATCATCCGGCCGCTCTGGTGGATCGCCACGGGCGACGAGACCGCCTACAAGATCGACTCGCAGTTCCTGATCGGCGACGACCTGATGGTGGCGCCGGTGCTGGAGCCCGGCAAGCAGGAGCGGGACATCTACCTGCCGGCGGGCCGCTGGCGCAGCTACAAGGGCGAGATTTTCGACAACAAGGGGCCCCTGCATCTGACCGACTACCCCGTGGACCTGGACGAGATCGCTTACTTTGTCTGGATGTAGTTGCGGGGGAGTTTTTGCTGAAGGCGTGTGTTCCGGGGGGGGGGGGGGGGGGGGGTGGCGGGGGGGGGGGGGGAGGGGGGGGGGGGTTATGGCGTTTGAAGCACAGCATCCTGTTCGCCGCGGCTTTGAAGAACGTCCAAGCACACAGCGGGCCCTCCTCGTTTGACTTTTGACTTTTTTTTTTTCGGCGCACAGCCTGTCGCCTTCGCGAGTTCGAACGTGAGATCTTTGGGCCGTGCGCAGAGGTACACGTGAGTCACGGGTCAGGTGACTCGCGTGCGTTCGCCGGCTTCTTTGCCGGCGACTCTCCCGGAGCACGCCGGGCAGCCGGTCGGTTCCACTGCGGAACTTGGAGCCGCCGGTGTTCCCCGCTGGTAATCTCCACCCGTCCTGTGCAGCACGTCCGTCCACAAGCTTCGCACGGTCGCGTACGACATTGCGTAAACGCGACCGACAACACACACCCGCTCGCACTAGGACCTGTGTCTCGTGTTTAAGCTGGAGAGCGGACGCCCGTGAATGCAATGTGATGCTTCGCCGATGGTGCTTCGCTTAGCTCCGGCAGATCATGCCAAGAGATACAGCCTCTGTCAGTATACATATCATGTGATAAAAGAGATGAATAAGACTTAGTGCAGCCGGGCCAACTGCATGCTGGGAAGGTTTCTCAGCACGCGAGCCTCGAATGCTGTCACAGTGCTCGGCGCTATCCTGTTATGCACATGTGCTAATTTATCGCCAACTGTCACCACTGGACTCTGAAAAAGGGAAAACTCAACAATGCACATTTGTAATAAGAAGAATATAAATAGTGGACTTTGCTAATTATGCTAAATTAATGTTTTTTTTTTTTTTTTTTTTTTTTCAAAAATCCCGTCAATCAGCTTGCCGTTTCCACGGAAGGAAATTGTCTAGCAAGTTGATTTGGTGGCTTTTTTGATTTTAACTTGTTATTTTCACTTTTTTTTTTTGTAACACACAGCTGCTTCGAGACTTAGTATCAAATGAATAAGCTGCAGCCAGTGTTCCCCTGGACACAGATATCATTTAATTGCATGTACGCATTAGTAATAACGTTGAAATGAGTTATCACTTTGGTGCGGAACTCATTTTCAACAGTGTAACCAATTAACCGGCAAAAAAAAAAAAAAAAAAACATTTTCTTTCCAAGTTGTTACTTCGGTTCTGCCCAACTTCCGTCCCAGTACAGTTATACAGTATTTTTTAGTTTGAGGAGTATAATATCTTTTGAATAGTAAAGTGCAGAGACCGCCAGGCAGAAATTGTATTATTTGTAGTATGTCCCGTGATGTGTATCCAGTGTTCAGCATTTTTAAAATCTTTTTAACTTCCTCACTCAACGATGCAAGGCAGCAGCCTCACCAGCTGGATGATGTCATTACTGCAAACAGAGAAAATGAAGCTTAAAGCTTGCCTTCCCAAAGACGGCTCTCTCGGCACATCCAAACAGCAATAATCGTGTAAAAATTCTGCTCCAGGTCGTCCATATGCAGTTTGTTCATGGTGGCAGTTTCCTTGTTCAGAAATTGGGTGAAAGGTTAGGCCTCATCAGCAAGTCATCCATTGAAAGAAATTACTAAGTAAGAGTTTAGTTGCTTTTTAAATTTATTTTTTTACCTAATTTCTAAACATTTAACCATACATGGAACTGCACATAAATGAAATCACTTCGTTAAGCGATTTTAAAGTGCCGTGCTGCCTTTCGACAGTTAAAAGTTAACTTTAGTGCTGTCAGAGTAGCTCTTTAACCAGGGTTATAGGCAGGCCAATGCTCATCATTACAGCCTGCTCATGGAACAGCAGGGCACCAGCATCTGTACCAGGAATATTATTATTATTATTATTATTATTATTATTATTATTATTATTATTATTATTATTGAGTAACCATATAGTCCACTCCTGATGGTTAGTAACGGTCCTTCAGACTGTCTGTGGTGGTTAGTAATGGTCCTTCAGTGTCGGTTGGTCACGCCCCCATTTTCAGAATCATCCATTGGAATGTCTTGGCTTCTGTGGGAGGGAGAGCTTTCCCTGTCAGTAATACAGAGCTGAATATCTGGTCAGTCTGTAGTAACGCACGTGGTTGTACTTGTGTACCACTCGGTAGTATTGCAACATGATGTGCAGACGTGCCAGAACAAAACTGACAGCGAGCCAGTGATTTAGCACATTGAACCACTAATGCAAAATGAAATGACTCACCCATAGAAAATGAAGCCACTGACAGCCGTAAGAACAGTTTATGGTGCTTTCTTCCTGTCTGTTGCTGTTAGTCTTAAAAGAGCAGCATACCAGTCCCTACTGGGTCAATACCACTGATAGTGCTGATAGCTCCTGGCTGAAATGTTTACCTAATGTTGATTTATTAGCTTCAAACCAGAGATATGAAACTGCCTGACCATATTTGGAATGTGTTCTGGGGGAGGTTGGCAGACAACCAGACTTTGTTAATGTTTTTTTAGCGTTGGCTCAGAGTGTTCCGAATTCATTGTTGTTGATCTGTTCCCTTAGCCTGGTGCCTGTCCAAACCGTCCGGTCTTGGTTCTGAGTCTTGATTGATGTAGCGTTTCATTAGCATTACGTTAGTGTTAACGCTCTCTCTCTCTCTTTCTGTCTTTCTCTCTCCCCCACTCTCTCTCTTTCTCTGTTTCTTTCTTTCTCTCTCTCTCTGTCTCTCTGTCTCTTTCTACCTCTCTCTCTCTCTCTGTCTCTCTCTGTCTCTCTCTCTCTCTCTCTCTCTCTGTCTCTCTCTCTCTCTCTCTCTCTGTCAGTAGCATTGCTCATTCTTGTCCTTGACCAAGGCTTTAGCCCCACTGGGGGAAAAGGCCCAAGCCGGTCAAGTCACTGGTTTTCCCAAGTTGCTTGTGAGTCTGGGTTCCGACCCAAATGGTTTGGAGGCTCTTTTGGTTGTCATGGCGATCGTTTATACAGGAAATCCTGTTTGTCCCAGTTTCAGTTCTCTTTGACTTTACAGCCAGGATGCTGTAAGCAAAAAAGCAGGACCTGATTCGACTGCAAGCTAGTTTGTCTAATCTCCAGAGCCCGCGTCTTACAGCCAATCGACGGAGTATTAGGAGAAGCTGACGCCGATGGAACAGCTAAAATTACACAGCCGCAGTTGTGCAGGCCAGCAGCGACGTCGACTGCAGAATCTTGTCGCAGTGTGCATGTTTTTGTTTGTTGGCACAACAGAGCTGCATCTGTTTTTTTTTTTTTTTCGTGGGAGAAAGCTGAGCGTGAGATTTTCTTTTTTTTTTTTTTTCCCCCCCCCATCCTGCCTCTGACACCAGCGCGGTCCGTCCCCGGGCCGTCCCTTCTGTGCAGACGGCAGTGCCGTGTCATCCGTCCTATCCCTACCCTCGCTCACACACTAGCCTGTTGTCCGCGAGGGGGGGGGGGGGGATCTCCGGCGTTGCTAGGCGATGCGCCAACAAGGCGGCGAGTGAATGTGCAACCCTTGCCACAGCGTGCCGGTTGATGGGGGGGGGGGGGGGGAAATTTTTAAATAAATTTTCCTGTGCGAGGATGTGGGTTGAGGTCTCAGCTTAGAAGAACAGCTGAGTGAATAGCACAATGATTATAAAAAACTGATTCTTAAAACAGCCCATTAAAAAAGGACGCATCTGAAATGTAGAAAGATAAAACAAAAGATAGGACTCAAAAGAGATAAAGAAAAGGAGGATAATGTCCTAACATTTTGCACATTTGTAAAATGTCGTGGTAGCAGTAAACAACCACGCTTCCCAGTCAGCCGCGAAGTGCTTCTGGAAAAAACATCACCACTGCTGGGTGTTGATAAGACAGCCAATCAGCAGTAAGGTCGTATCTGATCAGGTGATGTGGTTTTACCAATCACATTGAAGATGACACACCCAGTAGATGACAGTGGTGACGTATTTTTTATTTTTTTTGGAAGCATTTCACACAGTCTCTGAAGTGCGTTTGTAAAAAAAAAAAAAAAAAAAAAAAAATTATACCACCACATCAGCTATCACTAAAATGAAAAACAGGAAAAGAAAGACAATACGCCACACGGTGGTGACGACCGTTATTGCATTCGATAATTATCATGGCGGTATATCGCCCAGCCCTGCCGTGAGCATGCTGTGAGCTCAGCTGCCTAGATTTGATCTCATGCACTTTCTCCTTGGGACGATGTGCAGGATTTTTACTGATCTGTGTTTGCTGCTGGACTTTCGTGTAGCTGGAGGCGTATGGACCCTGGGTATAGACTAGAGGAGAGCGGCCCACAGCAGAATCGATCCCACAAACCTCTGGTTACAAACCCAGGTTAATTATTGTGCTGTTATCTCAGTACAGCGGCTGTAAGTGTGTGTGCTTTTTTTGTTTTTTTAATTTGTTTGTTTGTTTGTTTGTTTGTACCAGGAATCTGAAACCTAAATCCTGGAGGACCTAGTGGTGTGTGCAGGTTTTTGGTGTATCCCTCCTCTGAAGCGCTTAACGTATGCCGATGACCGGCTGAAGTGTCCAGACGCCTTGTTTCCAGGGCCTACGCTGTCTGCTTGAGTGCATAGAAACCACAAAAAACCTGCAGACGCTACAGCTATCCCACGCTGCACCGGGGGGACTCCTGATTTAGACCCTGTTCTTTGGCACAGGGTACACAACTCCAGTCTCGGGAGGACCTGCGTGTTCTTTACTTTTAGTTCCAGCCAATTACTCTGGCCTCAGTTTCTGCACGGCTGTGCTCTATATATCAGAACGCAGTAGAACATTCTCACCCAGGATGCGTTTGTGGGCAGGAGCTGTAGCTCTCGGCTGTCAAAAACGTCAGGTCAGATACAATATTTGGGCTGATTAATTCCATCCAGAACTCGTTGATGGTATGAATGTACTCTGAAACTGTGACTACCTTTATTCCAGTGCAGGCCCACTTTGAGTTGTGTTGTTAAAGCACGCTGCAAAAACCAATCTAAATGCACTTAAAAAAAAAAAAAAAAAAATTTGTCAGAGAACAATTGACTTCAACAAGAGAGACACAACTAAGGGGTTTGGAAAAAAGAAAAAAAGGAAAAAAAAAAAGTTGAGTGTGTTGTTGCTCAGTTCTCAGTTGTGTGTTTCAAACTTACTTTCAGATGTTTTTTTATTAGCTTTTGGGTGCTACAAGACGCAAAGCTATGCCTTTTCGGAATCATTTTACGCCATTTTGTCATGTAACTCCTTTCTTTAATTATGCAAATGTACGTGCGGTTGTATGTATTATTAACCTTAACATTGAAATATTTCTTAAAACCTAACCACGTTTGACATTTGAGCATGTCCGAATCCTTGTAACTGAATTTAATATAATATTATTTTTAACAATGTGTATGTAAAGTGTGTGTGTGTGTGTGGAAAATAATGATTGCGTAACTCAGTGCTTAGTGCCATAATAACGTGCCGTATGGAAGTGCTTGGAGGGTGAACTGTGTCTCTGCCATTTTATGTGCCATTTCCAAATTTGTACTATCTGTAACCTGCAGTAATGGGGGGGCGGGGGGGGGGGGGGGGTTAGTGAGCTTCAGGAGCTGTAGAATTGGGGGGGGGGGGGGGGGGCATAACTCCTGGAGGGCCGGTGTGTATCCAGGTTTTTTTGTTCAGGCCGGGAGCCTTGGCTCTGAATTGTGTGGAAACAGCTTCTGGCGTCAGTGCTGTCTGACTCCCGTGCTAAAGTGCTGTGAAGTTTATTAGGACGTACGCACTGCCTGCTGCTGCTGCTGCTGCTGCTTTTCTAAATGGCAGCTCAGGAAATGATGATTGAGCTCGTTAAATAATGACGGGCAGAAGCTGGTGGTAAATCCTGGAGCGGATCGGCTCTTGGAAATCCTGGAGCGGATCGGCTCTTGGAAATCCTGGAGCGGATCGGCTCTTGGAAATCCTGGAGCGGATCGGCTCTTGGAAATCCTGGAGTGGATTGGCTCTTGGAAATCCTGGAGCGGATCGGCTCTTGGAAATCCTGGAGCGGATCGGCTCTTGGAAATCCTGGAGCGGATCGGCTCTTGGTGGATGTCTAGATTCTGTCCTCTCCAGTATATATCAGCAGATCTCTGGACAGAACACAGGAAAATGTCCAGTGTAAATCAACTCTTAGCAGTGTTCATTCAACTCTCAAACCGATAACATCTGGTCCCGCTCCGGAATGTGGGACCAAAATTATGTTATCTGTTGAATTAACACAGGACATTTTACTGTGAACCAATCAATGGCCTGGGTTCAATCAACATTTGACTTACGATTAAATTAAATTAAATTAAATTAAATTAAATTAAATTAAATTAAATTTTTGCCTTGCAAGCAGTTTGCCAAGGTCCCTTTTAATGCTTGCTGACCTCGCCAAACTTTGAAGATGAAAAAAAACGAAACAAACAGAAACACTTCTGTTTAATTATAAGTTTGAGCTGAGGAAAAATGAGCTTTGGTTCTGGGCCAAAGTGTTGTACAGCCCAATGATTCACAGCACGTGGTTATGCTGGTCATTTTGGGATTGGGGAAGCAAGCTTCAGTTTCCAGTCACATGGCCTTTAGGTCCTCCGTGCCAGCAGGGGGCGCTGCTACTCTAACCTGTTTTTGTTTTGTTTTGCTTCAGAGAGAGGCTAAAGAGTCCCGTTGAAAGGAAAACCCAGAATAAGTGTTTGCTTAGAGCATTCAAGCTTTTATGAAACATATATCTAAAATTCTTCAAGGCGAAATCATGGAAATTCCCTTATGTGTTTTATATGGTCAGTTAAAAAGTAAATGTTTACCTTTAAGCATTTTTGAAAGGTAAACTGGGGACATTTTTAAATATATGCTTTTTTCAGTAAACATGGTGCAGTATATCTTTTTAGTTTCTGTCAACTAGAGGTTGTTTGGAGGCTAAAATAACTTATTTTCTTCCTCTGGTACTTGGAACTGGACCATGGTTAAATGTTTTATTTGAATTGCTGACCATTTTAAACGATGCAGACATTTTAACCAACATTGTCGACAAAAGTTCTGTGTCTAGTTTTAATTTTGATTGTCAGGGTGTCTAGGGAATCTGCAGGGCTTTTCAATTTTACTGATGCATGTCGAGTGAAATTATCATATACACAAGTTTACAAGTTTCTAGGAAGTGAACGCTCTTACATGAGATCTTGCAATAGAAATGTGGGTATTAACGAGATTCAGATTGAATTTATTAACTAGTGGACTTTACGTGTCAATGTGAATGTGTGTGTGTATGTGTATGTACAGGAAACAACATGCCTCTCTCTTGCATTTGGTAACTGGTCTTTGTATTTGTAACCTTTGCAGTTTTTGTCATTGCTTAACCTACTTGAATTAAACTTAAATTTAAGTCCCTGACCTGGGAAAAGTTATTCATCCAGGGACTGTCTTATTTCAAAAGCGTACAATAAAATAGCATACTCTCCAACAGTATGGCAGAAATCACTTTCTTATTATTATTATTGATTTTTTTCCCTTCAAAATGACCTTCAAAAAAGCGATCTATGCTGATAAAGGCCTTTGCTGTTTTCTTTCTGTTCCAGAGAAAAGCTTTTTATCAGATTAAAAATAACTTAACCTACTCAAACCCTCATTTCCCTCAGTTTTCATGAAGCCATATTTATGCCATAAGTAGAAAAATATTCATGAGTCACATGAGGAAAAAAAAAACAACATTATTCACACCAGGGGAAAATTTTTTTTCCTGCTGCAATATTTAAAAATGTTCTGACAATTATAAATGTTTTCATAAATATGATACGTATCTTATATATTTTTTCTCCTCAGTGAACTATTTAAAAAAAATTTGTGTCCACCGATGGGTCAAAAATTTAAATCTGCGGAATATAAATTTGGATTAAGCCGCTTTGTTGTGTTCATGCTGAGTTGTTTTATTCATTTTGAAATAAAATAATTATGAAAAATGAACATGCCTTATCTATGCCATGTTCAGGAAGGGCAGGGGGCTTTAAAGGTTAAATATACAAATTACACTTTATTCTTAGCACTCAGTGATGGATAGTAGTGGTATTCAAACCAGTCTGTAGTCATATTTTGCTTTTGCCTTAATTGATGTTTTCCACATTGACCAATGCATTCTTAAGTGCAAGCATTCCACTGAATATCCCCAAAGATTCGTTCATTTCTCAATAACCATGCGATACATGGCTGCTTAATCAAAGCAAGCATGTGCTACAGGGTGTTGATGCACATACACAAAATGACTGGTCTAGTCACCTGACAGCCTGGTCTAGTCACCTGACAGCCTGGTCTAGTCACCTGACAGAAGGTGTTTGGTCACTGCTGAGTCAGCAGATGGCACAGATAAGCCGTTTCCGCAAGGTGGGGCTTTTCAAAATAGAAGTTAAGTGTTTTTGCAAAACAGGAATCTTGCTGAGCAGGGCTTCTGAGAAATACAATGAAGGAGCACGATTCAGACCTACCTGTGAAAAGTCATGCAAAACCAGCCTGGGGTGGTTGGTGTTCTACTGTAGCATTAGCCGGTACCTCCCTGGTCTATTCCTGTTTTTGGACCTGGATATGGGCCGCTCGCCAAATACTGCTGTTCTCGCGCAGAGCAACACGTTTCTACGGCTGCTGCTGCTGATGTTACTAGCAGAACAGGGCCAAAGCCTCGTTTGAAATGTTGCGGTGGTTGAAAAGTTGAGAAATCTGAACGCATTAAATGTACGGTAGTATGATGATGCTGAATTACTGAAAAATTAATACCAAACACTGGCTCAGCAAAAGCACAACACGCTCAAAACAAAAGCCAGTGTGCTAGAACATTCAGAGAAGTTGTGGAGAAACTGGCAACATGTAAGAACTGTTCAAATTCATCACTGATTATTTGCACAAGTAAACAGCACTACAACAGTACTGGGGAGTTCTGGGACAGAGGAAAAGAAATCTTGTCTGTCTGACCAACTCAGAAAGATGCATCTCTTCAGATGGGCTAGTTTTCACCAAGTACTGCCAAACAATGACAGAGGATACTAGTAAAAAAACTGAAGTCATCAAGTTTAAAACTCTCGTTTTCACTTCAGATCTGTTCTAATCTATTTATATTTTACTCTTCTATCCCTTGGCTGCAAAACATTCATTACTATGAATAGCTTACTGCTGATCGTTTTCATCAGAGGAGTGTGTGGTGTGTGTGCGCACTTGGGGAACGACCCTGTGAAGTGGGGGGTACAAATTGTTCTTGGAGAAGATCAGAGTACAAAAGCGTGTAGTGCTGTTGCTGACCAGTTTTTTTTTAATCTCTGGTGGATGTGTCGGGTGTATTTTTAGTGCGACACGAGCGCCAGTCGTCCCGTATTCCTGCCAGCTGCCCCCGCCCTGCCTGGCGTTACCCCCGCCCTGCCAGCTGCCCCCACCCTGCCTGGCGTTACCCCCGCCCTGCCAGCTGCCCCCGCCCTGCCTGGCGTTACCCCAGCGCGATTCCGGTCATGGAGTAGCAGAGATCGGCTCCAGTCCCCTCGCCGTGGCTTGCTTGGTTGACTCTTTGCACTTTTTAAAAATTAAAATATCGTAAGTACACATCGGGAATAGAGTTAATCCGCTTGGCCATAAAGGAACCCAACATTCTAAAATTTCTGGTATTAATATGAACTGATATTTTGGTTCCCTCAGTTATGGTTTGATGGTCTCAACTACCGACGCTGTTACTAGGCTGCAAGCGCCTTTCAGTTAAGCCTCGCTGTTGGCATGACGATGGGCGTGGCCGCGCTTAACGGTGTTGATTGGATGGATATGATGAGATAACGGTTACTTTTAAACTGAGCCTGTGAAAGCTAGCAGTGCAAAAAAAAACTACACAGATCTTCAAAACAAAAAGCTGTGCTCTTAGGAACCCCTCCCCCGATTTTACCGTAATTACTTTATGATTATACATACAGGCCAAATGCATGATGTTGTTGTGATGGAAATAGAAGCAAATGTCAAAAACATACATCCAAAAAAAAAAAAAAAACTTGCTTCTGCAGCAAACAACAAAATAATGACTAGAGGAGCAAAAAAATATGCCGAGTACATGTCAGTCTTGCTGTCGCAACTCAAACTCTGTTTTTCTTTTCAAGAAGTTCACAAGTTTAGGGGAGAAAACATCCAGTGTGCCAGTAGTGTCAGTGTGAAATCAGCGACAGCTCAGCCAGTTTGGCCGGAAGCAGCTAAGTTGGCAGAACTCTGCCAAACGACCAACAAAACACCCCCTTCTAGCTGAGAGGAAAAGGGTCCAGAATATTCTGCATTTATAACAGGCCTGGAAAGGGCAACTCTGCACACCTGGGACACACCTGAGTACCAGTCAACCTCAGCTGTGCCCGCCTGCTGCCTATAGCCCTGAAGGGCTCCTGAAATTTTTTGGAGGGAAGGGGGGAGAGAGAGGGAGGGCGAGAGAGGGGGAGGGAGGGGAGGGGGAGGGGGAGAGGGAGGGAGGGAGAAAGGGGGAAGGGGGAGAGGGGAGAGGGGGGGGGGGGAGGGAGAGAGAGGGGAGGGAGGGGAGGGAGGGGAGAGTGTAGCATAGTGGGAGAGCAACTAGGCTTGCAACCGAAAGGTCGCAGGTTCGATTCCAGGGTAGGACACTGCCGTTGTACCCTTGAGAAAGGTACTGAACCTGCATTGCTTCAGTATATATCCAGCTGTATGAATGGATGCAATGTAAATGCTATGTAAAAAAAAAAAAAAAAAACGTTGTGTAAGTTGCTCTGGATAAGAGCATCTGATAAATGCCTGTAATGTAACGAGAGAGGGAGGGAGAGAGAGGGGAGGGAGGGGAGAGAGAGGGGAGGGAGGGGAGAGGGAGAGAAAGGGAGGGGAGGCATGCAACAGGAAGGTAACAGGGAGCCAAGAGAAGGCATACTGAGCCTCTCTTCTCCCCTCCCTCTCCTGGCATCACAGACCCTGGCGGCAGTGTGTAGTTTAGGGAACTGGGCTTGTAACATAAAGGTTACAGGTTTGATTCCCAGGTGAGACACTGCCACTGTACCCTTGAGCCTAGGTACTTACGTGAAGTGCTTCATTATATATCCAGCTGTATGAGTGGATAGTATGCGTTAAAATGCCAAAGTGGGATGGAAGCATCTGCTAAATCCCTGATATTCAATGTAATGGGATCATGTCTAGATTGAGTGAATTTTTAAATGACACATAGAGAAAATAGGCAGAGGGCATAAGTTGCGCTGAGCAGAATATCAATATTTAGTGCAGGTGCGAGAATCAAATTGTAGTGAAAATAGGGAAAAGGGCAATTCTGCCCGCTGCAAATCAAAAAGGAATAAGGCAAACACCAAATGAGAAATAGCGGCCATGTTTGTGGAGTAGAATCCGTATGTATCGGATCCTTGTTGCCATTGGACAGAAACCCAGCAGAAACCCCGAGAGCATGCGACTCTGGACCGGACCGGATATGTGCCAGCTGTGCTGCCTTCGGGCCAGAATCAGCCCAGATCTGGCCCGGAGTCGCTTGCTATCCAGGGTGCGTTTATTCACGTTCTCTGTCTCGGGCTGTGCATGGCCATATTGGGGAAAACGCACCCCGATGAAACCTTTTAATGTATTGATTGACATTTAAGGGCAAGGCCTTGCTGTGGAAGCAGACCTACCCGAGACCAACCTTAACATCCCTCCAGTTTAATTTTAATGGACTTTCTTGGCACGCGGACGCAGACGCATTTTTTTCTTTCTCGATAAAAAGCATTTCGCGGATGCCCTCGCGGAAAGACTCCCTCTGGGGGGGGGGGGGGTGGGGTGGGGGGGGGGGGGGGGGGGGGCATCGCGCCGGAGGAGAGGTATTCACATCGTCTGCAGAGGAAGGCACAGAGGACAAATCTATACGAAATGCTAATGCGTTCTGCAAATGCCTGTTCTGGAAGAGCTCCAATACATAAAAACCACAAAACAAGGAGAACAAGGGGGGGGGGGGGGGGGGGAGAGAAAAATACGGCTGAAATAAACTTTGCGGGTGGAAATTGAGCGGGGATCCGAATTCCCTCGGCATGTGTGCCGACGGTGCTGTGACCAGGGGGGTGGCTAAATTCCCCGGTCCCTTCCTGCTCGGTGTCGGTTTTACTTTACGGTGTGGAATTTACGCTTAAATCAATGCGTGTGTGTGTTGCATGGAAAAGCGTAGTGCTGCCTTGATTGTATTTTATTGATTCTTTTTTTTTTTTTTTGGGGGGGGGGGGGGGGGGGGGGGGGGGGTGTTCTCTTCTGGCCAAATTCATTGCGGGATCCTGATTCACATCCATTGTCCGTTGCAAAGGATGTCACTTAAATCCTTCCTGACCAAACGTGATCATTCGCTGCACTGACAGGAGACATTAGGGAGGAGAGAGACATGGCTAGTTTTCGGAGGGTTATGGGGAAGCGTGACTCATGAGCCGGAAGTTTGAAGCCTCGTGTAAGGTACCGTCGTGACATTTGAAGAGAGGCGTAACTTGAGTCAAAGCAGAGGAGGTATTGAGGAAGTGGAGAGCATCCTGTTTTGAAGATTTGTGGTTGTAATCATTTTTGCAGGTTTTGCAGAGGTAAAAATTAGGTCTCCCATGTTTAACCTTCAGTTGGAACGGTACTTCTCTCTAGGGTTTCCGACACACTTGTTACTGGTTATGGTTATACACTTTGCTGTACGTTGCTCTGGATAAAAGCATCTGCCAAATGCCTGTAATGTAATGTTTTACCCTTTATAGGAAATCACAGCAGTGAGTTGTTTAGTTTAGAAAAACACGCCTAGATTCAATCGGCGTTTGTTCTTATCTTTCATTAATCCTATTGCTAAGATTTTGCTGAACTGGCCAAACCGAGATGAAAAACCGTGAAGAAAAAAGCCAACGCATCGCACTTCCTGTGCAGACGCGGTGTGAGTTACAGCCGTGGGATTTGCTCGTGAAGGAATTTCAGCTGATGCGCTTTGATCACTTTGAATTACCTGCCTGCCCGTTCAGTAAGCCGTCTTAAATGACATAATGCCTCCACAGGCGTGAAATTGCTTCTTTAGAAAGCATTCCAAAGCAACCGCTCAAATAGAATGATGTAATTCAGGTTTTTTTTTTTTTTTTTTTTTTTTACACAATTCTTATTTTTTTGTGTGTCTACAAAACATATAAAACTTCTGCAAATGCTGTGAATGCTTTATTATGCTGTGCATGCTTTATAAAGTATTAATAGCACGTGTATAAAGGCATTATATATGTGTATGACTTCACAAAGGCCTCTTGAAAGAGGGAGAAATGTGAAGCAAGACTGTGTCTGTCTGTGCTCTCCTCCACCTTCCTTAACCCTTTAAGGTGTGAGGTCACAAACATGCGATTAGAATGCTGTTAACCGAACATTCTAATGCCGATGTCACAATGACTTCTGATGACTGAAAGGGATGGAGTTCTAGAACACTGACTTAGAATTCTGAAAAATAATGCGTGAATGAACATTCCGAAAAACCTGCAAGGGTTAACCTGGCAGCGACGGTGCCCCGCCCGTCCTCTTGATCCTTTCGGGGTAAACCGATAAATAAAAGCAGCAAACGAGGGCGATAGAGCTGTGTGCAAAGTGGTGGCTCCCACCAAGGGAGGGGGCCCCTGCTCCGATGTGGGGGCCACTGCGCTCAGCTCCTGTTTGACGGAGTTCTCCCAGGGGGCCGTTGATGCAGATTGAATTTTAAGCGTGCGTATTTGTGGGAAACCGTCTCTGTTTTTGTTTGTCTCGGCCCGGGACCAGCCGGGCTTGGAAGGCGGGCGAAGCTCGGGCTTTTTGGCAGCCGTCATAGACTGATAATGATACAGCGGCAAACTAATCTGGCACCTGATATGGAGTCTGCACCCGCTCAATAAATCATCTCGCTCGGATAGGACCGCGGGAAAGAGGGGGTGGGGGGTGGGGATGGGCGGGGAGGAGGGAGGCGAAGGGGAGGGGGTGACGAAGAGAATAAAACCTATCAGGAGGAAATAAAAGGCTTGATGTTTCCAAAAACAGGCATTAAATATGAAAGGAAATGGACAGCGATAACAACGCGGAGTATTGCACAGGGCGAGGGGATGGGGCGGAGGGCGTGGGGTTTGGGGTTTGGGGTTTGGGCCGAGGGGGGGGCAGAGGTTGTAAAGAACTCTAAGCTTTATCAGGCCGAGCCTTTATCAATTACAGCAATTATCTCCTGTGATATGAAATGCCCCGCGACCCCCCCCCCCCCCCCCCAACGGCCCCTCGGAGCACCGCTTTCACCGATCACTCCCCCCTCTCCTCCCAAAATTGATCTACACCCTCAGCCGGCGCGCAACAGACACACACACAGACACGCACACAGACATGCACACAGACACGCACACACACACGCACACAGACACGCGCACACACACACACACAGACACGCACACACACACACACACACACACACACACACGCACACAGACACGCGCACACACGCACACAGACACACACACACACACACACACACACACACACACAGAGACACACAGAGACACGCAGGCATCGATTAGCTGCCCCAATTCTGTTCCAAAAAAAAAATCAATGCTATTTGTAGCCTTGCTGGTTTCCAGTGATATTGTTTTTTTTCTTGGGCATGGGGGGGGGGCGCTGTCCCCATACCCACCCCCACACCCCCCCCCCCCCCCCCCCCCGGCCCCCTGCCCTTTCTTTTCTACGAGTGGAAGTCACGAAAAAGTGGCCATGGCTGTGGAATCAGTCGCTAAGTTACCATTAGCATAAAAAGCGTGAGGCTGTGGAATGTCAATCAACAGTTACGACATTGAGTTTCATAAAAAGGGCCAGAGCTGCAGCAGATTGGTGCACAATGTACCCCACCTACCTGGTGTAAAAAAAAAAACACCTTTCCACTTTGCCACAACAGCATGATTTCAAAATGCCTGTTTGAGTGGGTGTTTTAGCCCCAAATTGGATTTTATGTTGTTAATTTCCAAGGGGAATTTCACCTTTGAATGGATTGATTGCACTGTGTACTTTCCAAACAAACTTGGTGCATCCCAGTGTCCCGTGAATGCTCCCTCCATCTTAGTTTCCTTTTACTGTAATAATAACAGCATAATTTCAACAGCAACACAGTCATTGGGCCATAGTGTGTGTGTGGTCAGTGTGGCCCGGAATGTGCGGTCCTCCAGTCTTCTGGAATTCTGGAATTCTGCAGGAAGACTCCAACATTGAGAGTCACTCGTCTCATGTTCAAGTTGACAGGAGTGGAAAACTGCTTCAGGCATCATTCCAGAATATTCTATAAGTGCTGATGCATAAGCATGATGTCACAGTGCTGACTGACCATCTGATTGGTCTATAGAATATGGAGACACACAAGAAGGATATTGCTGTACACGGATCAGCCAACATGATTGGCCATTCCAAATTGGGTAGAAAACATAAAATAAGTGGGGTTCACTGTGTGAGACAGCGTTTATCTGAAGTCAGTTTCCTCTGATTTAATATCATTCGGTAAAGGCTAAGCTAAAGCTTGGCACACTATGTGCTGTGTTCCATTAATGTGTAATATGTTTCTGACCTTCCTGAATGTAATTCTCATTTAATTCGCAGAACTAGTTCTTGATTTAGGAGTGTACAGAAAAGTAGTCCAGAACGAGTTCAAAAGTGGCCTTTTTAAAATTTTTTATTTTATTTTACCATGGCAGAACAGGCAGCGGTAGTACCTCTGATCTCCACTAGAGGGTAGTGTTTACTCGCGTTTTACTGCTGCCGGCGAGCGACTCGTGCCAGCACAGGAGAACAGGACGGAGAGAGAAGAGCCCAGATGTGGCCCGCTAGCAGGACAGACACGGTGAAAGAAGCCCGAACAGAGAGAGAGAGAGAGAGAGAGAGGGAGAGAGAGACGAGGAGAACAGAAAGCTGGCACGTCTCGCTCGTCCCCCTCTCTCTCTCCAGTCAGTGTCCACCTGTGTGCCCATCTGGAGAGACGTCGTGCCAGTTGTTTTCCAGAGTCCGCCAGCCTTTCCTGCCAATGCACCCCCCCTTCCCCCCACCCCTCTCCCCCATCGCCACGAGCAGGTCTGTCCATCTGGATGTGAGTCAGTCCGACAGCCCCCCCCCCCCCCCTTGGCCCTGGTTCTTGCTCCAAAGATTTTGATAGGAGCCAAGGATCGCTGCTCAAGAGAGACCCCTAAAATAATTCAAATCACATAAAAAAAACAAACAAATAAACAAACAAACACACAAACAAACAAATAAAGATGAACCCATGCATGACAAAACTGAATGTCCGTGAGTTATGTTTGTAGTAGCCATTTTGGCTCGACTGAATACTGCCCGTAGATCCAAAATGGTTTCCGTTCCACGCCTAAGCCCAATTAATTTGTGTACTGAACACGTGTTTTTGTGAGCATTATCGCATGCTGATGGATTTAGGCAGCAACTGGGTTAACTGTTTGCATGGCAGGAGCACTGCTGCTCCCTGTCCAGCGTACTTTTTCATTTTAGCTGTGGCCTGTTCACATTATGATAAGGAAAACATCGCTTTATGTTATTATGGTGTAAGGGTTGGGAAAGTGAAGATATGTTTAATTTTCTGAACCCAGCCATTTTAACCGTTAACATCCTCGTTTGATGTTTGGCACTCTGAATACCAAACACAAGTGTATCAGCAGTTAAATCACCTCACTTATCCAACATGTAAAATATATTTATTATTTCATTTGGTTATTTTTATCATAGATCTCAATGATCAATTGAATTGGCAATTTACTGATAGGATCAACCTTCGTCAACAACTCACAACCAAATTTAAAAAAAGAGATTTTTATTAAATTACAATAAATATTCACATCTAATATAAAGATGACGTTCAACTACCTTAAAAGAACAACAAATGGTAGACATGGACAAGTTCACAGTCATACGAGACAAGAATGAAAGAAAATAACCAAATTATAGCATGTCTCTCCCAAAGTAATCCTAGGATATGCCAAGACCAAATTTCAAAAACCAAAAGACAGCAGAATAGTACAAAAGACCAGAGGTGAATGTAGAACGCCAGACCTACTGTAGATGCAGGACTCAGATGCCCACTTCTGACTAACAGTGACAAAACTGACTTTTCCTTTTCCTTATACTGAAGACTAACTTCAAAAATGTATTTTATGTGCAATTCAACACTTCCAGGGGGTGTCAGGTGGTGTGTCCCCAACTCCCAACTGCGTGCCAAAGCTAATGTCCATAAACAATCCCATCTCGCATCATTTCAAACTGCGGCATTATGGGAACGCTTCACTCACACTTAACCAAAGCGGCACCTCCCTTCCCCTGACAGAGAGAAGCGGTTTTAAACGAAGCCGCTATTTCATATTCCCGACTAACTCGTTCGACCGAAGCCATTCTTTAGGCCCCCCTGGGTCACATGCTTTAGCGCATCGCGCATCACCTGACCTCCTCCCGCCAAAGCCACGCGGCGCTCGATCGAAGGGGTCCGCCCATCGCGGATTTGGGCGACCGAGCCGATCGAGGGCTTGGGGGGGGGGGGGGGGGGGCTGGTGACGACGCTCTTTACGAATAACGAGGCGACGTTCCGATCGCTTCGTCCGTTTTAACCTCACGCCGTTTTTAATACATATGAATGGCCAGAATTATAGCGAGATATTAAAGCCGGCTAATTGATGAGGCTGGTAATGGCGGGATGGGGGGGGGGGGGGGGTCGTTTCGCCGGGTATTCCAATACACCGGAGTGGCAGTCCAATGGCTGGAGTACTCTACGGAGTACAGTAACTCACTCCCAGTAACCGCAGGGTCGATGCGTCGATGGAACTACAGACTGAGGCCTGCTGGGATTCCAGAGTCAATAGAGATCTCGGCGTCAATAGAAAGGAGCCGTTCCATTCCATCCGTTCAATGTCCGCTCTTTTATTATTTTTATAGAACTGCTCTTTAATTCCCTCCTCTTTTCATTATGATGGTTTTACTGTGATGGGCTGCTAATGCTGTGTCTCTACAGCTCTGGCCAAACCATCCAGTCAGGCAGAAAAAAAAAAAGGCCTCCAGTGCAAATTTTTGTCAAGATACTTTTTGTCCAAAAAAGAAAAAGGAGAGAGAAAGAAACATAAATAATAATATGGGAATTTGAAATTTGAAAATGTTCTACAAAAGTACTGTTTTTGTTGTAGATTTGTTTTGAGGTTTTTTATGATTGCAATGCAAAATTTCAGTTTTTTTTCAGTGTTTTTTTTTTTTTGAAACTATACTGAAGTCTAAATTGGACCCTCTTAAATGAAGGTTTAATTACAGAAGCAGAATGCTGCGGAGGGCAGAAACCTGGCAGCTGACGTTCGGTGCGGCTGAACGCTGAAGTTCAGCGTGTGGGAGTGGAAGCCTATCAAAGCCAGTCAGGCTCTCGCCGTTGTGCTGAAGCAGGGAAAAATAAAAGGCCTGCAGTTGCTTCCTCTTCTTCAGGATCAGCAGAAGAAGGCGAAGGGGGGGATTCGATTGAGGTTTTTTTTCATTCATTCATAAAAAAGGATAACAAAGCGAACTACAGCAGATTCTCTTTTTCATCCTGAAAAGTTCTCAAGGAAGAACGGGGGGACGAGTGCAAAAATGAGCAAAAAATTGTAAATTTCGGGCAAATGTCAGGAAGATATTTCTGTACGCAGACTTGTCGATGTATGGACCAGTTGGCCAGGTCATGTGGTACAGATAGAGGCCGTCTCCGTGGTTACGCCCAGGCTTGGTGTAGTGCTGGACGCTCTCTAGATCAGGGGTGTCACACCAAATCCCAAGGGGACTGTGGTGTCTGCAGGTTTTTTGTGTTTTCCTTTCAATCAGCTGCCAATTAAGGCCTTGAGAACAAGGCGTGTCAATTTATTAGCCAATCAATGACTTTAAATGAAACCACTTCTGTCGAAAACTCCCCAAAAAACCAGCAGACACTGCGGCCCTCCTGGACTGGAGCTTGACACCTGTGCTCCAGACTGCAGGTAAACAGCCAGCCTTAAACGGGCTGTACGCCCCGTTCTCCCCTCATTATGCATTCCTGTGCGCGCTCTTATTCGTTTTATGCAAAGTAAATCTTTTTTTTTTTTTTTAAAGGGTCCCCGCGTTCCATTGACTGCAGGTGCAAAAAAAAAAAAAAATTGTTACGCCGTTGTGAATTTTGATCGGAAGACAAATGAGGCTCGTAAAACAGTACACTTCACAGATACGGGTACCTAAAGATTCTGATGGCTAAATTCCCACTAAAATGTACGCCGTTAATTTATCTCTGTGCACTAAAAGAGACGCGTTTAGAGGCGTGCGATCCACGCAATGCCAGCGGACCGTTATATGGAGCTTTACTCAGACACAACTTCATCGCTCCACGTCACGGAGGAAAATGTTTTCTTTTTATACGGCCCCTGCCCAGGGATAATTCCGTTCAGCTCGATTTGCTGATTTTGAGGCAGCCAAGTGGCTGCGCGTGGTCCCCGTCAAATAAACAAAACATAAAGAATAAACAAAAAAATTATAAAGAATAACTATTTTTCAGTGCCTCGTGCTAGTCTAGGGCCCATTGGTGCACAAATCCTGGAACACTGTTGATGTAATTTACTGTGCTCATTGTAATTAGCTTTAACTTCATTGTTGTGAGTAGTAGGGCATTATGCGTCCTGATGTGATATTTTATTTATTAATTTTATTGTACTCCGTATATAATCCTAGCTGGAAACTTCAGTCAAACCCATCCAGTACAAAACTAATGTGCTGTTGCTGTTGCCACTGACAATGCAAGATTGGCACTAATAATTATTCCCAAAACATAATGAGTGTTGTTGCTTACGTATTGAAGTAATACCATTTGAATGAAGCATAAATAAATAACAAAATAAATAAACAAACACACTGCAGCTTGTTGTTTCTTAATTGTGGTAATGAGCTTTTTATCTTAAAGAGACGTCTCAAGATAAGAATTAGCATAAGCTTTGTTTGAGACCGCGTATAAAATATTAACAGGCATAATTAGATTTTTTTTAAAAAAACAATGAAATACATAAATATAGAGGACGTGAGGCAAAAGAAACATAAGAAATTAACTAAATAGAGAAAACATAAAGAAATCTGACGAACGTATCTGGCACATGGATGAAATATGTAATTACAGGGAAAATAAAAGGAAAGAAACAAGAAATGTCCGAGGTATAACCGAACTCTGACGCGTCGGGCGCCTGTAGGGGGCAGCAGACGTCCCGCGGCGGAGGTGCAGGCGGGGACGGCGGGAGAACGGCCGCTCTTCTGAGCGTGTGCGGCCCCGCCCGACACCTCCCAGCCGGAGCGGCCTCACACCTGCTCCTGCCGCCTCCTCCTCCGCGGTGCTCCTCCTCATAGGAGCACATCAGCACTCCTGCCACCTCCTCCTGATAGGAGCACATCAGCACTCCTGCCACCTCCTCCTGATAGGAGCACATCAGCACTCCTGCCACCTCCTCCTGATAGGAGCACATCAGCGCTCCTGCCACCTCCTCCTGATAGGAGCACATCAGCGCTCCTGCCACCTCCTCCTGATAGGAGCACATCGGCACTCCTGCCGCCTCCTCCTCCGCGGCGCTCCTCCTCATAGGAGCACATCGGCACTCCTGCCACCTCCTCCTGATAGGAGCACATCAGCGCTCCTGCCACCTCCTCCTGATAGGAGCACATCAGCACTCCTGCCACCTCCTCCTGATTGGAGCACATCAGCGCTCAGTACATTACAAATGAACCTGACATGCCTGAGACTGTCATTTTGCACCTGTGTAGCATATCCCCCGCCCCGTCCTGCCCCAAACACATCCACATCCTGTGCCGTGTGGCAGGCTGGCACAGGTTCCCTCACCCCCCCTTAGGCAATGCATCCTGTTTAAAATGGGGGGGGGGGGGGGGTTAAAGTGATTGGCGGTAGCATCTGTTTGCTTAAAACTTGGGGTGGGGGGGGGGGGAGTTGGGGGCTCAGTGGAAATGCAGAACATAGAAAATAGCAATAAAAAGCCAATAAGGTTCCCGACCCCCTCTTTTTGGCCAGAGAGTCGGGGGTGGTGAAGAGGCTGTCAGTATCCGAGGAGGGTGGGGTTTGGGGGGGGGGGGGGGGGGGGGTAATTGAAACTTTGCGCAGTGGGGGCGCAGTGCGAGCAAAGCCTTGATTGATGCAGTTTTAGAATATTCTTGTTCTCTGGTGTACGGGGAGAACAGGGTTTACCTGAGAAAGAAGGGCTGGGAGGGGGGGGGGGGGGGTGGGTAGTGGTGGTGGGGGGGGGGGGGGGGGGGGGGGGTTGGGGGGAGCAGAATGGAGGGGGGGGGTGGGGGCGCGGGGGCGGCGTTAAAAACGAGAAGAAGAGAGCGCCGCTTCGTCGGGTCATCTGGGTTTGGGCTGGAAATTGGCGCCATCCATCAAAGGCCGTATTTAAGGGACGCCTGTCGGGGGGCGCTCCTGCGAAGGCCTCTTAGCGGGGCCGCTGATCCGCGAAACGCAAGGGGGGGGGGGGGGGGGGACCGCGGCCGGGCCGGGGGAGGGGGGGGGCGCGGGCGCGGGGGGGCCGGCGAGGGGCCATCAATCAGCCAGTCAGCTCCCTTATTTAACAAGTCAACAGGGACCCGCGGGGCAGGGCGCCCAGTTCCGGCTCGTTGGGCCTGCAGCGCTCTCTCCGCCTGGCTGGGGGGGGGGGGGGGGGGGGGGGGGGGGGGGGGGGGGGTAGAGGAAAAGATGGGGATGAATGCTGAGGGTGGCCGGTGTGTGGTGGGGGGGGGGGGGAGGGGAGGGGAGGGGGGGTGGATATCCGCTAGGGTCAGGTCCTATTCCCTCTATGTTTTTGTGCAATTCATCTGTTTCTTCGCTTCTTTTTTTTTTCCCCCTCCCAGGTGCGGACCTGGAAGAAGGGCATGCTGGGATTTGCTAACTGGCCCCACTTCACACGCCCCTGTATTTTGGACTCAGCCGATAGGACCCCCGGATCAGGGGCCTCGAGAGCTGGAAGGAAAAACGCTCGCCATCAGGACCCGAACTTCACTGCCCAAGAACACCCAAGAACTTACTGGTCATTACAGGGTAAGAGAGATACTTTTACAAGAATACTACCCCTCTTCGTCGTTCCCCTCGGAGTGTTTAAATCTCAGGGTTCCAGAAACGGTGCGGGGCGGGGCGGGGGCAGGGGGGGGGCGGGGGCGGAGAAAGCGTCTCTGTCTTTAAAACCGAAACTCTAAAGTTCCCTTTTAAAAGAGTGCTGTTTCAGACCTGTCTGTTATAAATCTCCACCCCACTGTGAGGAGCTGTGTGACAGATTTACTGTGAATAGGCACTGCGAGCTTCTTTGTTTCTGTTGTTACAAGGTGTGTAACGAAAACAAGGATCGATCGATCGATTGATTGATTGCCTGATTTTACACATGCCGATTTCAGCCCGTGCTGACTTTAGGAATGCTGAATTTTAATTCAAGGGGTATTGATATCCCACAGCTGAGCTGTCCGCTCATAACTGACCAGCCTGACCCATTCAGTAATCACTATAATGAACTGACCAAACTGCTTTTTTGTGAAGAGTGAAATCCCCAACCAACCCCCCCCCCCCTCCATCCAAACACTTCAGCCCCCCACCCCACCTCATGTTCACTATCTTCAGATGTTTCATGCAACCCGTCTGGAGCCAATCAGAGGGACTAATACCTGACATGCCTGTGTCTTATAGGGACGGATACCTGACATGTCCATGTCTTAGAGGGACTTATACCTGACATGTCCATGTCTTAGAGGGACTTATACCTGACACGTCCATGTCTTATGGGCACTGATACCTGACATGTCCATGTCTTATCCTGTAAGCCAGGGTTAAACTGCAAAGCTCGCCGTGATAGATTCTTTGTAAAAAAAAACGTGCTATAAATAAATAGCAGTTGACTCGAATTTTTGTTCAAAGTTTTGAACAAAGGTAGACTGGCAGGCCCCCCGGCCGTGCGTGGGGGGGGGGGGGGGGGTAACGAGACAAACAGAGGCCCTTCCGCTCCAGATAAGAAGTCCGCGGGTCCCCCCGGGGTCCCGCAGACAAAACCCCAGCGGCGGGTACTGCAGGTTGCCAGGCAACAGGTGAGGATCATGCGCGCGGTCTCGCCGCACGCGCTCAGAGGGTAGCAGACAGTCAGTCTAAAACCCCGCCGTCACAGCTTGCCCCCGGACTGATCTTTCCATGAAACGCGTGACACGCCGAGACGCGTTCAGTCGTTCGCCGTTACTACGGCTACGGTTCGTCCGTGACTTCGAGAGATGACTTAATACGCAAGTTAGATTATTTCATAGTTTTTTTTTTTTTACAATTACAACATTATTTTATTAGCTTAGCAGGCTCCGCTCACCCAGAGAGACTTTGCCACCTTACTTTTTTTAGCTTAGCATTCGTGCGTACAGCTGGGTATTTATGGAGGCAATTCAGGGTAAGTGCCTTCCCCAAGGGCACGGCAGCGGCCCGCTCAGGATTTAAAGCCATTACGCAACGCTGTCCTCTCGCTGCGTCGGGAACCTCAGCATCGGCTCTGCTCGTTCCCCGAGGACGGCAAACTCCCAATGTGTAAACCTCAGATAAAATAAAGCCACTTCTTTAAGAAGGCGGATTTAAGGGATACACCAAAAAGCGAGGTGGTTAAATTAAGCTCCCCCCCGCCATCCGAAGAAAACCTAGGGCAGGGTAGGGATCCTGCCTCATTTTTGTCCCAGTGGGCATTGAGTGGGTTTTCTCACTTTTGCATTAGACCGTGGTTTTTATTGACTTTATTCCCCCGCCGAGAATATTTAATTTCTTTTTTTTCTATTTATTTATCGCATGGATTTTTGTTCCTCTCCCTGCTCAAATAAAGCTCCGCCCACAGTGGCAGCGCGGGGGCGGAACATCATTGCGATGCACGCGCCGACGGAGAGGCCGGCGCGCGCTCTCAGACGCACAAAATCAATGGCGATCAATGTTTTATTTCAGCGAGATGCTCCTTTTCCGTACTGCATCATCCCAAGGAAAAAAAAAAAAAAAAAAAAAAACAGTCGCAGTCGCGCGTGCGAGAGAGAGAGCGTCGACTCCCACAGAGGCCGCGCACTAGGAGTTCAGTGAGCTACTTTAGTCAAAACAAGTAAACAAATGTAAAGTAAAGAAATACTAAAGGTTGGGCACAGGACCGACAGTGACCAGAAACCGGAGCTTTCTTAAAGGTTTGTTTACCGCGAAAACTCATTGTGTAGTCCGCCAACGTAACGAGAGCGAATCCTGACTGGCTTCCCGAAAAAGTACAGCGGTAGGTTAATGTATGCATTCCGCGCGGGTCATTACCGGTGCTTCACAGAGCATGCCGGAATAATTTCAGTCCTCCGGTCACAAACCCGGAGCTGGTGGAAGCGCTCTTGGCTGCCAGTCTGAAGGAGCCGGGGCCCCAGGGTGAGCAGGGAAACATGGGAATTGCGGTCCTTTCCAGGACTTCAAAGCCCGGGCTGGAATATGAGACGGCATGCACTCGCCTATATTAAAATGAAAATAAAGTATCCGTCATAAAAAAGGTTGGGCAGGATGAAGAGGGGTGGGAGGGAGAGGGGAGAGAAAGATAGAGAGAAAACGCGAGGCAACCCTGAAGATACAAAATCCATAATGCAATAGAAACACCACTTACACAGGAAATAGGATTTTCTCTCTCTCTCTCTTCTCAGTGAAACCAGAAGACAAGCAAATTTAATCCCGAATTTTTTTGAAGGTCTGGGGAAGATCAATACCCCAATTCCTTGGATACTCGGAGGACTGCTTAAGTGACAAGCGCGGCTGAAACAAGAAAATAATGACGGCCAGAAAATAAAATAAAATAAAATAATAAATAAATAAATACAATCTGTCAATTTATGCGCTGCAACAACAGTCGGCCTACCGCTGTCTGTTTTCCCCCTCTAATTAATTGTGGCATAAACAGTGACAGAGAGTCTCCGAGTTTATTTCCAAGCTAAGCGCGAGAGGCTAATGGGGTTCTCACCCAGCGAGGCTACAGATAACAATGGAAAATACGGAAGGAGCCTTCAACACCGCTCTACCTTTAATGCGCCATTAATGCGTATTTTAATTAATTTGCTATCAGCTGCGGCGGTGTCGTGACACTCGTTTTATGGCTTACAAACTGCAGCCGTGGCAAATGAGCTGCCGATGGCACATCGGCGATAAAAAAAAGAAAAAGAAAACCGTTGGTCGGTTTCTCCTTATCTTGCCGGGTTAACGAGAGAGGGATTGCGGGCAGGAAATCAATGTCGGCTAAAGTTGTTGTTGTCTCCCCTGGATTCCCCCCCCCCCCCCCCCCCCCCTCGCCAACACCCCTGCCGGGAGACCACCCTGGATTTCTTTGGCTTTCAGCCGATGTCGTGTCTTTCTGAAGTCACATTTTCCACATGCATTTATTTTTGTTTTTCCGCTGTGAAATTGCCCGTTCGTAAGGGCGCAACAGAAACTCAACACTTATAAATCCTGATTTAAGTGCCTTGTTGGTATCCCCACTTGAATCAAAAAAAAGATTCTGATCGGGTGCAACCGTCCACACGTGTTCTCTCAAACCGGTCTTTTCAGCCCTGACAAACTGTCAATCTGTCAGACCGGTAACAACGTTTACCAGCAACAGCCGTTTAACGTCCGTGTGAATCGGACAGGTATCACTGAGGGAGGTGCCAGGTAATGGATCCCGGTACAGGGAGAGAGAGAGAGAGAAAAAAAGCAGGTGCTTTGTGAACAAGCTGAGAACGAACAAGACTAACACGCCCGCAGAAATTTTGCCGGATAAATTCTGCATCGTGTTCCACAATGCGTTCTCGGCAGTGACACACGGAGTCCGCGGAGGATTCCGACCGTGAAACCTACCGCGCCGTGCAAGTTCGCCCGTCTGACTCCGATGGGGAGACCCCGATAATCCGTTTATACTGCTGATACAATGAAATTTATGAGCCATTCCCCCCGCGGATGTGTTGCAGCTGACAATTCAGATGCATCTTTTCGTGACAGCAATAGCACACTTCAGTGATGACAAGGTACTGAACGCGCTCGGCTAAGTGCCAACGCATTTCACATCACAACATCCCTGTCCCTGTATTTACGGCATATCGATACTGTTTGTGTCTGATTAATTTTATACTTTTGATGTAAGTGGTTTGTTTACTCATCAAAGTTCCATTAAAGGGATAAGCTTAGTAGCTGGATTGGGGCCATGGGCACAAGGTGGCACTATATATGGAATATCTAATGAATGTTCATCTGCAGTACAAGTGCCACTGGTTTCTTACTGTTTGTTTACATTACACGCATTTAGCAGGTGCTCTTATTTAGACTTACACAGCTTTTGCGTTTATTATTATTATTATTATTTTTTTTTTTTTTAACAGAGCATCCGATTATGCAGCTGGATACTGTATTACTAAAGCAATGCTGGATAAGTGCCTTGCTCAAGGGTACAACGGCAGTCTCCCACCTGAGATTCAAACCTGCAACCTTTAGGTGACAAAGCCAGTTACGGAAGCCGTTATATTACCCTGTGGCCTGTTGGTGAAAGGTGAGAGCAGAAACAGGCACGGCCCCTCTGACTCACCATGGGTGATGAGAGAAAAGTAAAATCAATGCGGCGGTTCAAAGGTTCAGCGACTCTGGGAGACTCTGTGGAAGGACGCAGCAACGATGTTGCGGTGAGTTGTGCTGCGGTCCGAAAGCACCAGGTCTTTTTTTTTTTATGTACGGGGTCCTGGGAAGAGAGGAGATGGGGGGGGGGGGGGGGGGTGAACCCCCAAAACTTTCCTACAGATTTACCCTGGGAGTAATTAGTGGCCTAGTGGTCTTTCGCTTTGTAAATGATCGTCCCACTCCAAATGGAGCAGGTGTTGGGGGGGGGGGCTGCCGGTTTACGTCATCCTGAGGCAAAGCCGTGCACGTCTGCCGCGTGACGCACATCGCTCTGGGTCCCTGGCCCGTACTGAGCAGGGCCCCGGGTCATTAGGAGACCGGAGGGCCGAACGTCCCTCAAATCAGCTCTCACTGAATATTCAACAAGCGCAGCGAGGTCTGCCGCTCCTCCCAGCTCTCCTGTAGCACTGCTTGGGCTAATACTGCTATCATTCCTAGTGCTGCTACTATTACTACTACTGCTGCTGCTACTGCTACTACTGCTACTACTTACTGCTGCTACTACTACTGCAACTGTTACTATGACTACTGCTGCCGCTGCTGCTAATAAGACTAATAATAATAATAATAATAATAATAATAATAATAATAATAATAATAATAATAATAATAATAAATGTTATTACTATTACTATCAGAACAAACAGAAACAAGCAACATAAGTTTCTACTCTATCATAGTCGCAGAGACTTAAAAGCAAAACACAAACAGAGAGAGTTTGACTGTGACTTAAATCTTGGGGGTGGAAGGGGCTGTCCAAATATTTTCCTGCAGGATATCCCGTAGGCAAACGGCAAAGGTTAAGTCAACCTTGGGCTTTAAAATGGGTTTAGTTTTGCTGACAGAAGTCGGGGCAAGAACGGGACTGTAAAACAGGAAGTGCAGACTGAGAACTTTCAGTGTGCTTTTCAGAGTTTCTGTGATCTGTCATCTAGTTGATTCATTAGCATTTCTTTCCCAGTGGCTTTAATATATTATTATTCTGATGACTGAGTGAGGCAGGCTAAGACTAAACATCAATACAGACCCACCTGTGATTGGCACATCAACACTCCAAGATTCTCAGGTGGCACAGTTGTGCTTGTATGGCTCTGCGGAAAGGGTCAAACGTCCGCTGTCTGACAGGGACCTCTCATTGGCTCTTTCCTTTAAGGGGAGGAGCCACTTTCAGAATGTTGGGCCTTAAAAACTATACATTTTCCCTCCAAAAAAAGGTAAAAGCAAATGCAGAATTCTGTCTTTACTGGGTGAGCAGTTACAGAGATAAATCAGTATTTAAAATAGTTTTTCAGTTTTTTTTTTTCACATGGAGCCAACTACGGTCTTTCAGAAACACTTTAAATGCTTAAAAAAATATTAAAAACTGCATTACACATAACTGGAAAAAAAAAACATTTCAAAAACCTTTGCTTGTGGAAAATTGACAACACTATTAATAATATTAAGAAGCAGGCCAGAGTTGGAAAGTCAAGAAAACCCCACAAATTGTTATAAAATACAGTACTGTGACAGGAGTATAAATCATATTCTGACCTTGTGTGAGTTTTTTTTATTATCTTGAAATGTTAGCCAACTTCTAAAATGTACTGCAACGTCTGATTTTGGATAGAATTGTTTTTTTAAAAGATCTAAACATATTTCTTAACAAATAATAATTCTGGTCGGCGGCTAAATTAAAGCGTAAACGTCAGACTGAAGCGCGAACCGGACGCTGACGCTGCAAGCAGACGCTCCGCTCTTTGGCCTGACTCCTCTCTAAGATCCACGGGCGGCCATCTTGTCGGTAATGAAGCAGAGCGAGCCGCCGTATTGCACCGATAAGACCCGAGGCCTGGCATCTGGCCGGTTCAGAGCCGGTGCCAGGGTTTGCTTGGCTGCCAGCTTGCTCCTGCCATTTCTCTGCCCCCCCCCCCCCCATTCCCCCACACCCTGCCTCCATCTGCTCCTGGGACCTCAGAGAGAGCCCGCCCTGCCCCACACGTTGAGCTAAGCTCACCCACTGAGTCATACCTCTGTGGCCGACGTGTGGAGCTAAGCTCAACGTGCCATACCGCTATGCTTCATGTGTTGAGCTACGCTATCTCAATGCGCCGTGCCCCTATGTCCCACGCGTTGAGCTAAGCTAACTCTATGCTCCATGTGTGGAGCTAAGCTAACCTGATGCGTTGTGCCTTTGAGCTTCATGTGTTGAGCTAAGCTAACTCAAAATGTTGTACCTCTGATGCTTCATGTGTGAGCTAAGATACCCTGATGCGTTGTGCCTTTAAGCATCATGTGTTGAGCTAAGCTAACTCCTTGAGTCATACCTATATGGCCCATGCGTTCAGCTAAGCTCCCCCACTTTGTGTCTGAGCTCAATCCCCTCCGTCAAGGGACTTCTGAGAGTTAATTAGAGCCCAAATTCAGCAACGGGAGGAGCGGTTCCTTCTCCGTCTGTTCTTTCAGTCCTGCGTAAAAAGCAAAAAGTTTTCACATTTACCAAGTGAAAATGGGCCAGGAAATGTCAATTGCATCACGTCCAGGAGAACGAAGGGGACGCACGCTTGCTGGATTTATCGGTTCGGAAACTTAAGCAGGTGTTTTTTTTTTTTTTTCCAGGGCATATTCGTTCCTCTCGGACTCTGAGTTTGAAGTGTCTGTAATTCAGCGGACAAGGAGAAGACCACTCGTGCACACTTGGGTTGTTCTCCATCTCTCCTCGGTCGCTGTAACTGACAAAAAACGGCTGTTATCCGCTTAAGTCAAAGCGAGCCAAGGTCAAAGCGATTTTCTCACTCGAATCGTTTTGTTCACTGAATATCATCTGCCGTACCGCGGGGGTGAAATTGTAACTTCCCTTGTGGCATTTAAAAGCGTGTCATTTTAAAACACCGTCAGCTGGATCCTGCCAATGTTTGTCCTTAAATTTGACTTGGAAAAACACGCAAACAGTCATTTTGCGAGTGAACACGGAGTTCACTTTGATGAACTCGCCGAAACTGAAGTCCGAGGACGCAAACATTAAAACTGTAATTAACTGTTGAGTCATGGACAATGTCGCCAATGTAGGTTGTGGGATAACGGAATATTGGACATTTATTGGACAAATATGAAAAACTAATTATGGCAAAGTATGAAATAGCAGACAACATAACATCTTTGATAAATCTTGCTGCCCTTTTGAGTCACAAGACTTTCACGTTTTAAAAAAAAAAAAACATTGTATGGGTCTCAGAGAACCATCAGGAAGCCCTAAGCAAAATTAAAGTTTTTATATGTCCAATCAGGAGGTGGAGAGATGGTAATCGTGGAACGGGAAAGGGGGTGGGGAGGGATCAAGATCAAGAGCTCATTTTAATTTCGGGTGGGAAGAAATACAGCAGCTCAATAGAGGCCCCTAGTGGTCATGGGGTCCGTATATAAACGTGTGGTCTGCCTTGTCTCAGCGCGAGTTTAAAATGTGAAAAATCTACCTTGATTTCCACGGCGACAACGAAGGCCAGCCCCATTTCCTACGCTCGCTTGCAATCAGCTTTTCTGCGGTTTAATAAATGCTTACCCCAGATCTTGATTACCCTAGCATTACAGCCACTGGATTAATACTCAGCACTTTAGAAATGTAAATGTTGTAATTAACTGCTGAGCGAAAAAAAAAAAAAAAAAAGAACAAGCCCTTAATGATCTCTGTAAGCCACAGATTCAGCAGGAAAGATTACTACGCACTTTCTCCCTCATCATCATCTTCATCCTAAACATCGTTTCTCTCTCTGTTTTACACATTTTACATTCACTCTCTTTGCACCCCATTTGGCAGGTCAAAGCATTTTTGTTAAAAACCTTTATTTAACCAGCTGGGTTCAACTCAGTTATCTTTTTTGCAGTGAAGACCTAGGGAATTAAAGTGGGTGTAGCATGCAAGGGATTGAGTAGCCAATCAGAGGCATGGACATTGATGCACAGTAGATCACAGGGGGGGGTGTCCAGCTTTGGGAAAACATAAAATTCCCCCCCCCAATATTATCATGTCATATTGGGTGGTACTGTTAGTGTCCCGTCCATAAAAATCCCAAAGAACAATTCCTGTTTGTTGTTCAAAGTCAAAACAAGATCTACGTCCTTGGATATGAAGTGATTAGGTGACCGGGTGTAGAAAAGCAGTTCAGTGAAATTTGGACCTTTAATGACCACATCTCACCCGAAAGACAGAGTCCACATTTTAAAATAGAGCTTTTTGTCCAAAATAGAGTTTTTTGTCCAATCCCCCATAATGTACACAGTATGGATTCTAATTGTGCTTCTAATACTATCACTACCACCACCATTACTACTACTACTACTGCTACAACTTCTATTACAACAATGACTAATGTGATTGACTACTATTAATGCTGTTACGACTACTACTACTACTATGACTCTACTACTATTAGTGCTGTTACTACAACAACTACTACTGCTACTGCACCTACTTTATTACTAGAACTCCTACTACTAGTGCTGCTACTAATGCTGCTATAACAAAAATATGTTTCATATTTTCCTCTTGGAAACTACGAGCGGTGATACCGTCGCTGTTAAAACTCCTAACTCTGTTGATTTTAACTCTTAACTCTGTTGATTTTAACTCCTAACTCTGTTGATTTTAACTCCTAACTCTGTTGATTTTAACTCTTAACTCTGTTGATTTTAACTCTTAACTCTGTTGATTTTAACTCCTAACTCTGTTCATTTTAACTCCTAACTCTGTTCATTTTAACTCCTAACTCTGTTCATTTTGACCGCGTTCCTCTTCCCCCGCGTCACGATCCCGTGACATCACCGATGCAGAGCACGGAGACACCGTTAATTGGGCGCTCCTGGTTCGGAGCCGGGAGCAATAAATTTATACATGTTTTTCATCGCGCCTTCACAGAGGCTAGTGGCAGTTGCCGTGGTAGCCCGGAGAGGAGGAGTATCCCCATCTCCATTTTATTATGACCGAGATTCCTCTGAGAGGAGAGCAAGCAGACAGCTATTAGTTATGGGGATGCAGGTTCACAAATGTATTCCAATTTAGGCTGCCGCTGACAATAAAATAAGACCCCCCCCCCCCCCCCACCCACCACCATTCCCCCGCCCCCCACCCCCACGCCATCCCGCCATCCCGCCATCCCCTCAGCTGTCTGTCTGCCCGCCATTCCCACTGCTTGTTGAATTTAGAGACCTCTCTGTTTCCATTATCTCCCAGACTGCAGGCCCCTCCCTTTACTCCTCATTAGCTGCCCCGTGGCTGCTTGGGGCGCGAGTGGAGAAACGAGGGATTTGGAGGGGTGGGGGGGGGGGGGGGTGGGGGGGGGGGTACAAACCTCGCGCGGCATGGCGCACGGGACTGCCCTCTGCTCGTCCCGTCCCGCGAAGCGATCGATAAGCCCGGGGGGGGGGGGGGGGGGGGGGGGTTGGGGCCTCGCTCCGGCTCGGAACAAAACCGCGAAAACAAATGAATAAATATTGCGCTTTTTACCGTGCGTTTCCGAGAACAAGAGAAGAATGGCGGGTTTCGCGCGCGGGGGGTTGGCGCCGGACAAAAGGTCGCGGCACACCCAGGGGCCCGGGAAATAAATCCAGGTGTTCTCAAGGTTAATGGCCACGTGAAACAAAATGGATTCCGTGTCAAAGCGAGGCTGACAGGTGATTTGACTTGAGCGAACCGTGTAATCAATCTCAACCCAAAAAACCCGCTCCGGCCTGTTCCCCCCCATTGGGCTCCTGACTCGGTCGGCCCCGGCGACACTGAACCAGGGGGAGGTCCCTGAACACCGCCGCGCCATTTCAATCCCCGACCCCGATTGGCTAACTTTAAAAGGAAGAAAGAGAACTTCCATTACTTTGACAGCTGGTTTTCTTTTCTTCTTCCTGTTTGATTGAAATGGGCCGGCACTGGTGTGGATCTATTTGGAGGGGGAAAAAAAAGGAAAGAAAAAAAGAATATCATACAAAATTCAAAAATCTTAATCCAACGCTCTATTTGTTAAGTATGACAAGTTCTCTAAAGGACAGATTTCAAATGCTGACATCTGTTCTGGCAAAATTCCTTGTTTACTCCAAATGACTGCAGATGGCTTTATCAATATAGGAAAAAAAAACTAAATGCTTAACTGATATTTATTGTGTCTCCACACATAAATGTTTTTAGGAAAGGTTTCAAAAGTGGCTTTTTGCTGTTGTGGCTGTGGTTACTGTCAAGGTCAACAACAAGCCACCGAAGGTCATTGACATTGACTCAGTGGGCAATTTGGGAGGACAGTGTTTGACGATGGTATTGACGGCAGTGCCTGTAGAAGACTAAATGTATCCTAAGCTCTGAAGCAACTGAAATCTTTCTCTAGCAAAAAAAAGAAAAAAAGGGTCTTCTGGAGGCTATGAACTGTGACCAAACCTGATGAAGTGCTGAAAAGAAAAGAAAAGAAAAGAAACAAAGAGTTAACCTTTTAGATGCTGGTAAACCTGGAAAACAGTCCAGCAGTTCCCTGAAAATTTTTTAAACATTTACAAATCCAAACTGAAACTGAATATTAGTCAGTAATCCACATTAATTTAATGATGACTAAAAGGGTTAACATTTTACATATTTACAATATTTAAATAAATATTTATTTGAACAAAAGGGAAAAAAACAAGAAAAGAGATGCCTTTTGAAAGAAAGAAATAGTATCCAGAGAACGGTGCTTGGCAGCACAATGATATGACTCCTGAAGCAGTCAACAAGAAAATTGGAGGGAAAATGGCGGTTATCTAAATTAGAGGTGTTTTGCCCTGCGCGGAGAGATTGCCTTCCTCTGCACAAACATTTCCTTGCATCGGCTGGATACTCATATTTATTTTATCTGATTGAGCGGAATGAAAAGAGCTCCAATATTTGTCTTTAACACCGTAAACAATTTCGCTAAAAAAGCAATCGGCGGAAATTACAAACAACAATCACTGCGGTAATGACTTCATTAACGTTTTTTTTTTTTATTATTAAAAATGAGAGATTATAAAGTATTAGTGACCAGATCTCCCTAGGATTTTGGTGGCGCTAAGCAACTCTATCCAAGGGGGGGTGGTTCTGTTGGATTCCGTCAAGCGGTGGGGGGGGTGGGGGTTCGCTTGGTAAAATCCTTCTTCCATTACACTGTTATGAAATGTTCCGTTGCCATTCCGTTTACAATTTATTACCGCTAGTTCCGCGATAGGGGATCAATAACGTAATTGCGAAAATAACGTTATTTACCTTAGACACATTGGATCGTGTGCCCCCCCCCCCCTCGTGGTCGTGTGCCCCCCCCCCCAGCAGTTGTGGCCCTAAACAACCGCATAGACCCATTTATGCCACGGGCCGGCCCTGGATCTCCTTAACGTCCCCCGTGCCGCTTCCCCAGAAATATGTGCAAAGCCCCAGATACTGGAGGAGAAAAGCAGCCCCAACGGCAGCACTGCTCTGCTCCAGCTGAGGAAGACGAGCAGCCCAGCCCGTGTGTTCTGGAAACCCGACTGCACGGCCGCCAGACCCGATTCCCGCTAAACTGGCTAAAGAACTTCTCCCCGCGCCGGAGCAGCTGCTGTTCCAAAGTCGTTAGCACGTCCCGTTAAACAAGGACGTGCGTCTGAGTCCTCCGTAAGTGGCTGTTATCGAGCCAGTACTGAAGAAAACCTGATCTCGGTCCGGATAATCTGGAAAAATTATAAATCTGCAATCTCAAATCTCCCTTTCGATCAGGATAATCTGGAAAAATTATAAATCTATAATCTCAAATCTCCCTTTCGATCAGGATAATCTGAAAAAATTATAAATCTATAATCTCAAATCTCCCTTTCGATCAGGATAATCTGGAAAAATTATAAATCTACAATCTCAAATCTCCCTTTCGATCAGGATAATCTGGAAAAATTATAAATCTACAATCTCAAATCTCCCTTTCCTATTGAAAATTCTAGAGGAGCCTGAAAGAAAGACCCTTGGCGTTAGTGATCAGATGGACCGACAATTTACCTGTACACACCTGTCTTGTTTCTGTGAACACACACGTTAAGCCTAGCAGAGGTGACTTGTTCTTTCCAAAGAGTCTTCCACATGCCATCCAGTGAATCCAGTGTGTGTGTGTGTCATGTATGAATATGATTTTTATGATGTGTCATCTGTAGTCACACACAATAAAGTCTTGCGGCTTAGGGATGACACATAATTGTAAAGTTCTGCAAAATTTATCATGTATTTTATTTTATGGGGTGCCTACAGTATATGGCTGTCTGCATATCAATTTGTTGACTGTAATTTTGATTAGAAATAATTAAGCGGAGTCTAGCACAGTAGCCTGACTGCACTGTGTGTATGTTTTTTCTTTATGTTTTCTTCTTTATTTAAAAAAACCTTTTACTTCAGACTTGGAGAGGGCAGATGCACATACTTTTGTGTGCCGAGTGTACAGTGTAAAAAAAAAAAAGGAATGAATATTCAAAGCACAAGATCATAAACTAGAATAGATGAGAGTACACTCTCAGTTAAAAAGGTGAAAACATTGAAAAAATATTTAAAACACGTTAAAAAAAATAAAAAATAAAAAATAAATAAATAAATAAAAAGAAATAAAAATCACTAAAAGCATTCACAGTGTAGGCTAATCATATTTAAAAAATACTCTCTCTAAATGTGGTTAATGGTGCAAGGGAATCAAGTTTATGAGAACATTGTAAAAGGTTCCAAGTATCCGGAGCACAGAAGCTGAAAGCAGTTTTTTCTGAGGTTCGAATTTACCCAGGGAACCTCGAGGGACAGCCAAGCTTGTGAACGGCTCATATAAGCACTGTTTTTCCGTTGTAAAAACCCAGCAAGTTACGGTGGCAGTTTCTGTAAAAGGCCTTTATATATAAACGTGTACCAGTGAAGGTTTCTCCCAACCATCACCGTCATCGATGGCCAACCGACTTTCTGGTACAGAGTACAGTGATGAGCGCAGAAGAGATTGCCTGTACTAAGCGTCAGTGCAGGGAGATGAAGTGCATTGAGAGATTTTAAAGATGAGACAGAGACATGTCTATATAATACATCACCATAGGGCAGTACAGATAGCGAGGTACCTTCAACAATCTTTTGTCAGGTCAGATTGCTGGAGGTCTGACTGCAGGATAGAATGTAATGATAAATATATTTCACAGCAGTGCTGTTTTAATGTAGTGAAATATCTGAAAGCACCAGTCATTTGTATATTCTAATTGTTGTAAAATCTTGATAACACTTTTTTTTCCCAGTATATATTTGCTGATATATGTGGCTGTCGACCACGGCTGACTTGGGCACTATCAGGGTTTAAACTCAATGAGGGTGCTATACTGGACTGAGATTAAAACTCAACCAGATTAGTTACCCAGCAGTCCCTTCACCTCATTTATGAGATATAGCCAGCTGGATTGCACCATGTGACATCGGCTATATGTCCTCTGTGCTTTCAGTTTAAAAATGGTGCTTCGTCCATTAGAAAAAAACACCGAAACTAATCAGTGTCACATATAGTGACTCGGTTTTGAAATACAGGTGACTGTTTGCACCTGAGCTTAACCTCCCGGCCTCTCTGGGCTTAATGATTCCATGGTCTATGAATTATATATCAGACCCGCTCCAGTACACTGCTATGAGCAGGGCATATTATTAGCCACCTGAATATGAAAATATCATGTAATATTCATTTGACTGGATGTGTCAGAAAAAAAGAGGCATATTTTTAATACTGTTTTACATTTAACATTTGGTAAATTTTAAGGCTGTGCCTGCATGTTTGCCATAGTGCTTGCGTGCATGTGGACAGTGAGTGTGTGTGTGTGTGTGAGAGAGAGAGTTTTTGTGTGTGTCTGTTTGTGTGTGTGTGTGTGTGTGTGTGTGTGTGTGTGTGCGTGTGTGTATCCCCTGAGGGTCATTTTCTAATGCTTATTACTCTTCCCAGAACACTTCACAATTAATTAAATTTATAATTAAAAACAATATGTTTTAAATGATTATTTTAAGGTCAAGTGCTGACATTTTTCCAGAGGGCGGCTCCTGCTGGCCTTAATGTTCCGGAAATAAATGTCAGACTCACTTCTTTCTGAAATGTAACATTTTAGATGCCTGTCGAGAACGTGTGAAATAAAAGATGTTGTTAGGTCTGAAATTAGAATTTACCATTATCTTTAGGCAGGTTAACATTTCACACCTTCTTGCATCCGAGTTGTTCCAGAATCCGAGTCTTTGTTCAGGCAGCCTTTTAGACTCCGTGCCTATGGATTGAAAACAGGCACAATGATTGGAGGGTGTGTGACGAAAAGGGGCGGGGCTGACCAGTTCCAGGTAATTGGGGGGGGGGGGTGGTGGTGGTGTGATGACACATTTAACACATGTGTTTGATTCTGCTGAGGAAGTCGCACTTGTCTCCGTGCGTAAGCAGTAAAAATAGCTGCTTGTTATCGCAGAATTGTCAGCATAACCCCACTGGCCTCGCTGTGAAACCTGGCCTGGCCTGTCTGGATCCTTCATTAACAGTCAGCGCAGCAGAGTGAACTACGCCTGCACCCATGCACACGTCGCGCATCGTTCCCAGTGTGTGCAGTGCACCTACTCATTGCCCAAAAAGAATAGCATGGAACAGATCCAGCATCCAGAACACCTTGATATTTTTAATTTTTTTTTGCAAAGGTCCCATATGTATATCTGACAGGCACAATCAATAGTTGATGGAGGACGTTGGTTTATTTATAAATGTTTTCTTTTTGCTTCTTGACAGAAAAGCATGGACGCGGAACAGAGGCTGTCGTCAGGCAGGTAAATGTGCATACGCAGGTAAGTGTGCATACGCAGGTAAGTGTGCATACGCAGGTAAGTGTGCATACACAGGTAAGTGTGCATACGCAGGTAAGTGTGCATACGCAGGTAAGTGTGCATACACAGGTAAGTGTGCATACACAGGTAAATGTGCATACGCAGGTAAGTGTGCATACGCAGGTAAGTGTGCATACGCAGGTAAGTGTGCATACACAGGTAAGTGTGCATACGCAGGTAAGTGTGCATACGCAGGTAAGTGTGCATACGCAGGTAAGTGTGCATACGCAGGTAAGTGTGCATACGCAGGTAAGTGTGCATACGCAGGTAAGTGTACATACACAGGTAAGTGTGCATACACAGGTAAATGTGCATGCACAGGTAAGGAGTGCCAGAGAGGCCTGTCTGAGCTCTCCTATAAAGAATGCCCCCAGCTCTTGCCATGTTCCCCACTGAACACGTATGCCACAAACTCTGTACCCCACAAAGCATCTACCACACTGAGCATGCACCCCACAAACTCTGTACCCCACAAAGTATGTACCACACTGAGCATGTACCTTACAAACTCTGTACCCCCCACAAGTATGTACCACACTGAGTGTGCACCCCATAAGGTACGCACCCCACAAATAAAGCACGGTCCACCGAGCGATGCCGACGATGCTGAGGGAAAAAGGAAGCAAACTGAACTGTGTGCCCCCCCCCCCCCCCCTTCCCTCCACATACAGCCCCCTCCCCCACATACAGCAGCCCCCCCCCCCCCACCCACCCACACCCCCCCCCCCCCCCACAGAAGCGCGCTCACAGAACAGCAAAGCGAACCCCCGGAGGTTTCCGCCTCTTGTTGAAAGCTGACACAAATTCCCTGTCCCAGGCAGCGGCGCTTGTAGGCACAAAAGCAAATATTTCCTTTTCCGATCGCAGCCAATCCCCCCCCCCCCCCCCCCCCCCCCCCCCCCCACCCTCACACAAACCCCCACACCCCCCCAGCACAGGCTCCCCCCCCCCCCACCTCCAAGCCAGCCATTTGTCACAAAGTAATTATAGAATTATCGATTGGCGAGCAATTAACATTTTTTTTTCACTTTTCTCTCTCCCCCCCCCCCCCCCCCCCCCCCCCCTACCTCCACCACTACCACCGGCCCCGTTCCCCATCTTTTAATTTGCAGTCGGAGCGCTGAAGAAAAAGCCTTTTGAGTAACACGTTTAATCCCCTTGCCATTTCTTTACTTTCCGCAGATTAATGGAAGGACAACAACAAAAGACCTTTTTCTCTCTCTTGCCGGTTCTCCTGCTACTCACCACCAGCCTGCAAATCCATACGCCCAGTATCGACGATAACGCTGGGTAGAGCTCCGCCACGTTACCCCCCCCGACCCAAGCCCCCCCCCCCCCGCCACACCGGTGAGAATCTTTAAAGTTAGGCACCGCAGTAAAAAAAAGGTTGTTTTTTTTTAGACAATGGCAGTGCATTCATAACGGTGTCAGCTTGAGATCGAATGCCTCTTCGTTTTTTTATTTTATTTTTAACGTTCCCAGTAGCGCATATTTATTTGAACGTACACTCATCTGCGACGTGCACACCCCTCACGAACCATTAAAAGTGTGGAAAAACTATCACACTTCTATTTGCAAGCGCTGCACGATAGATGATCGTGTGTCAGTGCAAACTCCAGGAGTAACCCTTGCTGTTAAAATCAGAGTTCTTTTCTCTTTAATTTTTCGCTGCAAAGTCTTAACAAACATTCGGAGGCCTGTAATGTCTGCCACTTATGATGTTGTGAAATAAACACACAGATGCTTATGATGTTGTGAAATAAACACAGATGCTGATGATGCTGTGAAATAAATACATAGATACATATATTTATGTGAAATAAACACATTGATACATAAATATTTTAAATACAAATTTAAGATTAAGGACAAGACATTCTGCACTGACTTTAACATAGCCCAAAATAACTAGTCACACAGTCAGTGTGTGTGTGCGTGTGTGTGTGTGTGTGTGTGTGTGTGTGTGTGTGTGTGTGTGTGTGTTTTCACCCCCCAGTGAAGTTTTATAAAAATTACCAAATGGGGACCGAATGTGTGTTAAGTGTATAACTGCAGTACTTCAGTGTGTGTGTGTGTCTGAAATTGTGTCAAGCCTGTGTTTGTGTATGGGTGTGTGTGTATGACTGCGTAGAGCGAGAGAAAGAGTTTGTGCGCAGGTATGTGTGTGTGACTGTGTGGAAAGTGTGTTTGTGTGTGTGCGCGTATGTGTGTGTGCCTGTGACTGGGCGGAGAGTGTGTGCATGTGTGTATGTGTGTGTGCCTGTGACTGGGCGGAGAGTGTGTGCGCATATGTGTGTATGTGTGTGTGACTATGACTGGGCGGAGAGTGTGTGTGCATATGCGTGCGTGTGTGACTGTGTGCGTGTGCGTGCATGTGTGTGTGTGTGTGACAGTGTGAACGGTGTATCTGTGTGACTCCTAAGACTACAGACTCACTGAAAACTTGACGTTGGCTGGCTTTCCTCCTGGATCCTTCACAAACTCCCTTTGCTTTAATCCAAGCGACCCCCCCCCCCCCCCCCCCCCCCCCCCCCCCGCGCCCCTTATCATCTCTACAGATGCCGGAGATGGCGCCCAGACGGACGCGCGGGAGCGGCGGCTGAAGCGCTGGAAGCTCCCGTCGCCATGGTGTCAGGCGCGGGGCCCATTTCATGGGCCGTCGCCTTGGTAACATATGGGCCGAGCCGGTTCGGGCTGAATTTCCCTTCTGCTGGGGTTCTGTCGAACGCCCAACTTTTTTTTATTCCTCTGATAATACATCGTCTTCCCGGCCTACCCCGCGCAGCCACGCTCCACGTCGGGCTGCTGAGCTCGATTTAAAAAATTTTCCGCTCTTTGATTGACTGGCTGTATAACTTTATGGTCTGAGCTTCACCTTGACAAAATGGCTTCATATCCTCCTGAGACCCGACACAAATATTTTTTAGTATTTATATTTTTTTGACGTAATACAAGTGTCTCGGATGATTAAAAAAAAACATGTTGCAGTGAAAAATATTATCTTAAATATTATTTATTTTATTTTTATTTAATGTCTTACTTTTAGTGCAGGTTTCAGCAGAGTAGAATATATGGTTCTTGAGATTATGACCAGAAACTCTTGTCTCCTGCAGGAGACAAAAATGAATTTCTGGGTCTTAGGAGGCTATTGGCAATATTAAAATACTGATGCTACTGTACATGCGTAATTTTAAGGTGTTACTCCAGAAATGCTTATTGTTAAAACCCATGCTTTAATTGTCTGAAGTACACAAGCATGAAATGTCTGATTGCACTAATAAATAAATAAAATAAAAAATGCATACTACATACATTTTGATGCGTAAAGAAGCTCAATTAGTCAATTGAGCTGCTAGTTAGAGAGTTAATTGGAAGAACAGAAAGCTCAAACAGTATTGTCAGTATTGTGCAAAAAAAAATGTTTTGGCAAAGAAAACGGATTTGACAAAACCCAGACTGTATTGTACCTGAAAACAGTTCTTAAACTTTTAGACAGACAATGACCAACATTCAGCCAAAATGTGTCATTTACTTTCACTTACAAATTAAGGACAGTCTTATTTTTATTTTATTATTTTTAACATGCTATTGGCACACGGTTTTGTGAATAACTTTGACGATTAACAAACTCTCAAAAGTCCCCCGTGAAGAAAGAACGCAACACTTGTGATTAATTGTGAGTCTAGCGTAAGGACATGTGAAGATCGAACCCGGGCGTGAATTACTGGCCTGTTTTAAAATTCTCATCGTGCTGCTTTTACACTTAAGTGAACACAGGAACGACTTGCGTTATATTGAGCCGCGTTGATAATAGGCTGAGAGATGGAGGGAGGCGGAAGAATTGACCAATCAATGGCTGAAAAATGATACCGCTGGCTGTGTGCACTGAAGACCGAAAACGTGCTAGTTGGCTCCGGTCAGTTAGTCACATGACCACACATTATAGTTCGGCCTGTGGCTAACTATAATGGAAAGCCTCGCTGGGATCGACAAGTGCTTGACCCTCCCCTTTACAGCTAGCCCCTCCCCCAAAGGCACTGAAGACGTATTGGTCAGGAGCAGTGGACATGCAGTTATTTGAGAAATCTTTGCAAATGCCCATTGGATGTGTACAAGGTGAAATGTCTATGGGCACATGTTGTGGGGGAGTGGGAGAGGGAGGGAGGGAGGGAGGGGGAGGGGGGGCACATTAGGGGTTACCCAAAAGACCAGACCCTGACAAAATGAACATCTATATGCATCAATCTGACACCACCAGCAAATTCAGTGCCTAGATTTGCTTCCACGTGGGACGTTCAAAGCCACTCTCTTTGAAAATGAGCAGAGATTAAACTTTGCGAGTACAATTTCACACGTGTATATATAAACCAGCGGGTGGGGAATCATGCTCCTTAAGGGAAAAAAAAAATCTGATTCTGGAATTCATGCCAATTTATTGTCCCATTTACGTGGTCTGGCATTTTTATACATTCATTGTTAAGCGCTTGATAGGCTGCTGAAGACGTTCTCTTGTCCGTCCAAAAAGCCTTTCACTTCATTTTCAGCTCTGAGTCATCTGGCATTGCTCTATAAAGCTAGTAAGCTAACTGCGCCAGCATTATTGGGGGCGGAATAACCCCCCCCCCCCCCCCAATAATGCAAACAAATACGGCCCTCCAGCAACACGTCCCCCCCCCCTTATCTGAAAACTTTGAGGTTTTTAAAAAAATTCTATATTAAAAGACATTAACTGTCTCAAAAAAAAAACCTTTTTGCAAAAACACAGGGTATCTGGGTGTATGATGTAGCAATGGCAGATTTTTAAAGACCCATGATGACTATGCCCCCTTGTGTACCCCCCCCCCCCCCCCCCCCCCCCCCCCACCATCAAAACAAGAGAATAAATTATTGTAGAAACAGCCAAAGACTTCACATTAACCCTTAAAATTTTAAGACAATATATGGTTAGAATATTCTTAACTGAACGTTCTACTGCTGATGTAACAATCACTACTCGTAATTGAAAGCAACAGAGCTCTAAACACTGACACGGAAATGTGAAGATCAAGCAGATCATGTGAAGATCAAGCAGTATCTGCTTTATACTTGATTTATTCCTTTTGGGCAATTAACCAAAATTAAATAAGAACACTTAACTGTGAAGCTGAAAGGCTGTGAAAAACAAAATCGTGACAGCCTTCAAAATGTATTTTTATTTAAATCCAGCTTGTTATGTTTAGCTATGAACAAAAAATGAACACACCAAACTGCGTATTTTAAATTCGAGATGAGCACCTGCATTTATATGCAAGACAGGAATAAGGACGTATGGAAACAGGTCAGGACAATAAGGTTGGTAACTAAAATGTGTTGGCATGCTTTTTTTTTCGCATATATTAAATGTACATATGTAGTTTATGTAAAATATACAAAAAACATTGACAATAAATGTGTGAAAGACAAGAAATCAATATAGTGTTTTCTTATTTTTCTCATATAACAGTACAAATAAATGTGTGCAAAAAAAATAGCATTAATAATAAGAAGGAAGTCCTTATTTCTTTCAAATAAAAAGTTTTAAAACTAGCTTGATACCAGAGCGCCTGGTGCATCCTTCAATATTTATGATTTTTTTAGGTTCAGACTATTTCAGAAGCAAACACCAGCTGTTCTTATGATGCTCCTCATGCAAGATTAATTCCAGAGAACATTCTGGGTTATTTGTTTCCTGAACATAACAGTAGAACTGTCTGTCTTGCATTTTTCTGTTGTATTGTAATCCCAAAAAGAATACAAATGTTACTCCAGCCAAATCGAATGGCCGAGAGCGCATATTTTGTGAGTGTACAAGGTGTTCTCTTGCCATCACATGTAGAAGTATCTCGGATATTTAGAGAAATATTAAATACGCATTTGTTAGTTATACCCATAATGTGAGCTGGATTGTACTTATCAAACTATTTAAGTAAGTATACACATGTTTATTTGAGAAACTATGACTATAAAAAATTTGTTTTTAAAGGGAAACATACCGTTTGTTTTAAAAATGATATCATTGGGGGGAAGGGCTGGAGCCTATCCCAGCATGCAGTGGGCATCAGGACAGGTTGCCAATCCATCGCAGGGCCCACACACCATTCACTCACACACTCGTACCTATGAGTATTCATACCTCCAAATTTGCCTACGTCATGTCTTTGGACTGTGGGAAACCAGTGGGAGGAAACCAGAGTTCCCGGTGGAAAGCCACACTAATGTGGGGAGAACATGCAGACTCCGTGCGGAGATGCTATGTTTGGTTGGGATTTGAACTCGGAAACCTTCTTGCTGTGAGGCAACAGTGCTATTCCACCATGTTGCCCTCGGTAACATACAAAGAGTATATAACAAATATAGGAAGTATAGGCAATAGAAGTCTGTTCTGGGTGTTTTCTACTTGGTGCTGTTGTTGTTTTTCACTCTTGTGATAAAAGATTAAATTTAATACATTACCACATAGAAGTTGCAGTACATAAGAGCCAAATAATAATTGTTGGAAAAAAATTAAATAAATAAATAATTAAGATAAAAAGTAAAAATAAAGTAAAAACGGGCGTGGCTGAAAAAGTTCTGCATTCACTCCCTTCCCAACGGCACTCTGTTTGATCTTTAGTGGGCAGCAGGCAGGCATTAAACTTTCATAAGCCCCTTAGTTAAACAACCCAAAGTATAACAAAACACAATACAAAAAAAAAACCCCAAACAAAAACATAAACAAATAAGCTATAGCGGGCTATTAAAGAAAACCAGAGAGAGGAGAATAAAGTTGAAAGGGGCCAGTTCCTTCTAAAGTTCATTTAAATCAGTCGATTGTTTTGTGTCCGAAGTTTTGGAAAAGAGCAAAGAAAGAGACACTTAAGAGTCGTGCTGTAATGTGCTGTAATGTGAGGGCCACAGAAGAGTTCCCGGGTGATGCATAGCTCATCCACCACTTGCCGGACAATTTGCGCCCACTTCCTGTTGGTGGTTGGCACCGGGGCACATTTTGTTTTTCCAAGAACCTGACAATATTTCCTGATAATAGAAAGCACTCTCTACAGATTTAGAAAATGTGCATTGATTAAAACATCACTTTATATTTTATAAAACATCAAGAAATAGGTGCACAAGTGCACCCACTCACATATTAAAGGCAGCAATTTGAGTCCTAAATGCTTTAAAAGCAAGCTCTTAGGTCAATCTCTAAGCTTGACAAAAGCCTCCAGTTCTCTGCAGACTTCTCTCATTTAAGCATAACTGTGAATACTTAGCCATATTTCTGTCTAGTTCTCCTGCGGCAAACATTATTTTTTTTTTTTCAAAAATCAGTATTTTTTTTTTACTGCATAGATCACACTGTGAGAAATAAAAAATTCGAGAGAAATTAAAAATTTCAAAACAACCAATATTGGTCACGTCCTTGCTTTCTATACTGTATCCTGCAGGTTTCTGGTTTTCCGAACACACGCCAGCACATCACTCTCATAATCTACAGTGACGAGCATTTGGCTTTCCGTAACTCAGTAACTAACTCCCAACACGAGCGGCTTCGTTTTCTGCCCGTGAATGAGCGTTAACATTGTCCATCGAAGATGTTGTTTGCTGAGCGTTGTGAAGGAACAAGAAAATTATAGGGGAATGAATCGGATTCTTATTGTTTCCTCCAGAGACTCCCCCCCCCCCCCCCCCCCCCGGCTCCCTGCTCCCCGCTCCCCCTCCAGCGGCCCCAAACTACGCATGGGCCTTCCGCTGGCTGATTGGGAAGGGGGGGGGGGGGTCAGAGGGGGGGGGGTGTGCTCCTCAGCCAGGTGGGCGGCTAACCGTGTGGAAAATGAGGGCAGGTGAAGGTGCAGAAGAGGCAGATGAGAGGCGTCTGCTGGCTCGTACCCAGGCCCGACTGGGGCCCGACCCGCGGCCCGACCTTTTCCCCTCCTCTTTCACCCCCCCCACCCCACCTCCCCATGCCAGATTCGGGAAGGAGAAACAGTCACAGACTCGTCCCTCGAACCCCACCGGCTTTAAGAAGGTAAACAAGTTTCCTTTTCTCTCGTCTCCCGACATCGGGCGTCTCTCTCCGTCATTCAACACAACGTCCCACCGTCGCCTTCAGGAGAAAAGCCTCATTTCTGCGAACAGAGCATCGCCGAATGTCCCGACAGGAAGCTCTGGACTGGAGACTGCCCGTACACCCACTGTGTAGTTTGTTTTTTAACAAGTTCTACCCTGATGTGAGAGGGTTCTTTGGTTATCTCATAGGGGAGCCCCTTTTTTTTAGTTCTTTATTGAGCACAGTAAAATGTCTGGTGGTCCCCACTGGACTCTGTCAAGTCAAATTAACACTGGACATTTAACAGTGTCGGTGTGAAAATTGTGAAAGCTCCCAGGGTGAACCGTTTTGAACCTTTTTGCCTCTGAAAGAACCCCTGAACCCCCTGGAGAGTGAACCATTCTGAACCATTTCAAAACGGTTGCCCCTGGTTCACCCATTTTGAACCAGAGTGCACCATTTTGCCTGACGAAGAACCACTGAACCCCTGGAGACACAGAGGGGCCTTTCGAAACCCCTTCCTTACGAAAGCGAAGGAGGCGAGTATCTTTGTGAGTCTTAAGATTCCGCGCCCGTCCCCACCTACAGAAGTCCCAATCACGCGGAAATAACGGTAGTTACTGCCCACTTTGCTGCTGCTTGATGGGGCTCTTTCCTTTTCTGTGGCTGGCTGTACGCGTAGCTGCTGCCCGGCACGCCGATGGCGCTAGCTAGCTCAACGGCGCTACTTGGCGACGGCGGGCATTAGCAAACGATTTCGCAGCGGGGTCTGGGGGACCGAGGCTGGCGCTGTGATTGCCTCCTAAGCCTGATACATGATTCTCTTTTCGGAAAATAAGAATCGCAGGCGGGAGGGAGGAGAAAAAAAGGGGTCAATATCCCAGCGTCTTTCATAAAGTAATATTGCTTTATATATACTAATAACAGCCAGGAATAAGTATTGATTTGCAATAGCGTCCTGATGGAGGCAGGGGCTGTCGATGCCTTTAAATTGTTCTCTAAGTGGGAGGAGGGATGATGGAATTCACAGTTCACAGTACAGATCTTTCCCGCTGCTGGAACCATCTTCGCTCGGAGCTGTGAAATGAGAGAGTTCAGCCGTCCACGCTGGGCTTCTCCCCCTGGGTTTTTTTTTTTTTTAAACTTTTTTTTTTTTACCCCGGAGCGCACTTTTCTCAACCGTTTCCCAGCCGCTAACCGGCGCACCGTACCAGAACGAGCGCCGATGCTGCCGAGCAATACCCGCTGAAAGGGCTGTACACGTCTGTTCACGCGAACACGCGCGTGCCCTGACCCGTTAACTGACACGAACACTTATCTGGCGGGAGGCAATAGGCGGACACTAAAGCGCAGTCAGCTCTAGAATATCAAGAGCTTAAATTATCCGGCTTGATGATCCAAATTACCTGCTGCGAAAAAAATGTGGGAAAAATCACAGGCTCGAGCTATTGTTTCTAGGCACGATTTATTTTGCGAGAAGAGATATTGATTTATTAAGACGAAATAATAAATTATTTTAAAAAGCTACAAAGAATCTAAAATGGTTTGTCGGTGCTCAAGTACAAAATGTAGCCTACCGCTGAAACGTTACAGCTCTCTCTATAAATATCATCAGCGCTCCCAAACAACACCTCCGATAATCAAACCGACTGCATGAAACACAGAAGGAACTAAGCCGTTTGCTGCACTCATGAGATAGATCTTTGTCTCGCTGAGGCAAAGCGACAGTTTTATTACTCACGAGCAATGGACTTACAGCCTTAGTGTACATGTTTTGCATATGAGCGTGTGTGCTCCTTGCGAAAAATATTTTTCTTTAAAAGCATGGCAACGCCAGATATGTATGAATCATTCAGAGGAGATTTATTACTACAGGATTGCAACAATAATTTAGCATCAGTAGCGATTCAACTGAGAGGAATTCAAACCATTTTGGCTGCGAGGTTGCAGAACTGAAGGCCTATTCTGGAATCTTTACGGCATGACCGAGTCTTCCAAAGAAGGAATGGCAGCGTGGAAACGAGCCTCTTGACTTCAAAGCGGCGGAGAGAAAGCGAGCTTACAAAGGAGAGATGACAGCAAGCGGCCGCATTAAAAGCACCCTGTGCGAAATCTCAGTCGGGAAGAAAAAACCTTAGAGTAAGAGTAAGAAAGGATGGGGTCCCCCATTTCAGTCTGGTTCCTTCCGAGATTTCTTCCCATCTGCTACAGGGAGTTTTCCCGTGCCACTGTTGCGTTAGGCTTGCTCTTATGGGGGGTTCCACAGGGTTGTCTGTGAAGCGCATTGTGACAATTGTTTGTGAAATGCGCGATATTAATAGATATTGATTTGATTTGAAAGGCTTTGCTTTCTCGTCCGGGGCAGAAGACTGCAGTTCTACGTCCCGCCAATAGATGGCAATGTCTCCTACGGAATGCGTCGCCGAAACCCGGTGGCCCTGCGAATGATTTTATGGTGCGGACTTTGCATTGTAAGTTGCACCTCCGTGCGATTTGCATAGAAAGCGCGCATAATTCCACTTACAGTGTACATATAAATGCAATTACTTAAAAACCGGGGCGCGCTGTCTTACATTTGTTTCAGCGGTGCTTGCGCTTTTTTTTTTTCTTCGCGGGGGATGAAGGACTGCAGGTCACGGGGTTCATGGGTACTGCAAGACTGGAATCATGTGACTTCACAGCCAACGCTCCTTTAAAAAAAAAACGGACACTACTGTAGTGTGGAGGAAGGACAGGGAATAAAATGCCGGGGGTAGTTGGTGGACTACTCACAATTCCCTGGGACTACAGGCAGTGGCACGGCGTTGGGGGGGTGGTTGGGGAGTGGGTGAGGAAAAAAAAAAACACGTAGGAAAGGAGTGACCTGATTTAAATTTAAATTTAACTTCTGATTGAAATGTGTGGCAGCGTACAGGACCGGACCTCATGGACACACGTGAATGACAGACACAGCTGCTGGAAGCCCCAGGGTCCTCTGGGCCGAATGTGATTTATTTATTTATTTTTGCAAACAATTTTGACATTACTGGCCTCCATCAAGGTGTGCCAGAGAAAATGAGAAGTGCTAAATTTTTCCTCGTTTTGTTTGAGCATCCACCAGCAGTTTGTGCACCATCAAATTTGAGTGCGTAAAAAAGCATGTGGTATTTTTAACCGACAGAAAAAAGGCAGAGTAAAGATGGTGAATTACTTTGGGGGTGGGGGCACATTGGAGATACAGTGGGGGGCTTTTTTTGAGGGGGGGGGGGCATATTGGAGATTTACAGATCCTGTAATAATGCTGCATTAGCTGTTTTCACCGGCTGCTGTAAAACCCAGTGAGAACAGCGAGAGTCTGTCTGGGATGGACGACATGGAACGAGTGACACAGATGGTAAGTGTAGATAACCGTACGTGACCCCCCCACTGAAACACGGTCACACTATGGCACCCCTGTGGACCGGTCACTTTATTCACTAAAACATTCCCGTGTGCTAAGCCGTGAATGCTGTCGGACACTGTACGGAGTCTTTATAGAGAAATCCCTAAAAATGATATTCTCAGGCAAATGTAACGGGTGTGCAATGGATGCATGAGCATCTGTCCACGGCAGAGCGGTTGGTTTTTAAAATTTTTTTTGGTCGTTTTTTTTTTTTTCTTTCCTGAATACATTTTCCACCTGTTTGAAGTCGTTGGCCGGCGCGAAATGACTCGGGAGCCACACCCGGTATTATTCCGGGCTAATCTGCCTGCCGGTGATGTTTTAATGTTCCATCAGAAGCAGCATGGGCTCCACCTGCTGCAGATGTCTGTGGGTTTGACAGACAGATGGGGGGGGGGGGGGGGGGGGTGTTGGGGGTAGGGGTGGGGGTGGGGGCGGGGGGGAGGTCAGAATCCGAAAAGGGAAATCTGGACTCTGTTCTCCTTCTCTGCGCCCCTCCCATTGAAGGGCTCTGAAGTTTTAGACAGGAAGTGAAACCGTTTCCCGTCTCTAAATCCACGACTCGGAAGTCACCTTTCGTTCCTCAACGGCTGTCTCCCGTCCTCCAGATCCGGGCTTCATTATTTGGCCGCGCTTAAAACTGCGACCAAGTCGCAGACTGACTGTGCAGCAACGGGTCACAACTTGCTGGTAAACGGTGCTACACAAACACAAGGACTGATCGCCTTAGCACTGACAGTTTAACTCATTTAGGCCTCCTTCAATCTGACCTTACTGTGCTTCCTTCGTAAAAAAACAAAACAAAACAAAACAAAAAAACCTTTTCATCAATTTCAGTGACTGCTCACACGCAGTGCAGAAAAAGGCAAAGCAAAAGACCGTACGCTTACGGGCCGAATGTCCCTCGTAGCCCACCGTAGCCCTCGGTGTGTGGCATAAATCATACTTTCTCTCGCGTGTGTGCGACGGCGTTTCTCTCTGACCCGTGACCAGTAAGAACGCGCACGCCTGCCACAGGAAGTGCACGTGGTATTTACCCGCGCCGGCACGACTCTGATAGCGGCGACGGCTGCCCGCGAACGCCCGCTCTGCCCGCTCGCCCTCCAGCCAGCAGAGAGCGAGCCGGGCGCAACAGGAAAAGTCATCCATGCATTATTAAGCGGGGAGAAAGAGCGTCGGGGGAGGGAGGGGGTGCGGGGTGGGGGGGTGGGGGGGGGGGGGGCAGTGGAGGGCGAAGAGGAGGAGGCAAAACAAAACAACCACCTTACCAATGACCCCGTGAAGCTTCAAATGTCAGCGAATTGATGTTACGGGCAGTAGCATTCTCATCGTTATTATTGCCGTTGTTTTCGGACGTGAGGCCATTTCGCGAGCGCCATTTTTTTTTTTTTTTTTTTTTTTGCTTTCCTTTTTTTTCCGGCCCGGTCGTCGTCCCTCCTCAATTTGCACGCCTAATGAGGCCGAGCCGGAGTTAATAGCGGGTGTAATGGCTTCTGACTCGCCACGGCCCGGCGGCACGGCGTGGGAGTCGGTCGCCGGGTAAGGTGGCGGGATGGCGGGGGGGGGGGGGGGGGGGGGGGCGCGGGTGGTACGGGACGGTGCTTAATGCTAACGTTCGCTACAAAGGCCTCTCTCTCTGTTGGGGGTCGGGCGCGGTGGGTGCGGTAGACCGGTTCGAGGCGCTCGTTATTTTTTTGCGCGTACGAGAGGGATCAGAGAAACGGACTGAGGGAGACGCACGACAGAACTGAGCTCCGCACGGCTTTATTCGCCGCTTCAGATTAACCCTTTCAAGGGCAGGGTCACAAATAATGTGATGCTGATGTAACGTGGTCATTACTGGTAATTGAAAGCGATGGAGTTTTATAACGCTGGATTAGAATTTTGAGAAAAAGAAAACATTTTAAAAAAAAGTACTCTTCAAAGGGTTAAGGAACACGTGCCCCTGAGTCCCTGTCCTCCTGTATCCCAGCATGCTTTGGGTAAACGAAGCACAGGCTCAGACGTCCGGTTTGTCGTGGGTAAGCCGTTCCCGGAGCGGGACCTGTCTGTGTCGCCTCTCGGCTGGGGGGGACCTCTGGACCAGGAGGTCCACGAACATTTCGCCAGCATCTTGTTTGGTGTGTCTGTCAACCTGGTGCTGCTTCATGGAAAAAAAACATCTAAATCAGGAAAAAAATGGGGGAAAAAATCCCATAATCTCTCACCGCTTCACCATAAACCTGCCAGCCCAGGACCTCATGGTCTCCCCTTCAGATGATTGCTGTACCCCCCCCAAACCCCCCCCCCCCCCCCCCGGGACACCCCCCTCCCCAAACCACAGCACTGGCTCTGAATGCTTCTACTGCTCCCCCCTACACACAACACCCCCCCCCCCCCCCCCCCCCCCCCCCCACCCCCCCAAACCTCAAGACCAGCTCTGAATCCTTCAGATCTCACAGCCTGTCAATTTCTCTCCAATTCTCGCCAATTACTTTCACGAAACCTCCATAAACAGACATTAGTGTTAGAACCATGGCTCCCCTGACCCCTTTTTGATGTTCTTCCTTTTTCTCCTTCCTTCTCTGGATTTCTTGTTGGATACCGCTATAGTTATAGCTGTGTAAGGATTAATGAGAACAGGTAGAATAGAATAGAGTAGAGTAGAATATAATGGAATAACTTATTTTTCGTCTCCATAATGGTTGGGAATTAAATAAGGGAGGCTATTCATAAAAAAAGTGCATGGTGAAACCAAAATGTATAAAAGAAAATATTCTTTGATAAAAGTTAAGAATCTGCACTTGAGCCACGTGCGAATTGTTTGAGTGCCCTGAGCAGCAGCTCCTGTCACGTTCGGCAGATACACACCTCATTAGGCTGACCCCCCCCCCCCCCCACCCCCCCCCCCCCCCCTCGCCCCCGGTTCACCTGGAATTGCCCTGGACCTCCAGCTGAAGGATGGCTTCACCTCCTGAGCAGGTGTGCTCTATGTAAACCGACAGCCCGCCCTCTTTCCCCTCGCCGGGTCACTCAAGGAGAGTTCAGCGCTGCTAACGGCAGTCTGCCGTCTGTGGGCCGCTCCCAACGACCTTCGACCCTTAACTGGATCACGTGCTCTCCGCTTGCGTCGACTAACGTGGGGTTTTTACTCAGCAGCTCTTGCTGGTGAACAGCGCTACCGCCGTAGCCCCAGAGTGTGTGCGTTCCTACCTGTCGCCATACCTGTACTCTGTGTCACCTGGTTGGAGAATCAACTACAGATGAGTACATATGACAGAGTAATTAGGCCTGACTAGCAATTATTATTATTATATGAAGAAGAAAGAGAATGAGAAGGGTATCCTTCACAGCCTGACCAAGAATTTATGGGACGTCAGAGAGTCAAATTTCAATTAAAAATAATTTGAAATATGATTGTAACCGTCTCAGAATTCGAAAGATCCTTGGAACCTCTACAAATACCAGAGGTCTCGTAAGCAGAGTGCCTGATTTGGTCTGGCGTTGTTGGATACAGACCACAGTCAGGGAATAACCTCTTGTTTTGTCCCTAGTCAGCGGTGCCAAGTGCCCCATTTCTGTGATTGTCATGTGATTTATGACCAGATTCAGTCTAAATGCAATACTATTTGTCATAGCCATTGAAAAACAAAATTACCCAAGTGTTAAATTTTATTTGATGATTTTTTTTTCTTTTTTCAGTGACTGGTGAATAATTTGTAAAAAAAAAACAAAAATAAAGAAACTCTTCCACAGTTTTATTAATCAAATTTACATCACTGAATTGCAGTTGGATTGAATCTGGCCTTAGGGCTGTTCAATCTAACTGCAAATGGACACATTGCCAATATAGTACAGTAGATTGAATAGAGGCTTCTTGTCAATTATAATTGAGGAGACTGTAGCTGGGTTATTGGTTATTGGTCCTCTGGACAGGGGCGTCGCCAGGGATTTTGGGCCCCATGAACAGATCTCACATTGGGCCCCACCACCCCAGGGCGCCCCATCCCTGCACAGTTAATTTTCAGGGCCCCTGTCTGTCAGGGGCCTTGGAATCGTCCTCACCTCACCCCCATACGACACCCCTGCCTCTGGGACATTGAGTCCAACATTATCATATTATCCAGTCTGTGCAACAGAATGGGTGTTTTATTCTGGGGGGCTGTTTACTTGTTTTATGGCTGCAAGCCAAACCCTTTACCAGTCTTAAATATACGAAGCAAGTTCTTTATCCCACTGCGCCTGAAATTGTGCAGTTGGTCCCCCCCCCCACTCCCCCCACCCCCCAAAGAATGTGTGGGCTGTTTGCTTAAAGCCCAGAGCTTGTATCTAATCTTACCAGATTCTCTCTTTTTTCTCTTTCATCTGAGATTGGTTTTGCTGTCAGTCAAACATTGTCTTCTTATATTATTGAAGAAAACAAATAAAACAAACTCACCACTTATTAAACTGCCAACTTCCCTTCTGTGGAGACTGCAAAATGTCAGTTACTGCAGGTGGATTTATCTAAACGCATATTGAAAGAGTGGTAGAAAATATCTGCTGGCAAAGCTTAATATTGCCAAAAAAAAAACTATATGTGACAGTAAATTTAGAAGCACGCAATTTCACTATGGGCTGCTAAACTGTGAGCAATGTTATGTTGTTTATCCCCTTAAGTCAAACTGACCAGTATTCGGGTCAGAGTGGGTTTATTTGAATTCGTTTAGTTTTTTTATGATTAAATTTTCAATCTGTATGTTTTAGTGACAACAACGCTTCCTTATTTTGTAACATGTGGGGTGGCGAAACAAGCTCGTCTCTTACCTTCTACGCATTTTGGAAATCCACAGAAAACACAAATCAGGGTAACTTCAGGGTGTCTTCATCACAGCAAGAATCCACAGTAATTTTTTAGTCCAAAAAGAGCTAACTCAAAGAAACATCGAAAGAACATCCATGGTTTACTTAGCAATTCTCCTGAAAAATTATCATTGTTGTCCATTTTACTGTTGCTATTTACTATATATACTATATACACTATAAACAAGATTCGGTGGAAATGGGGAAGAAACCCCCAAACCTCCCCTACTCAATGTTTTTTTTTAATTATTATTTTTAAAAAATTTATTTAAGTTTGGTACTACTTTCCCTTTCTGTACTGCTACATAGCCTACTAATTACAAGACAGCCATATGTCAGCTAGGTGTACTCTTCCGAGGACATTTCACGTGTATCCTGAAGAGGGCGCCACTGTATTTCCTATTGTGAAATCTGGCTCAATGAAGAAGAAATCAACTAAACGAGGCTGTGTTTTCCTTCTATATTAGCAGGTCAGTAAATACCATTTTCGTACCAGAAAAGCCTTGCTTTAATGCATTGTAAGTTGCCTGAGAACCGCACTGTATTCTTGTGAAAAAGGAAATGCAAATGTGTTTTTTAAGTTTAAAACGAATTAGCTTCCTCGCGAGTAGCGTCCGGAAGGCAGTTTGTACTGGCAAAAGTGAAAATGCTTAAAAATACGATGTTTTTATGCTTCAGTACGTAATGATAAATTACTGACTGTCTATTGTGTGCAATTTTTATGTCTTAAAGCGACTGTACACGCGGTTTTGGGTGTATTATTTCAGGAGTTGAGAAAGGGTGGCTAAGTGTAAGCAAGTTAAGAAGAAGATGCTTTGGGAAAGTTTTAAAATGGTGGACATTGATGGAAGTATACTCAGCTACAGACCGGAAGTTTCAGTTCATGGATTTAAATGGCTGTTTTAATGAATGACAACGGTTATAGTAAATGATTGCTTTGTGAATCAGAGGTGGGAGTTTACCTGAAAAGAGAATGACTATATTATGAATGTGCTACATGTGAATATTGAGTTTAAAGAAACACATGTATCATAATTGCCCAGTTATGCAAAATGCACCGCAGGAATATTCAGGTGATTATTAATATTCAGTGTAAACGCAATTTGGCTCAATAAAGAAGCAACTTGTAGAGTGAACACAAGAAACTGTGTTTTCCTTCCTTAGCTGCAGCAACTGCAGCAACAGGTTTTTAGTTTGAAACGGGTGACATGTACACAGGAACGTTACTATGTGTGGTTTGGATAGACTCTGTGAAACAAGATGAACCCACCCTAGAAGCTTTTACATTGACATTTTACATTACATTACATTTATTTTTAAATGTTTAAATTTATTTTTATCCAAAGCGACGTACAAAAAGTGCATTTCATGGTCATAGACAACTGCTAAACACAGGTTCAGTAAGGTACAATAGTTATTTTGTACAGCTATTTCTAGCCAAGAACACAGTTTAGTTCACACAGTGAGCACTTTTCTGATGAATACTGGCTAAGCAGTCCCTCGGTATAGCCAATGGGACCTACTGTGCACCAGCAAAGACTCAGCCTGGACAGTGTGTTCTGCCCAGTAGTTAGCCAGCTGGTGGTGAGAGATCATTGTGACAACCGAAAAGCATTTCGGCTAATGAAATTACGTTTTAATGGCGCATAGTTCGTTTGGCTTGCAGTAAAGGACATGTATTGATTCTCCCGCATAAACAAACCATACGTTTTTTCAGAACGCGCGCTGAGAACGTTAGGCATTGGAAAGAAAAGTCCTTGATATAGGCTATATATAATATAATATATATATATATATATATAGCAGTTCCTAATTCTAAAAGGAAGACTAAAATTTGGAGGGCTTGGAAGGAATCGTTTGCCTGAATGAATATTTCTGAGGAGTGTAGTGAACACGGCTTTGACTCCACAGCAGAGCCCATGTTCAATGAATGACTTGATCCCATTTTATATCAGTGAGCATCTAAATGCATTATCAAAATATATTTATTATGCTTATAAATAAGAAGTAGGCCTGGTTTTTGAATAATAAATGTGGCATGTGTATTTGTGGTATGTGTTTGACATGCTGATGGGGTCGGGATATCTGACAAAAACTTCAGTCAATGCATTAGTAACTACATTACATTACAGCCATTTAGCAGACGCTCTATCCAGAGGGACTTACACAAATTTTACTCAGCATTTACACTGCATCCATTTATACAGCTGGATATAAACCGAAGCAATACCTTGCAGATACCTTGCTCAAGGGTACAACGGCAGTGCCCTACCCTGGAATTGAACCTATGACCTTTCGGTTACAAGCCCAGTTCCTTACCCACTGTGCTACACTGCCGCCCAGACTAGATAGCTAATGTAGTTATTTCCTGCAGTCTTCCAGACCTGCTGCTACCAGAGGTGGCAAAGGGAGACGAGGGAGAGGGATGTTTTATGCAATATATAGTATTTTACACCTCGAAGCACCCATAATATCATTTTATTATCAAGTGTTCTTTTGGAATCTCCAAATGGCCTTCTGGGGAACCAGAAAAACACTGCAGAATGCTCCTTTTTTGGTGGTATTGTCACCACCAAATGTGAACCAGGATTTGTCCAGTGATGCGGATGTGGCTGCATTGTGTTTCTACCAGGCCACATCCGCAAGCATCCATATCTATTAAAAAAAATACATTTTAGGTGGGAAAAAAAACTTCCACTTTGCACTGTGTTTGAGCTTCTGTTCTTTCAGAAACATTTAGAGCAATCTCTTGGAAACCGAAACTCCCATGGGGTGCTCTTTCAGAAGAGACCGGGATTATGCCTGTAGTTGAAAAGGGTTCAAGAATAGTAACCATTTTATTTTGGGTTTGTCATTTTCTGTCAGGCCCGTGTTAAAAAAAGGGGGTGATTCAGAAGGGATTAAGTGTTTATAAAAAGCTCTCTGTCCCTGCGGTTTGTACTGATGGCTCCTGATGTTGTGCCGCAAGTTCCGCTTCGTGCCGGAGCGTTGTTTTCCGATGTTTCCGTCTGCCGTGGAGCCTGCTTTTAAAGGCCCTCCCTCCCTGTCGGACGTACCCAGGTGTCGCTTAAAAACAAGGCCTTCCTGCGGAGGCTAGCACCGCAGCTAAAAGCGGCTTCTGTTTATTGTGATTAGGCTACCTTTATCAACAGTGTTGGGGGGGAAAAAAGTATGAGCCACGACTCATTATTTTGAAATAAAAAGGCAAGGTTTTTGCATATTTAAAAAAAAAAAGTATTATCTTGGGGTGGCATGGTGGTGCAGTAGCCTACGTTCAGCATGCTCTCCCTGTGTCCGTGTGACTATGAGTATGAGTGTGCGAGTGAATGGTGTGTGTGCCCTGCGATGGAGTGGAAAACTTCCAGGGTGTATTCCTGCCTTTCGCCCAATGCATGCTGGGATAGGCTCCAGCAAATTCCGCGACCCTGATCAGGAACAAGCAGGTTAGGTAATGGATGGAGTATTATCTTGCATCAGTTTTGTTTAAAAAAAAAAAAAAAAAAAAAAAAAAAAAACAAAAAACAAAACAAAACTCCAGACATGTCCAGGAGCTGTGTGTGAATTATAAATATAAATATATATGTGTTGAACTGTAGTCATAGAGACTTTTTTGGTGCTGCTAGCATGCATAGATTACCAATTTTCGCGCAGTACGCAGTGTTCTGTAGCTTTGATATACCAGGACGACGGCCTGTCAATAGACAGCATTTTAAGCCAACGCAGAAGGACATTGAAAAACGTCTTTTGCCTCGGATTGTGCTGTTTGATGTCAGATATAATTACTTCTTCCTCCCTTGGTTTCCGTGGCTATTTGGATAGGAGTGTAAAGGCAGCCTTTTATTGCCCTTACAGAGGGGTTGCCAAAATTGATTTAATAAATGGCTGTAAAACATAATTAGGGGGAAAACTCGAGTACAGCACTCTGGCCGAAAGCTGTCTGAAGAAGCAGACAGTACAGGCCGTTCCTGGCACGAAGGAAAAACAAACAGCAGCGATTTGTCTTAATTAATACGGCTCCTAAATTAAACCATAACTCGGTTCTTTTCCCCCCTCTAATGCCTACCGCTCTGACCCAAGTTTGCTGCGTTTTTTTTTCCCCCTTCTTCTTTTCTTCATAATAACATTGTTTTATCGCTGCAATTCATCACAGCGCCCTGATGCAATATAACGGAAAGAAACCACGGGCGGTGCAATTAGGTTTGCGTTGACAGTGGGAGATGTTTGTTTTCATCATGCATTTGAATTTTTAATCTGTTCTTTTTAAAAAAAATGCTATATTTCCAAGGAACAAGACCAGGTTAAAACCTAGTATATGGCTGGACCTAACACACGTGATCCGGCCGACCAATGGTGTAACTTCACAACTCGGCCGACCAATGGTGTAACTTCATCACTCACTCAGTCACTCAGTCACAGACATTCGCGTTTGTAGGGCTGGCCCCGCTGTTGCGGTCCAGCCAAAAACCATGTGGGATACCGGGGTTTCTTAACCCTTTACGGTGTGAGATCGCGAATATGCGTTCAGAATGTTCTTGACTGAGTTCTAGAACACTGACTCGGAATTGAACACGACAACAAAAAAACTTTCAAAAAAGCCTACTCTTCAAACGGTTTCCAGGCAACAAAGGGGTGGGATTAGGGTCGGGGGCTGGTGGAGGAAACGTTTAAAGAGACACCCACTGGAGACACTCACTGCAGCTTTGGCTCTGTCTTTTCCTCTGCCAGTTTAACTGATCTGTTGTCAGCCACCGGCTTGTCGTTCCGACTTCTTCAAGAACGCCGCCGGTTCTGCCTCCTGAGTATCCGTCTTCAACCTTTTAGATTTGCGAACGGCCTTAAACAGCAGGCTGACTGCCTCCCGAATCGAAGAGTGCGCCTGTGACTGCGGGGTTCTGCGGG
>CM045896.1:3852500-3890000 GCA_025169545.1 Anguilla japonica
CGGTTATGTTGCTTAATGCTGCTATGCTATAGAATCAGATTTGTTTCAAAGGTTTCAAACAAAACATTGCTTCAAGTATCAAACACAACAAATAGTTTGCAAAGACGTAGAAAAAAAATACTAGCAATGTTTTTTCCTTTTTGTTCCAAACTCAAAAAGTCTTAAGTTTTGCTATTGAAATCGATATTTTTCTTCACAAAATTAATTTCTTTGCCCTCAATCAGAATCTAGGGATTATCTAGCGCTGTGTCAAGCCTGGACTTGATCCGCTCGAGGGTCTCTGCTTCGACTACACAACCTGACAAGTTTTTTCACACAGAGACAGCGTATTCTTAAAAAAAAATAAAAATAAAAACCTCCTGATATTTGTGTGGAATTTACCTTTTTGCTAAATTCCACTTTGCTCTTTTGTTCTGCAGACAGAACTCGAGCTGAAAAATCTATTGTAGTTCACTTTGTTAATCCCTTTTATGAATTTAAAATCCACAATAAAATCCCCTTAGTCTCCTTTACAAAGCTTGAAGAAGAGATGAAGCATCTTATGTCTTTTCTCATAACTTTTCCATTTCATACCGGGAGCCAATTTAGCTGCCTTTCATTGCAGTTCTTCCAGGGCTTCTGTATCTTTCTAGTAGGTTGGAGCCCAGAATTGCGCACAATGATCTAAGTGTGGTCTGACAAAGTCATTTTGTAACATCAATATAACGTGCTTTGATTTATACTCAATACTTTCTGCTGTATATCCCAGCATCCTTTGTTTCTTGTTGTTTTTTTGTTTTTACTGCTACAGCAATGTCCTGATAGACGTTTATGAACTAGCCTACTACCCCCAAGTCTTTTTCAAATTGAACGCATAAAAACTGTTTTCCTCACATAAAATATTCTTGTCTGTAAATTTTTTATTTCCCACACGCAGAACATTGCATTTCGCTATATTGAATGCCAGGTTTCCACCCACTTTTAGATTCTAATATCCAAATCCCGACCATTTATGTAAATACAAAAAATAAATAAATAAAGGACTCAAAAAAACTGATTCTGGTGGGACTCCATTTCCCATGGTACCTTGCTCAGATGCAATGCCTCCTACTGTCACTTTGTGTTTTACCCTCAAGCCCGCTTTGAACATACTCTGTAATAAAGTGTGTAATTCCAACTGACTTCAAGTCTGACTGCGAGGCTCTCGTGTGGTACTTTTACGACATGCTTTATGGAAGTCCAAATACATGCAGTGTCACAGAAGATAATAGTATACGGTAGAAGAAAAATAGCACCACAAGGTTTTAAAAAGTAGCCTACATTTTCTGCTGCATTTGATCAGCTCAGAGAGCTAGTGCTGGTGGTGGAGAGCGGAGGCGATAGTGGTGGCGGTGCATTGTGGGAACATTGCGTGCGAGTGTAGCGAATGTGTTTCGGCTCGACGTTTACCCTGCTCTCCATTCATCCAGCTGTACCCAAGTGAGAGAGCCTGTGCTGGCTAAATGGCTCCCTTCCCCTCTCAAAGGAACCCAGAGTCGCGTCTTTGCGTGCTTCATCTTCCGCCATCCCCTTCCTGGGCGGGAACCACCGAACTGGAACATAATAATGCAGTTGGTATCTGGAGAGAGGACCGCGCAGGACACTTCATAAAAATACCTAAAAACTAAAACTGCTCTGAAGATATTAAAAAATGTGGTTAAAAAAATAGCATGGGATATATTGCATTGTTTTACAGTGCATTCGATTTGAGATGCTCTCATCTAGAGTGACTTACAAATGTGCGGTTGGGGAACATGAGCGTGCTCTCTCGGTTAAATATAAATGGTAGAGCCGCCAGACCTGGCGAATGACACTCCTGGACCAGAGAGTTAATATGTGACATCACTGAATAACTAATGCTAATGTGAACTATGCTATCCAACGCTAGCTGTTCTGGCTGTGCTCCTGGGATCTTCAGTACGGCAGGATGTAGGAGTTTAGAACCTTTGCAGTGAGAACGCGTTCAGTAAATCTTGGCTGCGTGATTTAGAACGTACCACAAAAAGAGTTAAATAGCCTGTCGAATAAATCCAGACCGAGCTCCTCAGCTTTTAAAACCTCCGCTTTACGTCCGAAATCCATCCTCACGCCTTGGGACTGGACGAAAACGCGTTTGGTTGCCCGTGTCAGTTGAAGAGCATCAGTTAGTTCGTTTGGATGTCGGTTTGGTACGGGTCCACCGTTCTGCCTGGACGCTTACCAGTTGTTTTGTTTTTTTTTAAATCTTTTCTTTAACCGGGGAAGCTCCATTGAGAACATGTTTGTCTTTTTCCTGGAGAGATGCCCGGGAGTGACAGAACGGGGGTAAAGCCCGAGGTAGAGCAGTTTTTTTGTTTTTTTTTCAGGGTAAGGGCCTTGCTCAAGGGAGCGGTTTGTTTTTGGTTAAGGACCCGACAGCAGGGTTCTTTCTCTGCGTGTGGAGGCCCAACGTCGTATCTCCAGACGCAAGTCAGCATCCCTGTGTGCCCACTAGGGGCTCAAACCAGCAAACTCTACGTTTGTCAGTAGAAGACACTACCACTAGGCTGCCCTACTGCACATACCAGTTGAGTTACCTGCTGAGAGTAGGGCAGCAGTGTAGTATAATGGGTAAGGAGCTGGTCTTGTAGCCTAAAGGTCGCAGGTTCGATTCCCAGGTAGGACACTGCCGTTGTACCCTTGAGCAAGGTACTTAACCTGCATTGCTTCAGTATATATCCAACTGTATAAATGGGGCGCAGTGTAAATGCTAGTGTAAAAGCTGCGTAAGCTCTGGTGCTCGTAATGTAATGTATTCAGAGTGACATGCACAGCTAGATTTCTGAGATACAGTCCATTACATGTCAGAAAGTTGTCTTTGTGATAGTGTCTCTGTAACAAGCGCGATACAAATAAAGCTGCACTGAATTCATACAGCTGGATATTTCATTCAAACCTGCAATCTTTGGAGAAACAGGCCCGGTTCTTCCGTCGCTATACTGTACTGCCACCCTGGCTGTCTACCAGCAGGTGTCAGTCCTGTTCGAGCAGTGAGTGGAGGAAAAACGTATTTGTTGCATCGCGTTCCTGCTTCTGAACAGGCAGTCTTAGAGAGCGCTACATAATGATGTGTAATAAATATGATTTCCTTCTTTTAATAAAAGTTTTCCTCCGGCTGCAGATGCGGGAGAGAGACGGCTGGAGAAATATCAGAGGGAATTATGTTCCAATATTTTCATATTTGACGTGAGTTACAGTACATTATCACAAAGGGTTTGATTACCGCTGCCAAAACGTTTTGTGCTGTCACACTGTGAAGAAGAGCATTTTACTGAAATTTTAGATGTTGCTCATTTATGCCTGTGTCGTGTCATTTGTCAAGAACTGTCCGAACAGGTTATAACAACTGTTATGGCATGCTTACAACAGTGTTATATAGACTTCATAACTTGTATATTTCCTATGACCCACCCCCCCCTTATAATGTATATCCAAATGATGAAATAATACAAATTTTGCCTAATATATATGTAATTAAATGGAGAACCATAGTAAGTATGTATATTTATTCAAAAAAACAAGCACCAACAACAATGACGTACATGGCGGTAATATAACGTATTAACTATTAAATTAACTACTAAGTACCATTACTCTACTATACAATTACTATATTATACTATGCTCTATCTCTCTGTCCCCCTCCCCTCTCTTTCTCTCTCTCTCTCCCCCTCTCTCCCCCCTCCCTCTCTCTCTCCCTCCTTCTCTCTCCCTCTCTCTCTCTCTCACTCTTTCCCTCCCTCCCTCTCTCCCTCTCTCTCCCCTCCCTCTCTCCCCCCTCCCTTCCTCTCTCACTCTTTCCCTCCCTCCCTCTCGCCCTCTCTCCCCCCTCCCTCCCTCTCTCACTCTTTCCCTGTCTCTCCCCCCATCCCTCCCTCCCTCCATCCCTTCCCCCCCCCCCCCCCCCCCCGGACATGCTTAATCTCAGCGGTTGCGCATGGCGGATGAGGTCGTGCGAGCGTCGAAACGCCCGAGAACGTCCCGCTCCGATTCATTACTCCAAAAAGCCGCGGACACAAAATAAAAAAAAAAAAAAAGAGAAAGGCGCGCTGCGGTTGGATTGAATAGACCCTCCGCTCGGAACAATCCGCTCAGTATAATGCATTGTCTGAGGCCATTATCTTCAAGCGGCGAACGCGCACAACAGACGTGGAACAAAGCGGCAGCAAAGGGGAAAAAAAAAGGAAAAAACACTTTTAACTGACTGCGTGTGATAAGCTCGCTCGAATTTCCACTTTATTATACCAATTTCCATTCCGGACAATGTGCCGGATTTCAAAAGGAATAAACAGGAGAGAGATGTCTTTCGCTGGCTCACGCGGCTATCGCCAAGGATGCGTTTCAGAGCTCGCCCTGTCCCATCCCATGGAGACCGGGGGGGGGGGGGGGGGTGGGAGGGTAAGAATTAGGGGAGCAGGGAGTCATGGGACGGTGTGTGGTGGTCACACGCCCGACGCCTCATTCGTTAGGAAAACGTCCCGATGCTGCGGAAGCAGTGTTTTTTTTTTCTGTTTTTATTTTTATTTTATTTTTGGGGGTTATCTTTTCTTCTTTGTGTTTTTGAATGAGGCATCTGAGGCCAATAGGGATGGGGGGGCACTGGGGGCTGGGGGGGAAAGGGGTGGGGGGGGGGGGGCGCAGTAATAAAAGCCTCCTATCTCTTACAGCTTTATTGGACCAGGATAGGCCGGTGAAGGGGGGAGGTAATGAAAGGGTTTCATATTGAAGTGAGTCCCTTTCTCTGAAGTATCATGGAGCTTCGCTGTGTTGACACAGAGAGAGGGAAGGGAAGGGGGGATTGGAGGTGGGGTGTGGGGGGGGGTGTGGGGGAGAGAGGGGGGGGTGGGGGGGGGTGGTGAGGGAGAGAGAGAGAGAGAGGGTGGGGGGTGTGGGGAGAGAGAGAGAGAGAGAGGGTGGGGGGGGGGATGTAATTACAGCAGTATGTGCTGAAACCCCCAGTGGATTAACAGAAACCTTCTTTTCTCCGATAGATGGAGAGAGAGAGGGAGAAGGGAGGGAGGGAGAGAGAGAGGGAGAGAGAGAAGAACAGCCAGAGATAACATGTTTCTCGTTGCCATTGCCTGTTGCCCCCCAATCCCCCCCCTCCGCCCCCATCCCCCCTCCGCTCCCCCCATTAATGTTTTATTTATTGGCAGGGCCCGGTTTAGGCGTGCCAAACAAAGACCAGGAGACAAAGGCGTCCATTTGTCAGGCTGATAAATGCCCACGCCAAAAATGAAATGAAACCAATATTCCACAGGAAGACGGAGGGCGGGCGGCTGGGGACCCCCGCGCTCGATGGCGGGATCGTGCCGGGATCGCGAGCCCGCCGAACGTTCCGTTGTTGTTTTCAGTAAAGAGGACAGGCCTCGCGTTTCAGTGGGAGAAGCTCAGTGTCTGAGTGTGCTGTACCTGTATCAACGTTATGTGTACAGATCTCAGTATCCGTGCGTGCTGTACCTGTATCAATGTTATGTGTACAGATCTCAGTATCTGTGCGTGCTGTATTGATATCAATGCTCTGTGTGAGGATCTGAATATCTGTGTGCTGTACTGATATCAAAACACCGCATGTAGATCTGAATATCTGTGTGCTGTAGCGGTATGAACACAATGTGTACTGATCTCAATATCTGCGTGTGCTGTCCTGGTATCAACACTCTGCATACAGATCTGAACATCTGTGTGCTGTCCTGGTATCAACACACCGTGTACAGATCTGAATATCTGTGTGCTGTACCGATATCAACACACCGTGTACAGATCTCAATATCTGTGTGCTGTACCGATATCAATGCTTTGTGTGCAGTTCTCAATATCTGTGTGCAATGCTTTGTATCTCACTATCTGTGTGGTGTATTGGTGTCATCACACTGTGTGCGGCGGGGCTAGTTGGTTTCATGAACTCAAACCGGCGCTCGCAAGGACTCACGGACTACCCGTTTACTGACGTTCCGCGTGTGGGACGCACAGATGATTGTGTGTGCCTGTACGTGCGGCTCCTGTGTTTCTCCTGAACCAGGGATCTGCAGAGCTTCCAGCCTTTCCTGGTTTTCTCTGAGCACCCAGCTAAGGAGCCCTGGAGACGTGGTGCGTGTGTGCAAACGGTTTGAGATCCCTACATGTGCGTTTTACTGTTTCCAATGAAGTGAGAGGTGATTGGTCCAAAGGACAGTGCGGCAGCCCTTGGGACCAATCAGAGGGTTCTTTTCTGACCGTACGGTTTTGCAATCCACTGGTTTGGGGCCTGTCTTTTGGATTTTTATGAAAAATAGGGACATAGACTAGACTAGTCCGAAATCCATGTGAGGTTCTCTCTGAGTCGTGCATAGATTAATTTTGTATGTTACCCCACGTGCTGAAGTAGAAATGTATAGAAGAACCTGCACATTGGTATATCAAATGGGTGAAATCCAAAGAAACAAGGCTGTGTGTGTTTCTGTACATGTGTGCGCGTGCGTGTCTGTGCCTGTATGCGTTGTGCACGTGTGTGTCTGTGCCTGTATGCGTGCGCTTTCGTTTGATTTTAAAAGGAATTTCCAAAACGCAGATTCTGTACTTAACTTTGGCACGGAGCCCCGTAAGCCGGGGGCGAATCCGTCCTGGGGCGTGCTTTCCCAAATCATATCGACAGCTTGCCCCGCATGCAAATCAGCTGAAAATAGCTCTGTTAGTGTAGCGTACCTTTCCCTTAAGCACAGCGTGGGCTGCCATGGCTAATGCGCTAACACTGCTTTCGTGGAACCCACCCCTAGGCCCCATAGATCAGGGAAGCTCCCCCTCCGGTTGAATTAATCTTTCCTGTCTCCTCTGTGTGGTACGCTACACTGATGTTAAGTGCGTGCAATGAAATCCTGTTTTAAAGAAAAAAAAAAAGATATATATATATATACATTTGGCCATTTAGCAAATGCTTTTATGCAGAGCGATTTATATGAGTGCATACAGGTACAGGCAGAAAATCAGTATACACACATACTTGTGCACACTAAAGTTTCTTCCAGAAACAGTGTCAGGTTTATGACTCCAGAAACAGCCAAGCTCACAGCTAACTCCAGAAACAGAACCAGATCCACTGCTGGCTCTGGAAACAGGGCAATGCCCACGACTCTCTCCAGAAACAGAGCCAAGCTCACAGCTCCCTCCAGAAACAGAGCCAAGCTCACAGCTCTCTCCAGAAACAGGGCCAAGCTCACAGCTCCCTCCAGAAACAGAGCCAAGCTCACAGCTCCCTCCAGAAACAGGGCCAAGTTCACAGCTCCCTCCAGAAACAGAGCCAGGACCACGACTCTCTCCAGAAACAGAGCAATGCTCACAGCTCTCTCCAGAAACAGAGCCAAGTTCACAGCTCTCTGCAGAAACAGAACCAGGACCACGACTTGCTCTAGAAACAGAGCAATGCTCACAGCTCTCTCCAGAAACAGAGCAATGCTCACATGGCAGGAAGTGTAATGGAGAGAAGCCCTGTAGAGAGAGGCCCTGGGGAACAGCCCTGCCCCCGTCTCAGAGCGCAGGGGGCCTGGTGTCTGATTGATCCCCAGTGTGACACCGCTCCGTTTCACATACATTATCACCCCGTTTACTGACGGATGGCTTCCTCCCGCACTCGCATACGTGCTTTTCACTTCCTGTCAGCGCTCACTCTGGGCTCCGTGCTCGAATTATCTCTTCCAGTTCAAACCCCCCCCCCCCCCTCCCCTCCAGCACCTCGACCGCCACCAACCGCCAGCCCCCCCCATCACCACCCTAAATGTTCACGGCTGGCTCTGTGCTTGAGTTATCTCTTTCAGTTCAACCATCCCCCCCTCCCCCCCCATCACCTCGACCGCCACCAACCGCCAGCCCCCACCATCACCACCCTAAATGTTCACGGCTGGCTCTGTGCTTGAGTTATCTCTTTCAGTTCAACCATCCCCCCCCGACCCCCCCCAAACCACCACCAGCTCCCACCATCACCACCCTAAATGTTCACGCCTGACTCTGCACTTGAATTATTTCTTCCAGTTCAACCCCCAACCCCCCCCCCCCCCCAAAACCTCCCCCAGCCCCCACCATCGCCTCCTTAAATGAATTGGTTTTTTCGCAGATCGTACCGCAGCCCTGATAATGCATCTCAACCGATAGGAGCCTCCGGTAACAAACCGTTCCAGCCTGAGGACTTTCAGACTTTTTTAAATTTTTATTTCAGAACCGCCAGCACTTTAGAGAGTCCTCCTGGCCAGCCAGCTCACCCAGATAATGTAAAAAACCTGGCAGATAAGGTGCAGGTTTAATATTCATTTTCAATTATTCATACAGCATATCGCTAAAATGAAATGTATGACACTCGTTGGCGAGAAAATGGATATTTACTTATTTGTTTTTGAAAACATAATGCTTCTCCACCCTGGTCTTCAACAGATAAGAAAACAAATATCCAAAATCACGTACTACATACAGCTCAATTAAGGTATGTACGGTGTACATATTGTTTAGTGTGTGCTGTTTATTATGCGAGTGTGCAGTATGTTGGAAATACACACACACTTTCTATTCACTTACTGAAAGTATTGCCAAAGTTGTGACTCAAATTCTACCTAAAGGACCATGCTAAATCTGAAGAGAGAGTTTACCCGGAGAGATTTTTAATTAGCCTGTCAGCATTGTTAGACTTATTAGATTGCGTGTAATATATTCTTATTCAGATCCCACTCTTCTAAGGATAAAAAATGCTCTCCGTGACACGTGACACTGAGGTCTGGCACATTGTCATTAGCCCCCTGTGATAAGTTATGTGTCATAATACATTTATTTTCATGGGAGTTAATGAGCTAGCTGGCAGCTAATGACAGCTTTTCTAAATATTTGCTCTTCTGCTAGCTCACTGACACCAGGTATGCCGTACCCAGAAGCCATGACCGATGAACCAGCCAAACTCGGCCGAAGTTATGATTAAAGGCTTGGGTAACTAGCTAGCTAGGCTGACCCGACATCCTCTTTCTCCCTGACATTTTTTTTTTTTTTTTGAAATCCTTCAGTCAGGATTTCTAAATTCCTAAAAGATTCTGGTCAGGTTTTTGCCTGTTCCATGGACTGTATATTAATAGCCTAGCATTACGTTCATAATGCCCAACCACCCCTGTCCTCTTTTTAAAAAATCTGATATACGGTCACCCTATAGCTAGCTAACTAGAAGCACTGTATCTTACAGAAGTCACACAAGCTATTAGGATTGCGTTTCTCATTCTTTCCAGCTTTCATGCTGTTGTGAAAATAGTAGGAAAACAACTGGACATCATTTTAACATGGCATCTTCTACTGCTGCAGAATTGTCTGCCATGTTTGTTCATTATTTTCTGTTTTTTTGGGAAGAACCTACTCAAAGGATTGTTGAATCGAAACTGAATGCCTAATTCATATATGCACAGTGGACAGTGATCATACAGAAATTAATCATAATTTTTTTAAAGCACAACTGTATGAATCCGTTACCGTGGTTTCCCTGGTTCTGGTGGCGGAGATGTGTGATGTGATGTCAGACACCATGTTCTCTCTGATCAATTATTTAAGATGGCTTGAAGTCTGGTGGGTTTCCCAGAATTTATTACTCCTACCCTTGAGTTTTTGACAAGAAGGGTGGGGCGGGGGGGGGGGGGGGGGGGGGGGGTATTGGGGGTTCTGTGGGTGTGTGTGTGTGAGAGAGAGAGGGGGGAGGTGTGATTGAGTTTGTGTGTGAGTTTGGGCAGGAGTATGGGGAGGTGGTTGTGTGTATGTGTGTCATTCTGGTGTGTGTCTGTGTGTGCGTGTGTATGAGTGTCTCTGTGTATGTATGAGTGTGCTCTGCGTGTGTGTATGAGTGTGTGTGTGTGTGTGTATGAGTGTGTTAATGTGTGTGTGTGTGTGTATGTGTACGTGTGTGTTAATGTGTGTGTGTGTGTGTATGAGTGTGTGTGTTTCTGTGTATGTATGAGTGTGTGTGTGTATGAGTGTTTCTGTGTATGTATGAGTGTGCTGTGCGTGTGTGTGTATGAGTGTGTGTGTGTGTGTGTGTATGAGTGTTTCTGTGTATGTATGAGTGTGCTGTGCGTGTGTGTGTATGAGTGTGTGTGTGTGTGTGTGTGTGTGTGTGTTAATGAGTGTGTGTGTGTGTGTGTGTGTGTGTGCTGTGCAGCCTGTCTCCGTGTGTAAGTGCGCTTGTGGCTGAGCTCTCCGTGTGTAAGTGCGCTTGTGGCTGAGCTCTCCGTGTGTAAGTGCGCTTGTGGCTGAGCTCTCCGTGTGTAAGTGCACTTGTGGCTGAGCTCTCCGTGTGTAAGTGCGCTTGTGGCTGAGCTCTCCGTGTGTAAGTGCACTTGTGGCTGAGCTCTCCGTGTGTAAGTGCACTTGTGGCTGAGCTCTCCGTGTGTAAGGGCACTTGTGGCTGAGCTCTCCGTGTGTAAGTGCACTTGTGGCTGAGCTCTCCGTGTGTAAGTGCGCTTGTGGCTGAGCTCTCCGTGTGTAAGTGCACTTGTGGCTGAGCTCTCCGTGTGTAAGGGCACTTGTGGCTGAGCTCTCCGTGTGTAAGTGCACTTGTGGCTGAGCTCTCCGTGTGTAAGGGCACTTGTGGCTGAGCTCTCCGTGTGTAAGTGCACTTGTGGCTGAGCTCTCCGTGTGTGTAAGTGCACTTGTGGCTGAGCCTCTCCGTGTGTGAGTGCACTTGTGGCTGAGCTCTCCGTGTGTAAGTGCGCTTGTGGCTGAGCTCTCCGTGTGTAAGTGCACTTGTGGCTGAGCTCTCCGTGTGTAAGTGCACTTGTGGCTGAGCTCTCCGTGTGTAAGTGCACTTGTGGCTGTGCAGCCTTGTCTCCGTGTGTAAGTGCACTTGTGGCTGAGCTCTCCGTGTGTAAGTGCACTTGTGGCTGAGCAGCCTTGTCTCCGTGTGTAAGTGCACTTGTGGCTGAGCTCTCCGTGTGTAAGTGCACTTGTGGCTGAGCTCTCTGTGTGTAAGTGCACTTGTGGCTGAGCTCTCCGTGTGTAAGTGCACTTGTGGCTGAGCTCTCCGTGTGTAAGTGCGCTTGTGGCTGAGCTCTCCGTGTGTAAGTGCACTTGTGGCTGAGCTCTCCGTGTGTAAGTGCACTTGTGGCTGAGCTCTCCGTGGTGCTGAAAGCTGCTGGGGAGGAAGAGCGTCTGTGGCGTAATTATCCCCCATCATTACCCCTCCTCCTCCTCCTCCTCCTCCTCTCCCCCCCCTTTATGTCACCCATAAAACCGTGTGTTTCGCGGAGAACATCAAACTGCGCACTCCTGTGTTCGCCTGTCACCGTAAAAAGCTACGGCGCCGGGCCGGGGGGGGGGGGGGGGGGGGGGGGGGGGGGGGTGGGGCGCATTGGACGACGGACGCTACGGGAACCGTTACCGCGGCGATGTGCATAAACGCAGATTTCCGAAACGGGCGCGCACCGCACGCGCATCACGCAGTTATTATCCTGTCAGAACGCACGATTCGGAAAAAAAATAGATTAGCAATTGAGATTATTTGTGGACTGGCTGATTGGGACGGGCAGCTCATAATGCGGAGTGTAACGGTGTAACACGGCAGTTATCTGGCTCTGCGCCGCCAGCGCAGCCGTTCGGGTGGAGTTAATGCTGTACACACACACACACACACACACACACACACGCCGCCGATAACGGCAGTTGGCACCTGTATGTGTTCTCTTTGTCATGTGAGTGTGGGGCCAGGAATGCACTGAAGATGATGCTGGCTTTATACATCAACCCCCCCCCACACACACCATCCAACCCCCCCCCCCGCCAACCCCACCCATAGAGTCCACTCCCCCCCCCCCCCCAACACACACATAAACATGCCCATCCTTTTACAACGTAGGCCTATATCCTGACACTAAAGTGTATTTGTTTTTTTTGTTGTTATTTATTTTTTGTCACTGACGGGGCTGAAATTTACGTCCTCAAAATGACTTGATTTCCGTCGATAGAAAGGGTCCTCTTTAATGCGTGCATTGATTACCAATTTACTGCACCATGCCCACCATGACCCAGATCGGACCCCCTGCCCCCTGCCCCCCCTCCCCCGGGATCCCGGTGTCAGGACATCCATCGCGAGCGGGACTCATTACCGCCACACGCCTCCCCAGCGGGGGCAGAAGTCAGGCGCGGATCTGAGGGCCGCTTTATGAATGTGCTCCAGCCCGTACATGAGAGAGGGCTGAGAGTGACGGCGTGATGTCAGTTCATCAGCTCATCAGTTCACATGTATGCACACCCACACACACATACACACACATACACTTACACACACACACACACACACACACACATACACTTACACACGCACACACACACACACACACACACACATACACACACACACACATTCACACACACACCCAGACGCACCCCCACACACACCCAGACACACACACAGGCACACACACACATACACATACTTGCACACACACACACACACACACACTTACACACACACATACACCATGCACACACACACACATGTGCATGCACACACACACACACACACACACAGCATCATATTCAAACAGACACAGCCTCTCGCAAACCGGTCTGTATGACTGCAGCTGCAGTTCCATCAGAATTCATCCTTGATTCTGACTTGCGCCTAAATGGGAGTCTTTCTTATTTTTCCCATCGCTGGTGATTGATGAAGTGTTTGCGGAGGAAAGAAAAACCTTTTCTGTTGCGGCTGGAAACTGAGAACATATTCTGAGTCAACCCAGGCTTAGTCGTAAAACATCAGGCGCATCCATGGCAGCAGTATTACCAGTTTTTATTTATTTATTATAAGCGCTATTAGATGCCGAATACCACCTTGTTCACAGCCCCTCCCTCCGATTGTTCCCCCAGCGCTCCTGCCTGCTGTAACCCCCCCCCCCCCCCACTCTGAAGTGAGGCTCTGCTGTCCAGGAAATCGAATTTGGGGGGGGGGGGCTGTGGTGTGAGAGGGGTGTGGCACACACCCCTCACAGGAGAACCACTCCTCCTGCCAGGCACTGTCTGTCTGTCTGTCCGTCTGTCTGTCTGTCCGTCCGTCTGTCTGTCTGTCCGTCCACTTGTGCTTCTCTCTCTGTCTGTCTGTCTGTCTGTGGTTATCTCTGTCTGTTTGTTTTTCTGTGCTTCCCTCTGTCTGTCTGTGTCTGTCTGTCTGTACCTGGCCACAGTGGGGGGATTAGACACAGAAGAGCCTATAAAAGATGACAAGCCGGGCTCAGAACCAACCTCTGTCGCTGAGGATATATGGCACCTTCAAAAATAAAAATCGGTGACAATAATAATCGTTGGTATTTTATTGTGACACAGCATCGCTCGCTGTCTACCTCTCCTTCCTCCCTGCTTGTCTCGGCTGTAGAAGTCCACCCGCTATGGTGAAGGGCCTGAGCGATGTAGGATGCGATGCCACCTACAGGGGGCAGCAGAGCGGAACGTTGGCAGAGCCCTGAGCTGGTGTTCCCACGCGGGCACAGTTAATTCGTCCACCCTTTAGGAGTGCTACTCTGATTTAAGGGATGCAGAAGAATACACCGCCACCTGCGTGTGTGGGGTGGTAATTACATGCCATGACCGAGGGGTTTTCTGGAAAACAAACGGACGTGGCGATAAAATAAAAAGCGGAGTCTACGTACAGTAAAAAAAAAAGAAAAAAGTGACAGGGCGTCGTTCCTCTTCCGTTAAAAAGGGGAATGAGAGAGAAGCTGGGACCGGTCGCAGAGGGGGGTGGGGGGGGGGGGGGTGCTGCGGGCGTGTCCGGGTGTGTGTGGTAATCACACCGCGCTGGCGCGTTCGGCCTGCTCCGGCATCCGTCACGCGGACACTTTACAGCCCGTGTGGGACTCGCGCCGGGCCGGTATCGACTGCGGCTCCGCAGATCGCCCCCGCCGCCAGCGTAGCACGTTGAGAAAGCGCCGCTTTGTCCAGTCGCTGGATTTGTAGCCGCGCCCCCCCCCCCCCCCCCCCCCCCCCCCCCCCGAGCAGCACGTTAGGGGGGGGTGGCGATAAATCTCACCGGGGGGGGGGGGGGGGGGGGGGTTGTCAGACGGTCGGCCGGCTGATTGCTGCGAGGGAGGCGTGCGTTCAGGCCAGGCATTATTCCGCTTATCGACTTACACAACGAACGGCAGGTTTTCCCGTCCGCGGTGGCCTGGAGTCGGAGGCGCGGAGAATAGAGATCCCCGCCCCCGAACCGTGGGAGCGGCCCCCCCGCCTCGCGCTCGGAGAGATCGATCGACCTTTAAGAAGACATAGCGGCAGTCGCGCGTCTCCCCTTCTCTCTGCTCCTTCACCCCCGCGCCCCCTGAGCAACCTCTGAAAGGAAGCTTTCAATAGACATCCGTCATCCCCGTTCTCCAGGAGAATGGAAGCTGTCTGTCGGAAACAGGCGGGAGAAGAAGAAGGGGACGTCTGTCTCTTTTGGGGGGCTTTAGAGTGACCGTAAGACTCTGTGGGCGGAATAGTGAGGGCTTTTCTTTTTTTTTCCCCCCTTAGTCCGCCAATCGAGTTCTCGCATAGTGGTGGACGGAGCGTAGCACAGTGGGTGAGGAACTGGGCTTGTAACCGAAAGGTTGCAGGTTCGATTCCCGGGTAAGACACTGCCGTTGTACCCTTGAGCAAGGTACTTAACCGGAATTGCTTCAGTATATATCCAGCTGTATAAATGGATACAACTATGTAAAATGCTATGTAAAGGTTGTGTAAGTCGCTCTGGATAACAGCGTCTGCTAAATGCCTGTAATGTAATGTAATGGTGGAATTACAAGGCCAAGACAGCGTAAACTGATTGTGGATTTCAGTCATTAGAACTGTAACATTAACTGTCCACATCATCAACATGCTGTGAGAACCACAAAACCCATGAGGTATTAGCAACAGCAATCATAATAATAATATATACCCAATTTTCATATTTAGCTACACATGCTTAAGGTTCATTTGTTTGTAGCAACTTAGATTTTTGACATAGGATCCTTCACAATATATCTACGGGGCTAGTATAAACGTGGTATGTATGCCGTTCTCTCATTGATAGATTTATGTTTAGAGTTCACGACAACAGCATTTCTAAGCATTTGTCAGAAATTCTAAACGGCTGATAAATCTTTCTCGCTTCTGAAGCGAGTTCCATATTAATACGCCCGTACTTACTGGCAGCAAAGACAAGGATCAGCACTAATTCACTGCCGGAACTCTAAAAAAATGTTTTCATAGCAGGGATCTAAATTCTTTTCATAGCAGGGTTCTAAATTCTTTTTTTCAATTGACAGGGGCTCACAGTACATGACCTGTTGGTCACAGAAATGATCTGTCCCGACTATCGATCTGAAAGCCTGCGCAGGGATTTTTGAAAACAAAAGGTTGTGTTTGCCTACATTAAATAAAGGGGGTGCAACACAAGACACTGTTAAAATAATATGGAACGGTTTCTCGTCTGGTGTTGTGTATTTGTCAATCTAAATTAAATTAAAATTTTAACATTGTTTCTGACCAGTGCCAATTTTTTATGTCTTATTCTAAAATGTATTATTTCATACCCTAAAGTGTATCATGGTTCAGTTATGGGATTATATAATCATTAAAATTTATGTTTTTTTATGTGACACAAAACATTTTCCGCATCCCTCTGACATGACTTAATTTGCATGGGATTTGTTTTGTCAATAAACGCTATTTGCATTTCCAAATTGTGTTGGTTGATTATCATAATAAATTAGGCCCCTTGCCGTTAGGACATATGCAAATGGATGACATTTACGGTTTATTAATGTTTGTTAATGTTGACTCGTGAATTGTTGCCCTTTCAGGAGAGCAAACGAAATACCATTTGTGCAGTTATATATAACGGTTCTTCTGTTGCAGTGCGCTAAAATAAGTATTTAAATTCCAGGAATGTTTTGTACGGTAGCCTGTTGGGAAAATAAATAAGTAAATAGATAAATAAATAAACTTAAGCTTTAAATACCTTTAATGTCCGTTCAAGTTTTCACTGGCTTGATTTGAGTCACCTCTGTGTTCTTTTTTTATGGAATTAGCACAGGAGTTAACTTCCGTATTGTTCTCTTTGACACGATCGGTCGCAGCTAATGGAAATAATTATGAATCGTAAATCCTCTCTACGGTTGTTGGATTCCATTCCCATGAAGCTTTGCAAGGGGGAGGGGTACCTGCTCTGTGTCAACCCTATCCTGATCCGGCGTGGTTTCTCTTTCCGAAGGGAGGTGGCTTTTTCTTTCCTAAGAGAGCCCTTAATTAAAATAACGTCGGCAACTTATCTCCATGGGAACGCAGAAACTCATGCGGGGATTAATGGCGTGCTTTTCCAATTTTAAAAAATAATAATAATAATAATAACATTGACCAGAGCACGAGAAAATGGTCCAATTCTGCATTCCCACAAAACAGAAATATTGCTCCGTAAACCTCATGAAATTTCCACAAAGGAAATTATCGTACAGTGCTGTCTCTAGCCACATGCATTATCGATAAAACATTTCTTGAAAACTCTTTTAGAGTTCTGTGTTTTGGGAATTGCCATTGGCTAGAAATTGGTGTGTTGGGTGTGGGGGAGGTGTGGTTGGACTGTAATATTGAGAAATTACCCACAATTAAAAATGTAATAATAAAAAAAAACTGTAGGCCTAAGTGCATATATCACTGTGGAAAGATGACACAATGTGTCCAATTTCTTATAACTCTAAAAGGTTATTGAGGTTAGAGATAATATTTCAATATCCAAGAGTTTTTCGTGAAAACCTTATCCAGGTTGGCTTTTTTGTACTTTCTGTATCATTGCAAAACTGGGACATTTCTTATCTTTCGGAGATGCGGAACAACTCATCCTCACACGTCTCCTCTCCGCGCTACAGCTACAGTTACAGGATCGCCTGCTGGTCTGACAGCCTGAAATGTGTCTATGCTGCTCTCGGTGAGCGAGGAATAGAAGTGAATGTGAACTAAAGCAAAACAAAAAAAAAAAAACTGCTGATCACATCACCTATCTCCGTATCCCTTCTTCCCTGTTACAGACACAGTCTGGGGCCCACATACATGCGGTATCTGAGCGCCTCGAAGTAGGAGTGTTGAACTAGGATCAGCGATTGCCTTTTGGTTCCTAAGGAATGAGGTATAAATACAGACGGAAACGACCCCTATCTTAGCTCCGCACTCTTACTGTGGATTTAGTTACGGCTGTGGGTCCAGCCTCGACGAACCTCCCTAACCTACCCTTACCTGCAAAAGCACATGCCGGTCAGCGTTTCCCTGCAGAAGGAACTCACCATTCTGTTCCATTTGTTCAGTTCAGTTCTGGATTTCACATTTATTTATTTGCTTTGAGGTCTCCGCCGCAGCCCAGGGGCCCTTCCTGCCAGTTTCCGTTTGACACGTTATCTGTTTTTTACAGCTGGGTATTTGCTGTAGTAATTCACGTGTTTCTTTCCTTTGCCTAAAGGAGCAGCACACGCTCTCCCCCCCCCCCCCCCCCCCCCCCCCCGCTGGGAATGTTATTCTGCGGCGTTCCTCTCATAAACTCGGCTCCTTCCCAGGTGCCAGCGGCTCCGGGCACTGGCGGAAGTGGGAGCAGCCCAACTCTAGGTCAATGAGCTGCTCTGGCGGTATTGGGAGCAGCCCAACTGTAAGGCAAGCCCCTCAGAAAAGCAGGATATTTCGCGCTCTGTTGACGGGGGCACTGTCATCTTGAAAGACACCCCTCTTTGCCAGAAAGAATACTTTAACATTGGAGGGGCGGGGGGGGGGGGGAAGAGGGATGACTCAGACACTTTAAGCAATGATTGGCACCAACCTTGACTTTTAAAGAGTGCAAGTGCACCTAACCATAAAGAAAATGGTGCCCCACTCTTACGGAAATATCAGAACTTTTTGTTCATGGAGTACAATAGTTTTTGGGGAGTTTTTCCATTACTTTCTTTTTCTCATTACCACTATGTTTCAATGAGCTGCATGGCGGTATTGGGAGCAGCCCAACTGTAGGTCAAGTGAGCTGCTCTGGTGGTATTGGGAGCAGCCCAACTGTAGGTCAAGTGAGCTGCTCTGGTGGTATTGGGAGCAGCCCAACTGAAGGTCAAGTGAGCTACTGTGTTTTGTGGGGTCAAAGGGTCTTTGGAGATAGAATGAATCAGTGGTGTTGGCCGGCACAGTCAGACCATAGTCTACGATGATGGTAATGTCATCATTTGAAATAACTGAATGCGTGTAACATAGTTGAAGATTATTGGCTATTTTAAAAAGATTTTTAAATTTTTCTAGGTTATCGTCAGTTGTGGTGGTCAGGGCTGCGGAACCCTGTTCCTGGAGATCTACCATGCAGGAGGTTTTCAATCAACCCTAATTTGGCACACCTGATTCTACAAATTAGTGGTTCAGCAAGATCTCTTGTTGTTGAGGTCACTTCAAGATGGTATAGGCTACTAAAATGCTTCAAGACAAGACCGTCTATGAGTTGCGTTCAGTTGGTTTGTAAAAATGCTTTGAGAACAGATCGTGTACGAGATTACTTCCAAATGGTATGCAAAAATGCTTTGAGAGTAAATTCGAGATTGTGTATGAATTCACTTCAAGATGGTACTTTATACAAAAATGCTTTGAGATTGCTTCCAAGATTGTGTCCTGGTTTGCTTCAAGATGGTATATGAAAATGCTTTGAAGATTACAAGACTGTGTATTAGTTTGGTTCAAAATGGTGTGCGAAAATGCTTTGAGACCCCGTATGAGATCACTTCTTGGATGGCAGAACCATCATACGTCCACATTTCCCTCTGTGGTTTGACTCATCATCTCTAATGCCTCCTTCCCAAGGTATGAGTCACTGAGACAAACTACCGAGACCTTGACTTGGCCTCCCTCCCAGCAGCACTGTCAGAGACTGCGCGACTTCACTTCAGGATCCTGATTTTGATCACGCTTTATTTTTAAGAACCTATTTGTAGCGTTGGAGAGCAGTCCGTGCGCACTACTACATCTATCTGTGAATGAGTCCATTGTCAAAGTGCTCATTGGCAAAGAGATGGATCGCATGCAGGCATAAAAAAAACCTGTAGCTGAAAATGATTTTGTTTGTAGAGAATTGCATTAACTGAGATTTGGTTGATTGATTAACTGATTAATGTGAGGATGCATTGAAATGGAAGAACGGACAGTTCAGTCTCATTTGAGGCCAGCTTCCCAGCTTGAGGACCATTTTGTGCAGGTGCGAACGGCCATTTTGTGGTCAAGGCTACACATTAATATTTTTGAGTTCTGGGCCCACGTTGATAAAGTGTCTCATACTGAGACTTTATCAACATGGCCCCAGAGAACTAAAAAATATTACGGATCAGATTTCCCCTGGATCACATTTCCTCCCGGACACAGAGCTTATCTGTTTACTAGCTGAAAGGCTAAACTGACCCTGGATCAGCAGCTGTCACCCTGAGGCACTTTGAGCACGGGCCCTTTCATAAGCGCATTCATAAGTAATGAGTCTCCTACTATGATGTCACTATGATGTCACATGTTAATTGCCCCCTGGGGATGAATAAAGTTTTTGAATTGAATAGCAGTGTCAGTAAAATGGAATGAATCCCATGACAGAGCGCTTAGTGTGGGCACGAGGGGGGGTGGGTGGTGGGGGGGGGGGGGGGCTTCATGAGAGAGAGAAAGAGAGCGAGAGAGAGAGAGAGAGAGTGCGTGTATATGACTGTAGAGAGTGAGTTTGTTAGTGTGTGTGTGTGTGTGTGTGACTTTGTAGTGAGATTGAGAGTGTGTGTGCGTGCGTGTGTGCGAGCATGAGATATTAGACCGAAGAGTGAAAAGGTTGAAAGAGCGGGACTGGGTGAAGGTAAAGGAGCCAAAACGGAATTATGGGGGTCTTAAATATTTTTTTTGTCTCGGTCTCGGAGGAGCGTGTGGGGATTGATCATGGCGAGCCTCCGAAAGGGGAAAATAAAAAGAGGACGATTTCGCCCTGCCCGAGCAGAGACGAAGCGGTGGCTGCGGCTGGCGTGGTGGCGGGGGTTTCCCTCTCCCCGCTCTCGTTTCTGTCTGAGCGCGGAGGGCACTTTGATCAGAGCGTTATCTGCGCGGCTGGGCCGTAATCCCCGTGTTCGCTCCCGGTCTTAGCGGCACCGCCCGGCACTAATCAAAGGCTACAGAGACATGGATCAGGGGGAGACCGAGACGTGTGTGTGTGTGTGTGTGTGCGTGCGTGCGGACTGAGACACACAGTGCTGTACACACACACGCACACACACATACACACACACGCACATACACACACACACACACACACACACACACACTTACACACTCACACACACACCTACTGTACACACATGCACACACACATATTTCCCTAACCAACAAGTGTGAGGACGACTGGATCCATGCTTCGAGCTGATCTCATAATGTTTGCTTTGCAATATGCTTTTTTTTGGGGGGGGGGGGGGGGGGGGGGCAGTTAATTCTAGTAAATCTCTGTCCTTCTGCCTTCCTCTTAATTCTTAATACCCTGGGCTGGGGAAAATGGAGTGTGCCTCCATTTTTAAAGCCCTGCCTGGTTCCCATTATGCATTAACACCACCCCCCCCCCCCTCCCCCCCAGGCTACAGGCTGCTTCCCTGGCCCCCCCCTGTGCCAACATTAAGCCTTCACTTCCATCAGGCGTGCCTCTCTACATTAATCAGCAGTCAGCCTCCCCCCCCACAAACCTGTTGCCTTTTCAGCCATAAATAGGGGTTCCCCATGGCCCCACTCAGGCCCGGCCCCTCTGCACTTTCTCATTTATTCATCTCTTTAACATTTTTTTAATTGGCCAATGACCTGCTGGAGAATAGTGCTACCCCAGAGATACAATCTCATCGCTGTATGACACATCCAACCCACAAATTTAGTGCAGTCTGCTTTTCTCTCTAAAAGGTTTACAGGATTTTATATGATATAAACTGAATCTTAATATACTAACCTAGAGCCAGTTTTTATGTTGCATTTTGTTAGATTTTGTCAACAATATTTGTTATGTTAGAAATCATAGCTTTGTTAGACATATGAACATATGCCGGAAATAAGACCAACATAAAACTATGCATTTTCCCACTTAAGTCATGAATTAAGTCCTTTTATTTCCAAATACTGAAAAAATATGCACTACATTTTAAAAAAGGCCAGAATACATTAGGCTGTTTACTGGAATAGGCATATTAGACAGACCCAAAAATAACCTTTAACCGTTTGATCCAGTTTGCAGAAGACTGCTGCACTAAAGCACAGGTAGTAGACAGTAGGCTCGATGCCCGATTAGCTTGCATAAAATCATCAGTCATAACATGTCATGACATCACATGACATCACATGTGTGACATCAACAGCTTGACCACCTGGGAGAAACATAGTGGTAATGAGAAAAAGAAAGTAATGGAAAAACTCCCCAAAAACTATTGTACTCCATGAACAGAAAGTTCTGATATTTCCGTAAGAGTGGGGAACCATTTTCTTTATGGTTAGGTGCACTTGCACTCTTTAAAAGTCAAGGTTGGTGCCAATCATTGTTTAAAGTGTCTGAGTCATCCCTCTCCCCCCCCACCCCCGCCCCCGCCCCTCTAATGTTAAATATTCTTTCTGGCAAAGAGGGGTGTCTTTCAAGATGACAGTGCCCCCTGTCACAGAGCGTGAAATATCCGGCTTTTCTGAGGGGCTTGCCTCTGACTTCATTCCTGTGTCTTTCTCAGTCGCTGGATCTGAATCCGTTTGAGCGTTTGTGGGATATTCTGGAAAGACGCCCGAGTCTGCGTTTTCCCACCCGCATCAGCTAAGCCTGAGAGTCGACTGGCTCTCTTGTGCGACAGTAGGCCTCGTTTTCCTCCTGCAGAATTTGAAACACTGGTTGACTCCACGCTGGTGTGTAGTATATGGTCTGGCTACACGTCCAACACATTATGAAAAGGGTGTTAAAAATCCCTCCTTCGGTGTTTGCGTTTCATTCACTTACTTACTGTATATCCTCCTGACACCCGGCAGAAAGAAAGGTGAAGTATTTATTATTATTATTATTATTATTATTATTATTATTATTGTTATTGTTATTGTTATTGTTATTATTATTATTATTATTTAGTTTATTTTTATTGAATTCCCCTTGTAATGTAGGTTTCAGCATAGTAGAGTATATGGTTCTTGAGACTCATGTCCCCTGCAGAGGACAGTAATGAACTGTTGGCTATTAGGAGATTATCCAAATGGAACGCCTCTGTCACCTGTAAACACGCAGGTAATTCCACGGATTGTTGGTAGAACACGAATTGTTGTGCATCAAACTGGAAAAAACAAGAAATATAACTGCGGTTTTTTTTTTTTTTTTCCCCATTCTCATTCTGTTGTTCTCCATTTGTTGGATGCATTATTGCATTGCTTAAGTACTCTTAAGCCATGACAAGACAATAACACCATTTCTACATCACCGGTATCATTATATTGAATCTACAGTGCTGCATTTGCTGTGTCACCATATTGCGTCCACCGAACCCTAGCCTCCCTGTGTCATCGGCGAAGATTCTGACAGAAACTTATTTTACAATTATGATCCAATTATCTTTTACCTTCGGCCACGTAATGAAATTTTCCATTTTCGAATGTTCTACGCAGGAGAGAGAAGAAAATGCCGGTTCAAAAAAAATGATCTTCGGTGATTTTATTTCACAGACATTACGTCGCATTAATTTAGCGGACGCTTTTATCCAGGGCGAATAATGATGTTGGAGAAACCGTGAGTGCATTCGCTTGATTAATACAGGCAATACTTTGCCAGAGCTGGCTAATGGCGTTCCGGGGGCGGGCGGCGAGCACAGATACAGCATCACTGAAGCACTAGAGCGAGTTTACTGCGCTAACCGCTAACCAAAATACACAGTCTGAACGCATGCAGATTGCATCCATAACGAGCGCTGGTAAAAAGGAGCATGAGGCAATAGGTGTATAACCTAAAAGCAGAAAAATACTAGAGCCCTGTGTGGGAGTGCTTTGGGTGTGGGTGTGGGAGAGGGTGTGGGAGGGGGTATGGGGGTGGGAGAGGGCGTGGGTGTGGGAGTGCTAGGGTTGGGTGTGGGAGAGGGAGTGGGAGGGGTGTGGGTTTGGGAATGCTGGGGTGTGGAAGAGGGTCTGGGTGTGGTAGAGGGTGTGGGAGTGGGGGTATGGGGGTGGGAGGGGGTGTGGTGTGGGAGTGCTAGGGTGTGGGTGTGGGAGAGGGGGGGAGGGGGTGTGGGTTTGGGAATGCTGGGGGTAGGGTCTGGGTGTGGTAGAGGGTGTGGGAGGGGGTATGGGGGTGGGAGTGGGTGTGGGAGAGGGTGTGTGTGTGGGAGTGTTAGGGTGTGGGTGTGGGAGAGGGAGGGGGTGTGGGTTTGGGAATGCTGGGGTGTGGAAGAGGGTCTGGGTGTGGTAGAGGGTGTGGGTGTGGGAAGGGGTGTGGGTGTTGAAGGGGGTGTGGGTGTGGGAGGGGGTATGGGGGTGGGAGGGGGGGGGTTGAAGGGGGTGTGGGTGTGGGAGGGGGTATGGGGGTGGGAGGGGGTGTGGGTGTTGAAGGGGGTGTGGGTGTGGGAGAGGGTGTGTGTTGAAGTGGGTGTGGGTGTGGGAGAGGGTGTGTGTTGAAGTGGGTGTGGGAGAGGGTGTGTGTGTCAGAGGGGGAACCAATTTCTGGGGCTTATCTCTGCAGCAACATTACGATCTCCAGACGGTCTTAAGTAGTGATTGATTTATTCATATAGCTTTTGCGCTGCCTTGCTGCAGAACATTTCCAGTGCTTAATGATTCCATCTTTAACGGCCTTACCCTCGTGTGCTTTAAGAAAAATGTAGCACCTTGGTAAATATTTGATTCGGTTCTGTTTTGGGTAATGATATGTTGACCTTATCCAATGGCGGGTCTGCTTCTTGGAGATCTGGCTCAAGTACTTCATTTAAAATGCTTTAACCTTTCAATCTCCAGTCCAAATCTGCAGATGATTGCAAGTTACTGGAGAAAAATCTAATTTTCTCCAATACCCAGCGCAAAATGGTAATTTGATATGATCGTGCCTCGTCGTTTGGTTAATAACATTTTTTATTAACTGTTTTAAAATTTAACTGACGTCTGAAGAGCTCAAAAGATGTGGTGCACGGCGGGGTAGCCAATGATAATGGCGGAAAGTGTTTTACAAATAATCGCGAATCAGACTTGGGAGAATTAAAATGAGCTGGATGCTGGCATAAACACTCTATGCAGACCTTTAGGGCCACAACCACCGCTGTGCCACACTATTCAAGATTCATTTTTCGTTTTCTTTCGGAGAACTTTCGGGCCGCGACAACATTCTTGTTTAGGGCCATCAAAACCCTAGGGCCTCCTCTGAATGACACAAGTGGGTTTGGGTCTGAAAAAACCTACCCTGTGCCCCCCCCCCCTCGGGCATGCCACCTCTGATCCTACTGGACAGACTTCTGTACCCGCAAGAGCATGGCAGGGTAACTACGTGTTTATCTCTCATTTTCCATTAAACTCTCTTCTAAATGGCCTCAAAGCGCGATGCAATAAAATACATTTTTACCGGGAAGTTCTTGTTTGGATAATTAAGGTTATGTCCTGCATGCAGTTCTTCCTCTTCTTCTATACCTTTGCTTTGTCAGGAAGGCCGTCTGCAAGTGCTGCAGTTTCCATTATATGGGGAGGGGGGGGCAGGGTAGGTTTTTTTCAACATTTTATAAGACAACCCCAAAATTACAATCTTGGCCGTCAGTCAGTGCCATGAAAGAAAAAAAAACACACAAATTAATATTTCAACAATATTTCACTTAATTAATATTTATTGTTGCTATTTGTCTTAATCAGCTGCATTTAACAAGAACATAAATCAGGGGCTCATTCAATAGGCCGGGAATCCTGTCATTGCATTGTAATGACTTTGTAGAAACTTTCATCCTGAGCGACTTGCAGACGCAGAGAACATCAGCGTCTGTCTCAGGAACACAACAGTGTGATTTCACCCAGGCCCCGAAAGCCCATTTATAATCAATTAGCCTAAAGTTGACAGAACAAACCAACAATTAGTATTGTAAACAAAGATAAATGCCATTAAAGAGCTAACATTTTTTTGTTACTCTGCCATACCTATAATGTTGTTCCAAAAAGAAGTACAGAGGAAGGAGGAGGGTTGCTAAAGTGGGCCTGGAGAGCTGTGGTACAGTCTGGCGGGTCTTCAGGCTGTGTTGGGAGATGGGCAGGGGTTTCTGCTGTTCCGACTGCAGTAGGAAGCCATTCCACCACCAGGGGGCAGAACAGGCAGGAGAGGTGCCCTGGAGTTGGAGGGCCACGAGGGGCCAGGTGCCCAGAGGTAGCAGAATGGAGAGTTCTGGCTGTTTGTGTAGAGTCTGAGGATCTTTCAGTGATACAAGGAAACTGTCCCTTTAGCTACCTGATAGGTCAGCACCAAGGTTTTGAATTTGATGTGAGCTGATATAGGTAGATTCTGCGAAGGGGGGTGGCATAGCTGAGGCTGTTGAACAAGGGCACACAGTGTCATTGATGCAAAGCACCTCTTAAATAGCACCCCTGAATCTCGCTACGTGGTTTGGTCGGTCGGTCTCCAACTTGAGCGGCTGCTGTCCATGGTCCTGAAATCCCATCTGATTCTGCTGTAAGAGGGTACAAGGGGAGGAAGGAGAGGTGGCCTTGGATCTTTTCAGGTTACTTTCAGGACACTGCCCTGCACTGCCACTTATATCCTTGCATATATTTTTTTTTATTATTATTATTATTATTATTATTATTATTATTATTTGTTTTTTAATTAAAATCATTTGTATAAAACTTAATAGACAAATAGGCCTATTAAAACTGACTAATGACCATGTGGGATTATACTCAAGTCTCCTTGATTTTTTTGTCTTAATGTCTCGTTTGTGTCCACAACATACCAGAAGTCCAAGTGACTTGAAAGCCTAGGCTCTGAAATAAGGGTTCAGGGTTCCCAAAGACTACAATCATGCAGGTGCTGCATTCCTTTAAAAAAAAAAAAAAAAAAAAAAAACCCATTCAGTTAGCAGGCTGCAGTCACGGCTGATAGACGCGTTTATGGAGAAACAGATTGGACGGAATAAAAGGAGCCAATCAAAAATGGATTCTAAGCCGTGCTGTGAAGTGTTCCGCGGACTGAAACGCGTGAAGATGACGGCGCTTTATTTTTTTGCGGGTAGATGGCACCGCTCCCTGCGGGTAGCGCACGCCGCTGTCGGGTTCGCCCGCGACTCCAATTAAGATTTCCACTGAGGCCGATTTCGGGAAAGGCGTACAAAAAACAACACAAATGTTCCATTCGAAACGCCCTTTTTGTGCTAGCTGCGGTCCGATAGCTGCGCTCCCTTATCTCTCTGATACAGCGGGAGCGAGGTTGTTACGGAGAGCCGGGGGGGCGGGGTGCGGGATCCGCCGCGTGAAATTCGCCAAAACGATCCCGCCGCACGCCTGGAAACGCAGCGAAACGACGAGCCGTGTTCCACGGCACGCAGAACCGCGAGGCGGGCGCGTCCAGGCACACAGGCGCAGAGACACGCAGAGACACGCATACGCAAACAAGTGTGTGCACACACCCGCAACACACACACACGCACACACAGAGTACACTGACCCGCAAATACACATACACATACACACACACACACACGCACAGACCCACAAATATACATACACGCATACACAAACAAGTGTGTGCACACACTCGCAACACACACACGCACAGACCCACAAATACACATATACACACACACACACACACACATACCCACAAATACACATACACACACATACGCACACATGCGCACACACACCCAGACCCACATACACGCACACATTCAATCACATGCATACACACCATATACGCACATAAACACAGACCCACATACACGCACACACAAACACACACACAGACACACCACACACACACACACACACTTACATGAACACAGACTCACATACACTCACACACACACACACACACACACACACACACACACACTGCAGAAACCTTCCCTCTCTCTTCATTTCTCTTAAAAGCTGCGGAAAGCACTTCCGGAGCGCATGCACGACTCTATCTGCAGGAAGCGCGGGATGGGGAGAGAGTTTAGGCGATTATGCGGAATATTTGGACCGGCTTGCCATTAAAAAGGAGCCCCCCCTGCTCCCTATTCCACAGATAATTTTATCTGCTTCTCGATGACTTCCCCGTGGAGTAATATATATACGCAGGGCGCTAGCAGGGCTGGGAGATAATGAAATGACTTATGTAGATTGGGCTTGGCTTGGAGACAGGGAAGTAATGGCCGTGGGCCTGGAGTCCTCCGGCGGAGGCCGCTCAGAGAGGATCATTTCATTAAGCTCAATCTGATAGGCCTGAGGTGCGAGAGGAGGGCTGTGGAAAAGGGCTCTGATGCACTCAGGAAGAGCGAAAGGCTTTCGTTTTTGTTTTTTTTTGGGGAGGGTTTGTTTGTTTTGTTTTTGTTTTTTTGCAATGTTTGGAAGAGGTGTCTGATGGGATTCGTCCGTCAGGAGTCGCAAAGTGGAGATTTAGCCGATTTAAATAATTCCGTGTAAAAAAAAAGAAGAAGAAGAACTTGAACTTGGCTCGTTTCAGGGGCTGCGACTACTCTGCTGGAGCTTTTGCATTATAGTATTGGAATGCGGCATTGTGATGTCATAGAGACAGCCGCTTCCCGCGTTCAGCGAAAGTGTCCAGGCGCACGTTTATCTTTTGCGATTGGGGGTAACGCATTGCGAGGAGATAAAGCCCGTAATTGACCACACTATAAAGGCCTCAGCACACCGCACGCAGTCTCCCTCACAGTCCCCGTGCCAGCAGCAGGCTGCAGAGCCAGACCTGCACTCTGCTTTTAAAAACGTCCCCTTAACCGTTTCCCTAACATTCCCTAGCACTGCAGGAACTTTAAACCCTTTTGAAGAGTGGGGTTTTTTTTTTTGGGGGGGGGGATTTTTTTTTTTTTTTTTTCAAAATTCCACGTCGTTGTTCTAGAGCTCCACTGCTTTCAGTTACCAGCGGTGGTTGTTACGTCCGCGTTCGATGGATTGGTTTTAAAAATGTCCCCCTAAACCTTCTGAATGCGTTCCAGAAGCTGTCCTTACTCAGGTCTGGAGGAGCCGAAGAGGCTTAATCCACGACTCTTCTGCAGGCGGCTGTAACAGAATGTGAAGTGTGTTCGTATTTGTACACCGGTGGTGTAGCCAGTGATGGTGTCCCATGACATATGTACAGTGGGGGTAAGGAGTCATTTAGAAAAGATCTGTACAGGGAGACCTTGCATGTTGTCCCTTCACTTGACGTATGGCTCTGAATGTACGGATTGATTGCTCATTATATTCGACTTGAAAAATACATCTAACCATCTAGTGTTGGCCAGTGTGGGGGAGGCACTTGATCAGGGCTGCCAGACTCCAGTCCTGGGGGGCTGGCAGGGGGGCCGCAGTGTCTGCTGCATTTCAACAAACAAGTCACTGATTGGTTAAGCGGTCCACGGAAGATTCAAAGGCCCAAATTTGCAGCAGCTTTAATGAAAGGGAACCACAAAAACCTTCAATCCGCTGTGGCACTCTGGGACTTTGAGTTTGACACCCCTACTTTAGATAGAATGTCCAGCGGCAGGACCAATCATATCTCAGAAAAAACACATATAACCACACAGTGGCGCTCCATTGGTGACTGAGTTATTAGTCTGTAATTATTACATTAGGAATGACATCAAATGCTCCGTTATAATGATATAATTTTACAGCATGTAGATATATAATAACCCCCTCTATTATCTATCAGACAATTTAATATCCTGTTTATGCAGTTTTGGGAATAGCTCCAAAATGTTTTTCTGAGCTCGAGTTATGGGAATGTTTTATGATTTCTCGCATGTAGCTGCACATTAAGGCATATTTAATAATGTATAAAACAATGTTTTTAGAGTTATGGGGATGTTTTATAACCTCTAACATGTAGATACACACTAAGGTATACTTAATAATGCATCCGCTCAGTGTTTAAGCTCTGCTTTTAAGCTTTTATGCCCTTTTGTTTCTTATTTATATTTTCAATACAAGAGGTTTTTGGCAAGATTTAGACAGGACATTTTCTGACCTGGAATTTCTATAAACCCTGAAACGATATTAGTCAATCAATAAAACATAACCAGCCATAAACCCGTCTTTAACCCTTTTAATACCCCTGTGCTCCGAATTCATGAAATGCTTGTTTCTCTATTCATTTTTAGTTCAGACAATGAAAGACCAGCAAATAAATGTTTCAAGAGAGGCAGGCGCAAATAAAAGATAAATTCCTGATTGATGATTTAATCATGTAAATGGGCTTGTGGCGAGCAGGGGGGATTCTCCAGCAGGAAAAGAGTCATTTTGTCTAACACGGGAAACAGACCCTACCCTCCCACCTTATAGAAGTGCACCATTACCAGAAGCGCCAGTCTCCTTCTGCTGCTGCTGCTGCTGCAATATCCTGCTAAATTATTCTTCATTACGAAGCTGTCCTGTTTGAACATCCATCCATCCATACATCCATTATCCATACCCGCTTATCCTGGTCAGGGTCGCGGGGGGCACTGGAGTCCTATCCCAGAATGCATTGGGTGAGAGGCAGGAATACACCCCGGACGAGCCGCCAATCTATCGCAGGGCACGCGGGGAGCAGATTTTACTAAATAAGAGCGCGGGCCTTGCAGTACTGAACCCCATGCGTTATGCGTGAGGCTGGGGTAAAGGAGAGCTTCCCCAGGATAGTCTCCGCACAGCGCCCCAGGAACGCCCGGTTTGTGGGCCCCGCGTGGACCGTGTGGTGGGGGGCCCAGCCACCCATATCCAACCCAACCCCCCCCCGCCCCCCCCGTGAAGTATCCCGCATGTATCCACCTCTCCCTCCATGGGGTGCCTCCTGTCACCACCCATCCGCACCGACCCCCCCCCGAGCCTACCCCCTTCCTCCCAGCTGGTTGCCACGGCACAAGGGCGTGAATTTTACTGCCAGATTGATTTTCACCTGCCCATTAAACACAGCGGCGGGGGGGGGGGGGGAGAGTAATAGCACAAACATCGAGACGGCGTCGATGAGGACAGTGACGACAAAGGTAACGCTGGGTGGATTTGGGGGTGGGGTGGGGTGGGGGGGGGGGGGGGGGGGAGTTTATTAACCTCTTGAAAAAGTGGTATTTTGAAATATATATATTTTTAAGTCAGTGTTCTCTAGAACTCCGTTCCTTTCAGTCACCAGCAGTGATTGTGACATCAGCATCAGAATGTTCAGTTAAGAACATTCCAATCACATATTTGTGACCTCATCCTCAAAGGGTTAATAACCCCCACGTTCACACGGCAGGGTCCTGTACTGTGCGAGCTTCAGTCAGAATGTTGGGGTTCTGCTGACACTGCAGTGTGGGGGGGGGAGTCATGTGACCACGACACAGCGGGGGCCAATTTCGCTTCCATTCCCCCTATTCAGTGAATTCACTGAAAACCCTGAATAGAGAATTATGGGAATTTTTTTTCAGCTCACGAATCGAATTTCAATTCATTTTCTTGAATTGACTGAATTGAAAAGCCACTGACCCCCCCTCCCCTAACCCCGGTGAATGCAATAAAAGTGTTTTGCAGACACATGCAAAAAACCAGCGGTGAAGCACATATGGAAGAGACTGGGTGACAATAAAGTGTCTTTAAAAGCTCTTAGACTATCATAACACTGTAACTGCATAAATATTTACAGAGGTAATGCAATGTAAAATGTGACGCAGTTCCATTTTGCAAGAGCAGCCAACCTCACTAGTTATCCATTCCATTTACACTAGGTTACATTTTATAAACCCTTCATACAGATATAATTACACCCTCGTGAGCACAGTATTACTAGTTTACAAAGCAATTCGGAACAAATTATAATCCTTTTAACAATAACTGTGATCTGCACAATAGCAATCTTCATGTGCATTGCTTTGACAAATCACTGTTTGTTTAGTAATGTTTTGTAAAGTAGTAATATACTAGGTTCTATGCATGATTTATTATTAATAGAAAATGCGATGATTGAAACCTTTGGTATTTTGGTAAATAGAACTGTTTAGAGAGCAAAAGTAAGAAATGGATAGATAAACCTTTATTTCTTTCCACATAAAATGGTCTGTTTTTCCTTGGGGAGGTAACAGAACTGTTGACAGAGGAAGAAGGGAGCAGTCAGCCAATCAGCACAAGCAGATTCCGAATACTCCCGAATACTCCCTCTGATTGGATAATAGTCAGGGAGGGGGAGGGTGGAAAGCAGATCTGTCGTTTCCTGCCAGTGACCTCACTTCTGGCCTCACCAGTTTTCTTTAAGTCCGAGGGTAGAAAGGTATTGAAATGGGGGTGGGAGTGGGGCAAATTTTTCCGGAATCATCCCTCTCTAGAACCTATTCTGTATGAGATCCCATCTCTCTCTTCTGCCTTCCCACCATAGTACACAATAACACAGTGGTCCCATATTCCTGATACAGAGTCAGCTGTTAGCGTAAAGTAAGTAAAGATAATCATGCTTGGCTAATTACTTCCTTGTTTTCCATGTTTTCTAAGAAACAACTGCCAGTTTTTTTTTTTTTTCCGTCTTCGCATTTGACCTCAGAGTTGCATCCTATATAAATACATGGATAAAATAAAGCAACAAGTAGTAATTTCGAACCTGAGCCTGTGAAGCGTCACAGAGCAGGAGGGCTGATCTGGGATCAGCTGTGCTTTTCGGCCCCACAGCGGATGAGGTCAGGGTGCGGACCGGGGGGCAAGCTGACCTCGGGTTAGCGCCCGATCCGCGAACACTGTCTGTGACCTTTAACGCACGGACGCTCTGGAGCGTGCTCGCCCCCCCTCGCTGCGGGACGGGACAGAACGGGGCTCTGGCAGGCCCAATTTGTCAGCGATTGGGGTGTGGGTGCCGAGGAGCACCCCGCGATCATTTATTACCCCGTGGACGTTTGTTAGGGTCTGCTTCCCCAATACTAATCTGTGGTAATTAGACGGCTTCTTTCCCCCGACTCAGTGACAGTAAACAGGGTGCAGGTGGCACCATTACTCAAGTCACCAGTGTCCTCAGAGAGTTAGAGACATACCACACACACACACACACACACATACTACACACACACACACACACACACACACACATACCACACACACACACTCTCGCACACTCACACACACACACACATACCACACACTCACACACACATACCACACACACACACACACACATACACACACACACACACATACATACACACACACACCCACACACATACCACACACATACCACACACACACACATACCGCACGCACGCACGCACGCACGCACACACACTCACACACACACACACACACACACACACACACAATGTCCTCAGAGAGGCAGCACAGAGACATACCACGCACACACACACACCCATGCGAACACACATTCTCAGATACACACACGCATACACACATGCTCAGATACACACACACACACACTCACACACTCACATACATACACACACACCCACACACACACACACACACACATACATACACACACACACCCACACACACATACACACACACCCACACACATACCACACACACACACACACACATACCGCACGCAGACGCACGCACGAGACATACCACACACACACCACACACACACACACACTGTCCTCAGAGTTAGCGCAGAGACATACCACACACACACACACACACATACCACACACACACACACATACCACCTCAGAGATACCAACACACACACACACGTACCACACACGCACACACACCACACATGCACACACACACAATGTCTCAGATAGAGGCACACAGAGACATACCCCACACACACACACACACACCCATGCGAACACACATGCTCAAATACACACACGCATACATACATGCTCAAATACACACACACACACACACATACATACACACTCAAATACACACACACACAGGGTTTTGTTGGTTCGTCTGTTTTTTCTTCTCTCTCTTTCTCTTTCCTTCTTTGGTGTTTTCATAAAATGAAATACCCAAACAGAAATGCGTTTGGACTTTATTTACCATTCAATAACCGGAGAACAGAGCAGACAGAATATTTCTCCCCTGATTATTTTCCGTCTCGGAACAACAGAAGGAGGAGTAAATAAAACAAAAGAAGAAAAAGAAAAAGAAAAAGAAAAAAGGTAATAAGGGCGATAAAAGCGGGTCTGAGATCGCCGTGGCGCGTCGGCCGCCTGGCCTCCGGAGCTCCGCCTCCAGAGACCTTATTATAATGTGGCCGGAAAGCGCCGGAACCTTCCGCGGGAGCGCGTCCAGCACTGCCGCTGCAGCGCTGTAAAGCCCGGCTCTCCGCACTGCTCACGCCTGACAGGGGGGGTGGGATCTGTACGGGGGGGCGGGGGGGCGGGGGGGTCGGATCCGTACGGGTGGGCGGGGGGGGGGGGGGGGGGGGGGGGAGCGAGCTGCGCTCCGACCGCACGCTCTTATCTGCTCGTTTCCTGCGGTGCGCGAAGTTGCGCGGCGGCCCGTTAGCGCTTACGGCTCGCCGTCTCCCGCCTGCGCTCCCCCTGGAACCGGGAGGGGGGGGGGGGGGGGGGCGGGGGGCCCAAACGCCGTTTCCCGACAGCCGGCTCGTCGCACCTGGGGCGGGCGCGACGGGTTGCGAGGGGGAGAGACGACGTTGCGCGTTTATTAAAAAAAAAAAAAAAAAAAAAAAAAAGTTTTATTTTGAGAAGCGAAGCGGCGCAGCTGGGCGTCTCGCACATCGTTTCGTTTTTCTGCTTTTTAGGGTCAGAGCGGGGGAAGGACAGACGGAACGCGGGGGGGGGGGGAGGGGAGGGAGAGAGGAGAAAAGGAGGGATGGAGGGAGGGAGGGGGAGAGGAGGATGATGTGGGAGTGAAGATGGGCCTGAGATAAGGTGAGGCAGGAGTTATGGATGAGTTTCAGGGGTTTGGGGCGGTGGTGGTGGGGGGGGGGGGGGGGCTGTGTAATAGCGGGGCAGGAGAAAAGGTGGTGGTGGGGAGGAGCTGAAAAAGAAGAGAGGGCGGAAAGGAGAAAGTGAATAAGGGATGAAAACTGGCGAGGAGACAGGAGGGAGGAGAGGAGAGGAGAGGTTGTGGTGTAGAAAGTTGGGAGGTCATTCCCCTGGATCTGTGCACTTTCCTCCATCCGTTTTCCCCCAGTAGAGGAGAAGAGATGGACAGCAGTCTGCAGGAGAGGAGGAAAAAGACCATGAATCATGAACACAAAGCCTTCGGGGTTTGGGTGCTGGCTGGAGAGCCAGAGGAGAACGTAACAGTGGCCTGTACGTCTGACAGCGATTAGGTTAGCTCTCATTATGTGCTCATTACGCTCATCGGTGCCAGCCCTGCCCCTCCCCCCCCGCCCCCCCCCCCCCCCACCCCGCCAACCCCCCTGGGGTGCCAAACGTTGTTCACGGACCCCTGTCTCTGTCGCTGCCCACGCAGAGCTGGCTAAAACGGCTGGCTTTCCACTCATCACAGAACAGAGGCTGATGCTTAAAGAAAAAAAGTAATATCAAAGAGCTGGCCTTCGCTATGCCTGTCCAGAAAGCGATCTCTGATCTGGACTTTAAAGGCTTGTCTCTGAGCCTGGCGATTCGGGCGGTTTGGGCGATTCGGGCGATTCGGGCGGTTCCGCTTCCTTTGTGTTCTCGGGTCTTTCGGGCCGCTCGTCCGGCGGTGCCTTAATTAACCGGGTCGAGGCGCGCACCGTTTTCCCGCTCTTTCTTCTCCTCCTCTTTTCTCTTCCTCGCTCCCCCTCTCCTCTCCTCTCCTCTCGTGCGGGCAGAGCTGACCCCCCTCTCTTCGTCCCGAAGCCGATGGGGTCCTCTGTTCTCCTGCCGATCGGAAGCTGCGGCCGGGGGGAAAACAAATTTAAATGAAGAGGACAAGAAAATATTAAAATTAAAAAGTAGACCGGATTTTAAGTGGTTTATACTCGCCTGGATTTGTGTGGAATTTTTTTCACAAATAACACCCCCAGATCCCCCCCTCCCCCTCCCTCAGCCTTTTTCCCACCCCCCTGGGTAGGTGTTACCTCTACCTGGCCACCTGTCACAACCTTTCATCTCACAGACTGACACAAACGCTGGAACAGTCACGCCATAGCCAGGTGACATCACACCTATCCGCTTTGCTTTGGCCAGTCATGCATGATGGAGCTAAGGAAGCTTTGTTCATCCAGTTGAATTCTGTGTGGTGTGTGTGTGTGTGTGTGTGTGTGTGTGTGTCTGTGTCAGGGCTCTACGCAAATGCTTCTAAAAACAGGAGCACTGTAAAGCCGTGTGTGTGTTTGTTTATATGCATGTGAGTGAGTGTGTGTGTGTGTGTGTATGTGTGTGCTTGTTTATATGCATGTGAGTGTGTGTGTGTGTGCGTATTTATATGCGTGTGAGTGTGTGTGTGTGTGTGTGTGTTGAGCATGCATGTCTCATTCCAGTGTAAATCTCATATAAAAGCCGATATCCTCTCGATGTCCTTCAGCTGTGTTTGTTCATTTATGGAGCAGGATAGCCCAGCCCCCTTGCGTATGGCCAGCAGTACTCTGTGTGCAGTACACTGATATTTCATATGTAATGATAATGTTCCCGCACTCAGGGGACTCCCCCAGCGGCAACCTGTATGATAAGTGGGGCGACATAGCTCAGGAGGTAAGACCGGTTGTCTGGCAGTCGGAGGGTTGCCGGTTCGATCCCAGCACTGGGAGTGTCGAAGTGTCCCTGAGCAAGACACCTAACCCCTAACTGCTCTGGCGGATGAGAGGCATCAATTGTAAAGCGCTTTGGATAAAAGCGCTATATAAATGCAGTCCATTTACCATTTACCATAATTCACAGCGCGGAGCACATTTGGAGGACACAGAGTCCCCCCCCGCACACTCTAACGTGAGGAGATGTGGTCGGCGGTGTCCCCTACGGTTTTTGTTTGGGGATTCACTGCACACCCTCAAAATAAGCGTTCTGCCACTGTGCTAATGGTCCTGGGGTGATCCCCTTATGGGATAAGGCGGGAGGGGGAGTGGCCTGAGCAGGGAAGGGGGAGTGGCCTGAGAAAGTAAGGGAAGCAGCCTGAGTGAGGAGGGGGAGTGGTCTCAGTCAGGAGGGGGAGTGGCCTGAGAGAGGAGGGGGAGTGGACTCAGTGGGGAGGGGGAATGTCCTTAGCAGGGAGGGGAGTGGCCTGAATGAGGAGGTCAAGTGGTCTCAGTGGGGAGAGGGAGTGGCCTGAGTGAAGGGAGGAGGGGCATTTGGAGAGGCTTCACAAAATAATCCTACATTTGCAATCTTGTGTTTAATGGCATGGAAGTTGCTCTTGTTGCTGTGCTGTAGATAAAAGCTCCTTTCCCCTCACACGCCATCGCACCCCCCCCCACCCCGTTCCCCATTCCCCTAACCCCCCACCCCCCTCCCATCATGTTTCCACATCTGTGGAGCCTGTGTTCTTATCTGTTTGTGTTCTGGGTTTGGGGGGCAAACGCATTTCAGGTATTCAGCTGTGTGCGTATCACCGCCTCCTCCCCTTCCCCCCCCCCATCCCCTCCCCCTCCCCCTCCCCTGATTGCATCTCCAAAGCCAGATCGCCCCTCATGTGAGGCCCAAGGCTCCATCACTTCCAGTGTCTGAATGCATAAATCATTTCTTTAAAGCCCCGCATCCCTTGTAGTCCAGTGCATTTCGTGGTTTACACAGCCGGGGAAGCTCTGAAACAGGAGAGGCGAACCTGAGATTCACAGGGAGGAAGGAGAGTCTGAAAGCCTCCTCTGCTCTTGGGAAGGAGACGAGTCTGAAGTTTCCTCTGCGCTCGCTTTCCTCCGAGGTGAAGCTCGTCTCAGCCTTCTCTCTTCAAGCACGTCATTTAAAGCTGCATTTCAGGCCTTTTATAAAACCGATTGTTGTGGAAAACAATTCGGGCATAACGCTCAAATCTCTCCGTACGCCAACGGCGGTTCGCCCTCGCGGTCGATGGGTAGACGCGAGTCGTTTGCCAGCGCTCCAGTGGCTGGGCTGGCAGCCTGTTGTAAAATGTTAAGATGTTAAAATGTTACAGGGGCAGAGTTCTCTGCTAGAGAGCAGAGCTCAGAGCAGCAGTCAGGGCTGGTGTTTACAAGGTCGCAGTGCCTGGCAATGGGGCGGAGTTCTCACATCGTGTGAATCTTTTTGATATGTTCTTCAAACCATAGCGGCGGCTGTCTGAAGAGCAGAGGCTGGCTGTGGTTGTATGGGAGCCTTCGGCTTTGCTCTGTGAAGATCTTGTGTGCCCATTGGGTTAAAAAAGGCACAGATTCTCTTTCAAAGCACACCGCGTAGAACCCAGTCAAAAGGCACGGGTTCTCCTTCAAAGCACATTGTGCAGAACCAGGTTAAAAAGAATGGGTTC
>CM045896.1:3895000-3905000 GCA_025169545.1 Anguilla japonica
AATCCATCTATTATTTAACCCTCATCCATCCATTATCTAACCCTCATCCATCCATTATCTCACCCTCATCCATCCATTATCTAACCCTCATCCATCCATTATCTAACCCTCATCCATCCATTATCTAACCCTCATCCATCCATTATCTCATCCTCATCCATCCATTATCTAACCCTTATCCATCCATTATCTAACCCTCATAATTCCATTGTCTAAACCTTATCATTCCATAATCTAGAACAGAAAATTCTCAGCCGTGATTCGAACTGGGTATCTTCTTGCTGTGAGGCGATAGTGCTACCCACTGCACCACCATGTTGCCCCACAGTAGCAGTGTCTATTCACTAGAGGCAAGGAAAAGCCTATCAGCGGCTTTGGAGCTGCCAGACCTCTCATAAGCCAGCCAGAAAATCTTCCTCCTTATCCAGTCAGACCTTCTCCCTCCACATAATCCAGTCAAACCTTCATCTTCCTCATAATCCAGTCAAATCTTCCTCTTCATAATGCAGTCAGACCTGCTTCTTCTTCTTAATCTCTTCTATTCACGTTGCTTCTTGTGTCATATTTTTTCTTTTCACTTTTTGGCTTTGATTTAGCTGCTCGCTCGCACATGCTCACTGATTCACTCACTGTTTCAGTCACTCATTTACTCACTGACTCACTCATTCACGCACTCATTTAGTAACTCACTCACTCATTTACTTACTCATTCACTCACTCACTCATTTACTTACTCATTCACTCATTTAGTACCCAGTTCACTCACTCAATGATTCATTTACTCACTCTATCACTCACGTACTCATGCTGTCATTCACTCACTTCCGCATTCTCTAATTTGACTGCTCATTTTACTGACTCACGGACGCTGACTAAGTGTAGCTGCTCCTTGAATGTGCCTGGAGAACACGAGATCCCAAACAGGGCCCAAATAAACGTTATCACCAAGGCAACCGCAGCTGCAGAACCACTTCCTGTTTCTGTTTTTATATTAAAGTTGGAGGTCAGTGCTGTAAAATAAAAAGCGAGTTCTCATAAAGTGTGGATACATAATAAAAGTGCTCGACCATTTCCTGTTTCTCCAGCTGTGGCGACGCTTGTCAACTTCAGCGCTTTTAACGTATTTTACTTCCTATAAAAAAAAAAATCATAAAAATCTCTGCGCATCTCTCACACACACACACACACACGCACACCAGCAGAACCACCACCGCAACTTGAAGTTTGTTGCTTAAAGTACTTTAAAACTTTTGCATTATACAAGCACTTGTTAAACTGCGATGCCTAATAATCTGTTTGAAATGCTGTGGAGATGAGCAGTGTGAATGCTGTAATGATTTTATGTACGAGTTTATCCAGCGTAATTTGAAGTGCTCGTGGGGGACGCACACAGACTCTGAAAATGGCGCCAGCATGCCGAGCTTGGCAGGCACATCTTATAGCAGGCTTCAGGTTTATTTTGCCCTCAAATCTCGTATTTCTTTCTACCATATAAATTTAAATAATATACACAAAACACTATTCAATACACAACATAAAATAGTATATTTGTGTATATTATTTCAGTTTGTATATTTGTGAGAGTGGTTCCAGCATAGCGTATATTTGTGAGAGTGGTTCCACCATAGAGAACAGTTGTGAGAGTGGTTCCACCATAGAGTACAGTTGTTGTGAGAGTGGTTCCACCATAGAGTACAGTTGTGAGAGTGGTTCCACCATAGAGTACAGTTGTTGTGAGAGTGGTTCCACCATAGAGTACAGTTGTGTGAGTGGTTCCACTGTAGAGTACAGTTGTGTGAGTGGTTCCACCATAGAGTACAGTTGTGAGAGTGGTTCCACCATAGAGTACAGTTGTGAGATTGATTTCACCATAGAGTACAGTTGTGAGAGTGGTTCCACCATAAAGTACAGTTGTGAGAGTGGTTCCACCATAGAGTACAGTTGTGAGATTGATTTCACCATAGAGTACAGTTGTGCGAGTGGTTCCACCATGGAGTACAGTTGTGAGAGTGGTTCCACCATAGAGTACAGTTGTGAGAGTGGTTCCACCATAGAGTACAGTTGTGAGAGTGGTTCCACCATAGAGTACAGTTGTGAGAGCGATCCATCTTGCTGTGAGGCAAGAACGCTCCTCACTGCACCACGCCATTCTGTGACGTAGATGAACGTAAATTTAATACCAAAATGAAAGGGTCATCGCTGATGATTAAACAGGAGTTTTGTTGGTTTCATAGATTCTTTCTATCTTCAAGATTTAATGAGTGCAAATGTATGTTTTTGTTTTGATTGGCGGAAAGGAGAACGCATCTAATTTGTTTGCTTGACCATAGAAATAGTTTTGTTTTGCACAAGCAGTCCTGAAGTCTGGGTGCTTCTGGTGAAAGCATTTGCAGTTTTGAGAGCACTGTGTGCTTTTGATTCATGTACCTGCACTTTTGATGAAACGCGTATATTATGCATGCACATCTTCTGCTTTGCAAACTGCAAGAGGTTTTTGTGTCCTGTGTTAAATATTTGAAAAGGTGGCACCATAGTCACCAAAATGCTTTAATGGGAGATATAGCCTACTGGAAGATGAAGAGGCAAAAGAAGGAAGAGGAGGAGGATAAGAATAATAATAATGGAAGATTTTATTACCACTGGCAACACGCAATACAAGTATATTACACAATTATCCAATAGCTAAAATCTAATGGCTAATTTATTATTACTGACAAGATCCCATAGACAGGGGTTCAGAAAAATCCTACTTTTCACAGATAAATGAAAGAGATGAAAAAGTAGCCAAGTCAAGGCTTTGCAAGAATCCTAGCCACAACTCCCCCTCACCCCCACCCCAAATGACCCCTCCCACCCAAAATACGCTCCCCCCCCCCCCCAAACCTCCACTCCTACGCAGTCCTGGTGTCGAATGGGAGTGAGCTCCCCCCCCCCCCCCCATCTCAACTCCAGCCCCTCTGCAGTGTGCTTTCCCAAAAAATAAAAATAATAATAATATACAAACATAATGTAACAACATTACCAAAAAAATATTCAACTAAATGGCTTTGTATTTCTCATTAACTAGGCCTATATGAAATTAAGTCCTATAGTGTTCTTTCGAAACTGTTCATGAATAAATAATTTGTTCATTGCAACTCAATTACTTCATGGAAATTTCTGCTTTAATTTGTGTTTGAATTTATATTTTGGAAATTATATGGAATATGTATCAATTTCTGCATTAATCTTCTCTATGAAGTAGGAAATTAAAAATGGATGCTGACCTTCACTTAAAAGTTTGTTTCCAGGCTGGACCATGGTACTCGCAGCGACTTAAAGTTGGCTTGTTTTCCGGAGTTGACTTGTGTTTCACAATACCAACATTAATTCTAGCTATCCAACTAGCTACAGTATGTTAGGTGGGAGTAACTTACTCGGCGTGAGAGGGTGGGATTGGAGACGGAGGAGGAGGCTTCTTTGATTATAAAAACAGGCTAAAAAATCCTGCATAGTATGCCTTTAAATGCAAACAGTGATGTTTCATTCTGTAAATGTTCTAAAAGCAAGCAGCCATCAGGGACAGAAAAAATGCAGCCGGCCAAGTTGCATTGCATGGATACTTATGTGATACTTACCTCTAGTCTCTATCAATAATGTGTCGCCTGCTCATCGATTTTTTAACCAAAAGAGAAATTACAGGAGTAAACAAACGCTCACCTCTGAATAAAAGAGGTTCACACTGTTGCTTGTGTTTAATGCAGGGGCACAGCTCTGCTTGTGTTGCGACAGCAGATATTGTGCGTCAGAACCAGGAGGAGCTGAAGTCTTCACACTGAACTATTTTCACCACAAGCTACTTCTTTAATCTCTTCCACAGGGTGCTGTTTACTTACACATGTTAAATCATCAAAGCAGAGGTCTCATTAAACATTATCTTTACCATTTATTAAATACATCAAGGCTTTCTTTTTTAAAAAAAAAAAAAAAAGCACACAAGATCTTCCCCTCAGGATAGCGAACGTTATCCTGTTGCTAGTGTAATTATGACTGTTGAATTATTTAGTCATTCCTCTCCAGTTTCAGTTTAGGACATCTTTACATTACCATATTATTGAAGAGTAGGTTTAGGTGGATTTTTACATTACATTACATTATTTACATTATTATTTACATTTATTTGGCAGACGCTTTTATCCAAAGCGACGTACAAAAAGTGCATTTCATGGTCATAGACAACTGCTAAACACAGGTTCAGTAAGGTACAATACTTATTTTATTTTAAAGAAAAGAACTCAAAAGGGCGATCCATGTACCTGAAAAAAGGTGACCTATGGTACCTGCTAATCCAGCATTTATGTTTTTTTTTTTTTTTTTTTTTTGAAAACTACCAAACTAATAGGTATGCTACCTCTCCAGTAGGTGGAAACTGTCCTCCTCATCTAAAGTCCAGAAATGTCAATTTAGGGAAAGCGAATTAAGGAAAATTAGTGGAGAGGAATAGTCTGTGCTCCACGGTTTTATCTGCAAGCAGCAATACATCTATCATGAGTAATACTCTTACGTACACTTACACAGATACAGTATGTGAACTCATGCATGCATACACTCGTACACAACACCGCCTATGAACGCATTGCATTGAAATGCTTCTCAACGACAGGGCAAAATCAGACATTGGATATCTCACACACAGGTTCCTGCATTCTTGCATCTTACAGCATGTTTTTAAAGAAGGAATATGCAGTATAAGGTAAATGTTCTGTTCGGAAAAAGTAAAGACAAAGAAAAAAAAAATGCTGGTTTGCCGTTTTACAAGCACACTGTTTTTCCCCCACGATGTATACATGAAAGAAAAAGAATTTCCGAGGATCCCTCCCTGGCCTGTTAAAAAATGCACAGCCTCACACTTTGCCTTGACTTTAGTTCTGTTTGCACAGTGTGCAGATTCTCAGGAAGAACTGTTGTCTGCTTTCCCTGTTGATCTTGCTCATATTCTCTCAACTGTCTGAGACCGTAAAAAAAAGAATAACCCTTCACACCCCCTATCTGCTCACGGGCCCTCTGACAGACACATGCAGAGAAGAACTGAGGGCGAATTGGGAAATGTCGAACGGAAGCTGAGAAATCTTAATTACCACTCAAATCCTGGAAAACCCCACCGTGGGAGTGAGATTGGCATGCTGGGCAATGGGAGGGGCAAGCTGGGTAGTGGCAGGTGCATGCTGGGTAATGGGAGTGCAAACTGGGTACTGGGAGGCTGCAAGCTGGGTAGTGGCCGGTGCATGTTGGGTAGAGGGAGGCACAAGCTTGGTAGTGGGAGGTGCAAGCTGGGTAGTGGCAGGTGCATTCTGGGTAATGGGATTGGCAAACTGGGTAGTGGGAGGTACAAGCGGAGTAGTGGGAGGGGCAAGCTGGGTAGTGGCAGGTGCATTCTGGGTAATGGGATTGGCAAACTGGGTAGTGGCGGTACAAGCGGAGTAGTGGGAGGGGCAAGCTGGGTAGTGGCAGGTGCATTCTGGGTAATGGGAGTGGCAAACTGGGTAGTGGGAGGTACAAGCGGAGTAGTGGGAGGGGCAAGCTGGGGTAGTGGCAGGTGCATTCTGGGTAATGGGAGTGGCAACTGGGTAGTGGGGAGGTACAAGCGGAGTAGTGGGAGGGGCAAGCTGGGTAGTGGCAGGTGCATTCTGGGTAATGGGATTGCAAACTGGGTAGTGGGCGGTACAAGCGGAGTAGTGGGAGGGGCAAGTGGGTAGTGGCAAGGTGCATTCTGGGTAATGGGATTGGCAAACTGGGTAGTGGCGGTACAAGCGGAGTAGTGGGAGGGGCAAGCTGGGTAGTGGCAGGTGCATTCTGGGTAATGGGATTGGCAAACTGGGTAGTGGGAGGTACAAACAGAGTAGTGGGAGGGGCAAGCTGGGTAGTGGGAGGAGCAAGCTGTGTTGTGGGAGGGGCAAGCTGGGTAGTGGGAGGGGCACGCTGTGTTGTGGGAGGGGCAAGTGTATTGGACGGACGGCATTAAAATCACCATCCTGCTTCCGTGACTGTATCCAAGGAACACCCGTAAGCAACAAAAGAGGAGAGATTGGGGGTGGGGAGTGTGGGAGGTGAGTGGGGGGGGCAGGAAACAGATTGGCATTCTTCATAAGACAGGCCCTCCAGGTTTAATATGCATTTAAATATCCCCCGCACAGACGTCAGATTGGAGTTTCTGACGAGTGTAGGTTGCATAACGACATCTGGTTAATCCGCGTCCTAAAGGCGTAAAATCATTTTTTAAAAACTGTAATTAGATTTATTTTCTGTTTTTTTTTTTATACAAATGATTCATCTTTACCCTCGGCATTTGACTGGAATAACAGATGTTATTAAAGTCATTCCCCTTTAAAACCCCAGATTTGCGGTGATATCCCATGACAGACACGATAAGCGACAGACAAGAAAAAAAAAAAAAAACCAAACACATATTCAAAACGTATCGTTACCGCTGAGCCTACGCCTGCAACAACTTCCACGGCACCTCCTCTCCAAATAAAACGCCACCCCGTGATTTAATTGCCACTTCCTGTAGAACAAGCCTCGCAAAACAATTTGTATGACGTGCGCATAAACTGTGTGGATAACAGGTTACCAATTCTGACGAGAGAGAGAGGTTATAAAAGCTGAGCCTTCACTGTCATACATCGCCTCCGGGGATTTCACAATTGCATTCGGCAAAAGAGAGGAGGAGAGAAAAAAAAAAGAAAAAAAAAAGAAAAAAGATAATTATTATCTGTGCACGGCTGAATGGATACAGCTGTTCAATACATATCCACTTTTCAATGATCTTGACTTGATTTGAGTTCCCCCCGCATTGGTGTTTCGCATGAAGTGGGACGTAATGACACACTTTCATTACTCGGTGGCCCCCGACACGGGAAAAAGCCTGCCAAGCGCCTCTTTGTCATTCACAACGTCTTCTCTTTTGTTTTGTGTTTCTTTTTTTTCTTTTTTTTTCCCCCCTCTCCCTCTTAACTTCCATTTTGTTTCGTTAACTCCCGGAAAACAAACCGCCAAACCATGTTTTTTTGGAATCTAATTCCCCACGAATCCCCTCAAGAGTCGACTTAATAAGATCAAACGACCGAGATCAATTACTTACTTCTCAGAGACGGGTTGGGGGGGGGGGGGACGGACGTCAGATGGGGGTGTGGAAGAATGGGTGGGGGGGGGGGGATCATTGTGTATGTGTGAGGTGACTTCCCGTCTCTGTGTTCCCACTTCCCTGCTCATGCCTCGGATTTGTGAGGAAAGTCAAATTCGATTTTTTTTTACACGTAATCTAATGATCGGCCGTGTTCACAAGTTGCCGACGTGTTTTTTTTGTATTTGTTAGATTTCACTTGATTTTCCTGGCTTGCGATTGCTGTTTGAGTAGTGTTGTTTCCTGAAAACAGAGGTACCATTCTTTTGCTTTTACATTCCTGCAGTTTTCCAGGACTTTTTGTGACAGTTACCTGCAGCTTCAACGACTCTTTTCAAACTAAAGCAAGTAACCTAAAAGGTTGATGAAAGGTAGACTGTTCCTAATGTACGTTACTCAAATCTAAAGGACCATCCAAACCTCTTACAATTATGTGACATCCCCATCAATGGGCCCAAACCTAACCTCCTTCAGCTCAGTTGTTTCACCCCTTATTCTTACATCGCCCAACAGTCGGTTTTCACAATCTAAGCAGAATGCAGCTGGTTAGCCTTGAAAAATAAGTGCGTAGTGCTGTAGAATAGATGACGAAGAGGTCTTAAGAGATATCCTCGGAGTCCTAGCACAGATTCTCTCGGCTGACCAGATGGTCAGGTCTGTACTCTTAACTACACTTGAAGCCCCAGTGTTCCTATTTGAATCTCATGAATATTAATGAGGGGGGGGGGACATTGGTAAACAGCAGTGGAGCTGTGAATGCTCTTTCTTTTGGACATGCCTCTTCATGAATATTCACGAGCTGTTGAGCTGTTAAAAACAGCACTGGGGAACTTTGGTCTTGCTACCAACGGAAGTAGAAGCTGGCCATCTGGTTACTTTAGGTGATTTTGGATAATCCGCAGTCCTTGGTCGTGCCCGGGCCCCCCCGTGGTGGACCGATGCCAGCTGTAACCTGCCTTTTGATGTCGGATTGCGATGAGCTCGTCCCCAGAGCCAAGGGTGGATTGCAGTAATACAGACCCATCTGTCGTAAAAAAAAAATAAAATAAATTAAAAATCCTTACCGGGACACTTCACGGGGACTGGCCCAAAATAAGGAACACTGGAGAACACTTTGCTAAGGGAGAAAAGACACAGTTTAATGAACAGGGTTAGACTGATGTTTCGACGTCTACGGCGTCTTCCTCAGAGTCAAAGAAACACACGACAAAAGCTGTCGTCAAGGCCTTGTCTTTCAGAGGGCCTTGTGATTGGTCGGTCATGCTGACAAACCCGGCCTTGTCTTTCAGAGGGACTCGTGATTGGTCGGTCATGCTGACAGACCCGGCCTCTGTCTGGCCCTCAGAATTCACCGTGTGCCACCAGAAACGCCCCAAGAATGTCGCTAAAGTCCTGGGTGTGAAGATATCTAGGGGATGGATTAAGACGCCAAAACCAGAGTTTCTTGGTTTTGCATTTTGAATAAAATGCTAAATTGAAATACTTTAACTCTTCAGATTCTGGTTAAAAAATAAAAAAAATAAAAAATAGATATATCCTATAGATCCCAGAGAATTTTCAACAAAACATGGTAGGATGTACAATCATAGAAAAGAAGAATTAAGAGAATTCAGAAAAACTTGTTCTGAACCATGGGCGAAAATATAAGTTTCTTTTAGAACCTCACTTTAATACTTTACGGGAATGTTCCTGGGGGCGTAACAGTGCTTAACTAGCCTCTGATCCTGTGTTATGGACATAGGACCCAATAAGAAGGTCCTGAGGTCCTGGTTTCAAGTCTATTTCATGTCATTACATTTTAAGCTCTTTAAAACCTTGGTGTAAAATGCAAAACCGGACAGAAGTTTGAGACATGTAATCTGCACTGCATCTCAATTTTGCAGGTAAGAACACAATCCTGCCAAAAAAATAAATAAAAAAAAAACTTCAGAAATGACAGTAATATAATACTGCTCATTGCCTGAAGACACAAACCAGGGCACATTTGTCCTTTTTCCCCTCATTTGATTTTTATTTTTTTATTTTTGTTGTTTTCAAACTTTTGTTGGCCAAATCCAGCGATTGCCAGAATAAGCCCATAATTCTACTATTAAAAAAAAAAGTTTCTTGCAGCTACATTGTTATAAGCTGGGGAATATTTCAAGCGGTGCATTCAACAGCAGCAGAAAGTAAGAGCTAAAATATCCTTTAAAAATGATCGTGCGCAATCCGTGTTCTCTTCGCAGCAGCGTACGTTCACACGGGACCTGAGGTGGTTATCGATTCGCTGAGTCGCTGAGCTACTTTGATGGAATGTTTACATTTAAATCAGCTGTATCATTCCCTTACTGGCCTTTCAAAAGTGTCATGTTAGATGTGCGTGCTTTTGTGTGTGTGTGGGATTGTGTGTGTTTGTGTGTGTGTGTGTGTGCGCGTGTGTGTCTGAGTGTGTCTGTGAGTGTGTGCACGTGTGTGCGTGTGTGCGTGTGTGTGTGTGTCTGAGTGTGTCTGTGTGTGTGTGTGTGTGTGCGTGTGTGTCTGAGTGTGTCTGTGAGTGTGTCTGTGTGTGTCTGTGAGTGTGAGTGTGTGTGTGTGTGCGTGTGTGTGTGTCTGTGAGTGTCTCTGTGTGTGTGTCTGTGAGTGTGTGTGCGCGCGCGCGCGCGTGTGCGTGTGTGTGTGTTTTCTCCATCTCTTTCTAAATCGGGCCCGGTGTTGTCCTCAGTAAGGACAGCGCTGTGGGAGAGACCGTACATCACTCTAATGGCCTCCGCTACAGCAGCTGGAATGCCGTATGCTCTCAAGATCCAACATTCAATATCTATGACCAGAGCTCGCATGCACGCACACATACACACACAC
>CM045896.1:3910000-3932500 GCA_025169545.1 Anguilla japonica
ATTTTACCCACATCCCTAAACAGGTAAGGAGAGTATTTCAAATGCAGGTATTAATGCAGGTCTAGTCTTCACCGATCTCGTTTGCTCTTCATCCCCGATCCCTACTGAATAAGTCACCGCTCAGATTCATCACCTTCTCCCAGCATGCTTTGCTGTACATATTTAGGCATCACGCAGTATGCCCGGCCCGGCCCTCACCGCAGCATCTGACACGGCGATGACTCAAACTCCCATAATGCAGCAGGGCTCGCCCGTGCTTTCATTTGCATTTCTAATTAACACTTGTTTCTCTCTTAATGCCTACCTGTATCCAGACACCTGTCTCATCCCCTCCTGAGATGGGGGGCGGGGGTTAGCTAGAGGGGGGTTGTCAGCAAGGCTGGGATTTTGAATGTGACATTTCAGAAGATTATTCTTGTTTTGTTCTGTTCTTATCGCTCGGAGAGAGGGGGCTTTGGGATGGGGAGGAGGGGGGCCCCAAGACGGGGAGGAGGGGGCACAGGGACAGGGGTGGGAGGAGGGGGGCCCAGGACAGGGACAGGGAGGAGGGGCCCAGGACGGGGAGGAGGAGGCCCAGGGACAGGGGAGGAGGGGGCCCAGGGACAGGGGTGGGAGGAGGGGGGCCCAGGACAGGGAGGAGGGGGCCCAGGACGGGGAGGAGGAGGCCCAGGGACAGGGGAGGAGGGGGCCCAGGGACAGGGGTGGGAGGAGGGGGCCCGGGGACAGGGGTGGGAGGAGGGGGCCCTGAGACAGGGGAGGTGGGGGCACAGTGATAGGGGTGGGAGGAGGGGGCCCGGGGACGGGGAGGAGGGGGCCCAGGGACAGGGGTGGGAGGGGGGCGGGATGAGAGCCGTACCGGGACATGGCAGAGCGCTAACACGAAGCCTCCCGCTTACTTACCGCCATACCGCTAACGGAGGGAGAGAGGGAGATGGGGGGGGAGAGAGAGATGGGGGGGGGGGGGGCTAGGCTGCTGTAATTGCCATCAGGGGGAGACACAGCAGAAGCACTGCTGTTTTGGTTTTCTGAGATTCAGCTGCACACCCCAGTGGGTGACACCCCTGCTCCCCCTCACCCCCCTGTGAAGTTACTGAGGCAAAAACACAAACCTTTCTAGGTGCAGGCTTCCAAAAATCAAGACCTCATAGGGCAGGCTCAGGTAAAGCTCTCAGTGTGCGGAGGGATGTGCTGGTTCAGCTGCTCTCCAAGCCCCGGCCACCTGTGTGTGGGGGTAATGAAGTGCTCCCAGTGTGGGACCCTGTTTCTGAGGGGCGGTGAGGTGAGTGGGTGGGGAATCTCTGAGGGTACTGTAATGGCTCCCGAACCTGTGGGATCTCAGGTACGGCGGGGGGGGGGGGGGGGGGGGGTGTTGGGGTGGTGCTGCACGACCATGAGGCCGATGGGCAAGGTGAGACTGCAGTTGAGGAGTTTGATGTAATGTAATCCTGCCATTGAGACAGTAAGCAATGTGACAGCACACACAGAAAAATCTGAATAAATCAATCGGATAATAAAAACGCTGGGTGGGTCAAAATCAGCTGTTCGATACATTGGTAGGAGGCAAGAACACACAGGTGAGTTCAGCCATCGCAAACAACCTGGTAGAACACGGCAGACCACTGTAGTGTTTGACCTAAGAATACTTTCAATTGTGAAGAAAAACCCTTTTTCAACTGTCAGACAGATCAAGAACACTCTCCAGGATGTAGGCATACGTGTGTCAAAGACTACCATAAAGAGGAGACAACACCAGCGTAACCTCGAAGGGTGCACCCCAAGAAGCAAACCACTGGTAAGCCTCAAGAACAAAACTGCCAGGTGAGAGTATACAACAAAAAAAAAAAGTGCATGAAAAAAACTGAAGAGCTCTGGAACAAAGCCTGATGGGGTGAATATTAACCTCTACTTCAAGTGATGAAAAGAGAAAAGTGTGGAGAAAGAAGGGAACTGCTCATAATCTACAGTACCCTGCTTCATGTGTGAAACATGGTGGAGGTAGTGTTATGGCGTGGGCATGTATGGCTCCCACTGGGCCTGGCTCACTTGTGTTCATTGAGGTTGTGACTGCTGACGGCAGCTGCTGAATTAATTTTGAAGTGTACAGAAAACATCTGCCCAGATTCAACAAGATGCCTCAACGCTCATTGAACAGTGCTACACCTTGCAGCAGGACAGTGACCTCAAAACACAGCAACCAAGGATATTTTCAGGGCCGTAGAGTTGGAATGCTCTTGACTGGCCAAGTCAATCACTTGACCTGACTCCAGTTGAATGTGGATTTCAAGTTGCTGAAGACAACATTGAAGGCGAAACGCTTCAGGAACAAACAGGAACTGTAGATTGCTGCAGTACAGGCCTGGCAGAGCATCACCAGGGAACCAGTGTCTGGTTTTGTCTACTTCAGGCAGCCATCGAGTGCAAACGATTTGCAACCGAATATGAAACATGATGAAATTATTTCAGCTTATGTTAATTCATCCAATTACTTTTGAAAACCTCTGGTGAAACCCATGAATACACTTATCCTTGAGCTATGGCAAAACAGCTCGGAAGAGATCATGAGTAACTTTTTACTGTTTACTTATTATTTATAATTTGTTGTTTTTGCTTCGGCAACACGGTGTAGTGCTGTGCAACTAAAGCACCTTGAAACTGAAATTGAGAGTACAAAAGAGAAAAAATAAGGAGAGAGAGAGAGGCCGAGAGAGAGAGAGAGAGACATAGAGAGAGAGAGAGAGAGAGAGAGAGAGACAGAGGGAGAGAGAGACATTGAGAGAGACCGAGAGAGAGAGAGAGAGAGAGACATAGAGAGACAGAGGGGGACAGAGGGAGAGAGAGACATTGAGAGAGACCGAGAGAGAGAGACAGAGGGAGAGAGAGACATAGAGAGACAGAGGGGGACAGAGGGAGAGAGAGACATTGAGAGAGACAGAGAGAGAGAGAGAGAAAGCGAGATAATGGAAGCAACACTCAGTTCGGTGGGCGATTTGGTTGCGTGCCGGGGCGCAGGTCCGTGCCTCCTCTCTCCGGATGGCCTCCTGTCGTATGCGAGGGACGCTGTCTCCAGGCCACGGCGGGATGTCTCGTCCAATCAGACGCCCCCCCCCCTCCGGGAAGCCGCTCTCACTCAGCGAATCCCGGTCCTCTCCCTGCTCCTGTAGGCACGGATATTATAAACTCTGACAGAACGCCGTTTTTTATTTTGCCTTCGCTTTTTTATTTATTTATTTATTTTTGTATTTATTTATTTTTTTTGCTAGCTTGTCAGACGGGGGCGAGGGAGGATGAATAATTTAAATTTCTCAGCCGCGGCGCGCCGAGATGCCTTTTCTGGGCTATTAGTTACACAAGCAGCATTAGGCCGATCGCCGTGACGACGGTCGCCGCCCGCTCCGAGGAGCGGCGGAGAACGGAAATGGCTCGAAACTTTCGAGAGAGAAAAAAAAAAAAAAAAAAAAAGCGAGAATAAGAATAAGAAGAAGAAAAAAAATAAAAATACAGGGAAAAACCTCCGGAAATAGAGTGAAACCCATGCATAAACTTACCCGCGAGATACGGGCGAAGTAGCTCGGAAGAGCCACAGATTGAAATGCAAGGACTTGGAAATACGTTTTTATTTATTTATTTATTTATTTATTTATTTATTTATTTATTTTTAAATCACTCTTTTCCTTGAGGATGTCTGAGCGTTTGCACCAGTGAGGTAACAAACAAAATGGACTCCGTTTGAAATGCTTGTGAGTTAAATAATATAAAGGTTTTCCGTCACGTCTGCCAACATGTATATTCTGTACTTTTGTAAAGTCACTGAGACATTGTATTGTCTAGGTGATAATTCTAATAAGCATTAGGGCATAAAACTATAACAGAGTTCAACTTCCCAGTAATGTTCAGTTTGGTCAAGAGAGCTGTTGACCTCAATATTTCCTGGGTGTGGGACTATGCATGAACAAAACACTTTAGGCCTTGGTCCATTCATCCATCCATCCATTCATTATCTATACTCGCTTATCCTGGTCAGAGTCAGGGGTGCTGATCTTTGCCAGTAACTTCCTTTAAAATGCATGATCCCACATAGGCGCAACTCCCATTGGAATGAGCAACTCAGGCCAACTGAAACATCAACCTGTTCCATACCCCTGGATAACATTTGGTAGAACCAATCAGATTGCAGAGAAACCAAGCTCCAGTCTTTCCCTTTTCAAGAAACCCGGAGAATGAATGCAGTTCACAGTGCCCTGCATCCACTCCTGGAACCCTGCAGAAAGGGGAAAAAAAGAATCATTTTTAGTACTTTTTCAACATAATACAAGTATTTTTTGATGAGAGGGACATGTTGCATTGGAAATATTTTCCAAAAATATTATTTATTTTCACTTTTATTGAATGTCCCTTGCAGTGTACGTTTCAGCACAACACAAGAATATAGGGTCTTGAGATAAAGACCGGATATACTCCTGATCCCCTACAGAGGACAAAATGGAATTGCCTAGTCTCTGGAGGATATTAACACTTTTCCCAGGGAGGTGAATTTCCTGGTTGACCCTATTGGCTCTGGCCAATACCTGATGATAGAGACAGCAGAAACCGCCATGTGGTGAATTGTGGAATGGATGTGGACGGGCTTCTCCTACCATTGCCAAGTTATAAAATAGATTGGGAGGGGCTGTAACTGCACGACGGTTGGGAGGAGAGGAAGACCAGTCAGGCAGGGCTGTGATGGATAATTTGGAAGGGGGGGGGAGGGGGCGGGGAGTCACAGAGTTCAACAGGAGAGAGCTCCAGTGTTGCACATCGTTGCACATAGTTTGGTATATTATAGGCTACAGGGGTGAAGGAGAATTTTAGGAAAAATGTCACTCTGCACCAGCATTGACAATAAAGTGCTGATATTTCTTGTCCGATATAAGCGAAGGAGGGTTTGTTTTAGCCAGTTGGGAAACTCCAGTTTTCCAATTTGATTGATTGCATTGTTCATAGAAAACACATAACAAATCTTAAGTCAATGCAGCGCTGTCTTGATAGTTTGTGACATAGATTTCGATTAATCCATGCGTCGTATTTGTTTTAAACGAATGCATCATAAAATGTCCTAAAAATTGATTTAAAAAAATAATAAAATCTTTTAAAATCGTTATCTGTGGTCTGGTCCCCGTGAGACGCTTGCACATCGATTGGTATGGCGGTTGCTAATAGCGACACGGACTGGGTTGTAATATGTATGGATCTGGCCAGGCATGGCCGTTAATGGATCCCAGGGAAAGATCTCCCTCTCTCGCGTTGCTCCTCGTCTGCTGCCGTCCGGTTATTATGTCAGTCCTTTCATTTTTTAAAAGCTGTAGTTCGGGAGCAGGCTGTGAATCCCTGCTCCATGTAAACACAATTAGTGGTGCCACAAGGGTCTTTCAATGGTCAAAATCAGAAGCGTTTAACATAGAGAAAATCATCCAAACCTTGGAACATTTGGACCTTCCTGGAACATTTTGAATTTAGCAAACTCAATACAATACCCCACTAAATGTGTAAGCAAGAGAAAGGATAATATATTGTGGTTATGCGCTTGTTTAATATACAGACATGCACAAAATCCAGTTCTCCCAAATCAAGAGATAACCAGACAGCTGCAGCAATTTTCTAGCTCATAGCAACACACTTAATATTACCCTTGGGAAATAGAATGTACTGCAATATGCTGTAAATGATTGTACTTCTGTAAAATATTTTGAAAATATATTTTACTGCAGTGCCTTTCAATTACGTGATTACTTAATTAGTGAGTCTTAAGTACGTGAACATACTACAGGTCACCATTAAGTTTGGTTATGATTGCTCCTGAACAAGACATGATAGCCATAACAAATGTGTGTAAATCACCAGACTCATAATGTGTGGTTGAATCATTAAGTGTTAAAAAGTTCCAGTTTAAACTGAGGGACATAGCTATGAAAATAGTAGCCCTAAAAATGAAGACAAGTGTAATATGAAAACATGATTCCTATCGATTCAGGATTCAGAATTATGGAAGTTGGTATGTTGTTCAGTCACATCAAAACTTATTAACATTCTTATGGGGCGACATAGCTCAGGAGGTAAGACCGATTGTCTGGCAGTCGGAGGGTTGCCGGTTCAAACCCCACCCTGGGCGTGTCGAAGTGTCCTTGAGCAAGACACCTAACCCCTAACCCCTAACTGCTCTGGCGAATGAGAGGCATCAATTGTAAAGCGCTTTGGATAAAAGCGCTATATAAATGCAGTCCATTTACCATTTGAGTGTCCTGAATGCCCTCAGTCTCATGTATGTTGGATCTCATAGGTTCAACAGTACCCATGTGGTATACACACACCCATTATATTACGCGTAGGTGTTATTTTGCTCTCACACGGACTTGGCTTTACGCGGTTTGACAGTCCCTTCCCCCAACACAATCAGTTCCTTCGGCTGGATATTTACCGAAGCAATTCGGGTTAAGTAACTGGCTCAGGGCCTGCAGTGGCACTCTCCTCCACCTGGGATTCCCGACCGTGCGGCGCGTGAGTTACAAGCCCGGCTCCACGGCCATTATAACCGCTCCGCCGCCCCACTGCCTTCTGGGAAGGGGCGAGGGGAAAGCGCAGGCGGGGGTTTCTGGAGAAATAAATGGGCTGTATTACAATGTGGCTCGGCTGACTCCGTCTTTAACAGGGGGGCTGTGTTCTTATTTATTATTCCTGCCGTTTACTGCTTTTCCTACAGACGCCGAGAGGCTGAGGGGGGGCTGGGGGGGGGGGTGTGTCGGTGAGGGTAGTGACTCAGGCTCCTCCAGCATGCCGTCTCCTTTCCCCTGCTCCCCCCCCCCCCCTCCCAGTCCTCACTGGGGAGGGAAGCGTGTTTGTGAGCTACCCCTCTACCCCCCCTGTGGCCCCCCTGAGGTGGCTGAGGTGGCTGAGGTGGGGGGGGGGGGGGGGGGGGGGAGAAGCGTGTTTGTGAGGATGGTGACTCGGGCTCCTCCAGGACGCAGGCCTGGAGAACTCCACCGGCCGGGCCGTCTGCTTCCCCCCTGCCCCCCCCCCCCCTCGCTGGGGGAAGGTAAGCGTGTTTGTGAGCTTCCCCCCCCCCACCCCCCCCCCCCAGAAGCGTGTGTGTGAGGGCGGCGACTCGGGGGCTCCTCCTGGACGCTCGGAGGCGTTGAGAACTCCGCCGGCCGGGCCGTCTGCTTTCCCCCTGCCCCCCCCCTCCGCCCTCGCTGGGGAGGGAAGTGTGTTTGTGGAGAACTCCGCCGGCTCTCTCACGGTAATTGAAAATGTGACCTGGAACATGTTTGCCTGCCGGAGCATGAAAGTTACCTTCCAGCGCCGCGCGCATTCCGCTCACCTGAACCCCCCCCTCCCCCCCGGGCCCGGAAGAGCCGGGGGGCGGGGTCGGGGGGGAGGGGGGCAGACTGGGGGGCCAGATCGAGGGGGGCGGATCGTGTTAAGAGCCACTTTATTCCTACCACTCCTGCTGCACTTATGCATTATTCACCTGGGCTAAATAACTCCACAAAAAAAAAGGAAGTAAAAATAAAAAAGCCATGTTTGCCATAATTTACCTGTGAGTGGAACTTGGGGTCCTGACCACAACAAGGTCATTTACTATGAGGGGGGTTGTGGGGGGGGGGGGGGGGAGCTAGGGGAGGGGCATGAGGGAGTGAGATACCATCCAGACTTACCTCTCACTTTATTTTGTGTTATTCTACTCTATTTCTCGATTGCCGATTCTTCCGCTTTTCCGTCCGTGAGAACTGCCGGCCATGGTTGCGTCTCTCCCCGAATAACGGATAGCAAAGCCGCATTTGAAACGACTCTGAACGTTCAGCGCGCTTTATCGACGGACTTCGGTGTCATCGTCGGCCGGAGGTGCGCATTCGCGATTGGCCTGGGGTTCCGCTCGCTGCCATCGTCACAGATGGCGCTGTGAAAAATTGCCCGAGGGTTCGAAGCCGTTCAAAATCCCGACTCAGCCCCACCCCAATCCGTGCATCAAACGCACGTCTTTTTTACAACAGGAAAAAAAAACAACCACGCGCACACTCTCCTAATTAAACTGGGCGATCATCATGCTCCAGTTACTGAGAATTCAGCTGGAAAAAGAGGGGGGGGGGGGGACGGGGGGAGGAGGGGGAGGGGGGGGGGGGGCGGTACGCGGGACGCGTCGAAACATCGGCGTATCCGAGGGTAATTAACGCCGCCGAACGAACAGCAATCAAAAAAATCCCAGCATGCCCCGGGGCCCTCCGGTCCGTTTTTTTATTACCACGGAATAATTATTTTTTAAGAAATGAAATCACTGAAGAAGAAGGAGGCTTTTTGCACTTTTTATTGACAAAAGGGGAAAAAAACAAAAAAAAACAAAAACAAAGCAGTGGCAAACTCCCAGTGTCCCGCCTGTGTAGTGTAGGGTGTCGACGGGGTGGGTTGGGGGCTGGGGGCTGGGGTTGGTAACAGGGAGACATGTCTGTTTCCATAGCGCCCCCCCCCCCCCCCCCCCCACAAATTTAAGAGTGCCGTGTGTCTGTATTCGCAGTCCCACAGTCTGATGGGCGTGTCACAGGGGTGTGATGAATTTTACCGCCCTTTCCCACGCGATTGCCAAAGCAGGAGGGGGGGGGGTTGCTCCATTCACCTCCTCCTTGCGCCTCCTGCAGCACCCTCACCTCTATCAGCTTGTGCATACGTACAGAGAGCTCACAAGCCCTGCAGGTAGATAAACAGGTAGACCGTGTTTCTTCCCACCTGAGGAAGATCAATAAAGAAATAAAACCTGGGCAGAACTATTCAGGCTTACATTCACTGATGTTTATCAGTTGGTATCTGTCAATAATATTATCCCAAAATGGCTTGCTTGGTGTTTTCTATTCATAAACTCTCAGAAAAATAGCTCCGTAGAGGAACCCCGTTTAGTTCTTTTTTTAGAACCTTCTTGGGCTGGTGTGAAAAGTATGAAAAACTCCCAGAGTGAACAATTTTGCCAGACCAAGAACCCCTGAACTCCATAAGGCTCCTCTATGGAGACACAGAGGAGCCATTTTGGAGGATCCTCTTCTTTGAGAGTGTGTCCATTTTGGCTCCATATTGTTGCTGGTGGGTGTGGCTTCATACACTCTATGATGGGGGGCGGGGCTACTGTGTGCTGTCATCAGCCAGTATCTTGCAGGAACCAATCACTGATAGCTCCGCCCATTATAACGGTTTCTGAAGCCTCACGCTGGCTGACTGAAATCCCTGAGAGGTTCATTTCTGAGCAGATTGTGATTAACAGCATTCTAACACATCGCTGAGCTTAATAAACACATTGTTTTTCGTGAAGAGTTTTTCTTTGTTTCCCAAACACGTTCAGCTCAGGAGTTTTCGCCCACAGCCCACCGAGGGGCCTCTCCTGTGTGCCGTAGCCATGGCGCCAGCCAAATTCGCCGTTTCCCAGGTGAGACGAGAGGTTAATGGAAAACGAGTCAGAAATTTACAGCCAGTTTACCGTCGTCTGCCTGCCAAAGCTACAGCCGTGTTAATCGCTTCTTCTCGGCGCCCGGAAGAGAAAATCCAATATTTATTCATGTTTATAATCAACAACGGCAGTTTACGAGACAAAAAATTCATTCATTCATTTTCTGCAATGCAACCTCAGAGGGGTTTGAAAAATGGTGCTAATTTAAGCACAATGCGATTGATTTAGCTCGCGTCAGTGGTTGTAGGTTCAGAAGGAGCTTCTTCCTGAACTCTTGTCCAAGAGCACGGAAACAAAGAAACTGGCAATGAGCTGCATGTATTTGCATAGAAATCATTTAAATAATATTAAAAATCAAGGAAACCTCATAAAAGTAAGGTTTTGATTGCTGGAGACCCTGGGGGTTTTCAACAGGGGGCCTGAAGGTACTGTAGGGGGTCCCTGGCCATCGACTTGATATGCAATGAAAAATACAGATTTGGGAAAATGTAAATTCAAAATATCAAGCATTTAAAAAAAGTAAAATAAATAAAAATATAACCCTTTAAACTTAGATAGGGGGGCACTGGATGCCTTTGAGCCTGGCTGGGGTGGGGTGGGGGGGGGTCCCTGTATTATAAAAGATTGAAATCCCCCCTCGCTCTAGGCAACGAAAAAGTATTGGCCAGAAAGGCGGTGTGTGAACATCTAGGCCGCGAGCCAAGTTTGAGCGACCCGCACTGAGCTCAGTCGCCCGAGCGATGCGCTTGCTTTCCGTCGCACGCCTCCCCCGGCGAGATTGCTTCCTGCTTCCTGCTCGCGGGGCGCCTGCACCCGGGTCTCCAGCAGCGGGTTCGAATGATTAAATGGCGGCTTGCGCGCGCTCGGAACGAGATGAAATTAATCTGGGAGAGGAATTCATAAATAATCTCAATTACCCAAATGGTGGAGAGCCGGTGGAGGAGCTGCATCGTGGATTTTAATAAAGTTGCGTGCAGATTTATCATAAATCCTTTTTTTTTTTTTTTTCCTCTCGTGTGCGTTCCAGTCCTGTGCCCGTTGTTGTGTGTATGTGTGTGTGTGAGTGTGTGTGTGTCCTTTGTGACCCTCATCACAGTGCGTCACAGGTCCAGGGGAACCACGTCAAATGCTGGGGTTAGTTATGCCCAAATTAATAACCTTCTATGACCCGACAATTCATTTTTGTCCCCTATAGGGGACATGAATCTGGCCTTCAACTGAAGAACCGTATATTCTGCAATGCTGGAACATACACTACAGGGGACATTCAGTAAACAAAAAAAAAATATTTTTACTGCAATCATGCACGTGTCTTGATATAGTCTAAAAAGCTTGTATTATGTCAAAAAAATTTAAATACTTTAAAACATTTTTAAACCAAAACTTTTTTCCTGCAGGGTCTCAACAAGTTAAGGACTTGAACGGTCTACTCACTAATAAGTTGCATTTTTAAAAATCTTATGATCTGAAAGCATTTCATGATAAATAATGTGAATAAGTGATGGAACTCACTTCAAATGCATCCGATGAGCAACAAACACCTGAGAAGTGTGCTGTGTAGCCCTCTTACACCTGAATGCTCACCACACCCCCCTGAAAAATCAGTACAAACTCCGCCATAGGTACAGAGCACCTCTCACAGGTCAGCGGTTACGCCTGTCACCGCCTCACAACCGTTTCCATAGTGATCCATACGGCATCAACGTCCGCAGAACACTACACACAAACTACTGCAAGCGGTGTTGTGTGTGTGACGCTGGGAACTTCACGTAAAATGCACGACCGTGTATTCACGCGTGTCTGTTTATTCACCGTAGTTCATCGTTTCAGTGCTCTGTTAAACGGGAATACTGGCCTGTGCTGTGTGATGCACGAGGACGTCTGGCCAAAAGGATGCAAACAAATTAACTTTGTTTCAATTAAATTCACTTTCAGTTTTTGTTTAGTATGATGGACATCGATGAGCAGATGCTGTTCCTGTGCACCAGGAGTAACAGCCCAAGGAGGTCAAGGGTCATCAAAACAAATGACTGATATCAGTAACCATAGCAAGGCCTCAGTCATGTACTATGCTGCGACAAATTTTTCCTTTGTATTTCCTGCACGGTCTGACGTCGCAGGCTAATTTCCAGTCGGTGTGTGTGTGTGTGTGTGTGTGTGTGTGTGTGTCCAGGGCCCTTGTTATGACGGTGGAAGGGTGAGTTTTAATTGCGGTTTACTCCCCGGTCAGAGATGAGAGAGGGAGAGGGGCTGTTTTAACCCAGTCACCTTGCAGCGCTGCCTGCCGGAGTCGCACGCAGGAGATTAAAGCTCTGCGCTGATTGAATCTCTGTCATATCTGCTTCATTACTGCCCAGAGCAGTGCTTAATCTTTCCCCCAATCCCCTTTTTACCAGGAGCGCCGCGGTCTAATCACGAAGCCACTGCTCCATCATCACACACACCCCGCTCTCTGTTTCGCATGCACACACACACGCATGTACACACGCACACACTCATACACTCACACACACACACACCCCGCTCTCTGTTTCGCATGCACACACACACGCATGTACACACACACACACGCACACGCACACACACACACACCCCGCTCTCTGTTTCGCATGCACACACACACGCGCATGTACACACACGCACACTCACACACCCCGCTCTCTGTTTCGCATGCACGCACACACTCACACACATGCTGTACATGCACACACACACACACACACACCCACCCCTCTCTATTTCTCGTGCACGCACACACACACATACACGCACACACGCTCTACACACACAAACACTCTCACACGCACACACACCCACCCACCCTTCTATATTTCATGCACGCACACACACACACACACACACACCACCGCTCTCTGTTTCTCATGCACACACACAGCAATGCTGTGCATGCACACACACAAAAACCCTCTCCTCACAGCCCTCTGTGTGCTGGGGCTCTCTCCAGACGCCCGGGGCTGAGGGGGGGGGGGGGGGGGGGGGGGGCCCGTGTTCTTTTTGAGTGGAAGGTGAAGAACGGTAATCATAATAATGATGGTTTTTAGAGCGCCTGTGAAACGCGGGGCATCCTGCGTCTGGCGGTGATTAAGCGGGCGCTGGGGGACGCACACGGTACGCGCGCCGTCGCCGCCGCAAAACCCCTCGGAGTGGATCGGCCACTTTAATTAGCGCATTTGCATCCGCTTTTCATTAGGATGATGTATGTGGGAGCGTGGGGCGCGCGGGGACAGGACGGGACGGGGGGAGAGGGGGCGGAGAGGGGGGGGGGGGGGGGGGGGGGGGCGGACGTGCGTGCTCATGCATTTTTAGAGGTATTTAGCCCCAGCGCGCGGGCCGGGACGACAACCCGAGCCATCGATCACCCTCCCGGGGCAGGTGCATCCTTTTATTAAGTTTCTGACCTTCCTGCTCATTATTGTTAAGGGGGGCGGGGGTGTATGGAAGGGGGGGGGGGGGGGGGTTGTGTGTGGAGGGTAGAGGCCCCGCCTACTCTGCCGCAAATGATTTAAAATCTGATCCGTGTCATGTGAGAGCCCTCTGGGATGTCGTTTAGGACCCATCCGACAACCACGCCCCCCCCCCCCCACACACACACACACACACACACACACAAAGGAAGGTACACCTGTTGGATATGACAGGAATCGGGGGAAATGACTGGATGACTGGGTAGAGTGGGAAGGGCAGGAGGATCCCACCCCCCCCCCCCCCCCCCCCCCCACCTTTCATCAGAGTCAAAGATCAGCATTGGCCCTGCACCCTGAGGAACCCGCAACAGCACACCTCCCACCCCCCATTCAGGGTCAAAGGTCAGTACTAGCCCCGCCCAACTTCGCAAACAGCTGGCCACGTCACTCTGTCACTCTGCTGCACCCCTCCCTTGGTGAGATCCGCTCCGGGTTCGTTTACGTCTGCCGGAACTTCCCGTTATTGGGCGACCGTTTTATGATTCCTGGCGAGCCCAGCTCCAGCACTCGAAGCAGATAAAGCGATCGCATTACTGACTTTGTAAATTATGTGTTTTAGAGCTGGGAGAAGACAGGGGCCTCGTGAATGTAATCAAAGACAAATGTTGCCAGGGATCCCTTCCTCTGTTTATTTTTTTCCCAATATTCTAACTTTGGGAATGAGATTAACTGTACACGGTGAAATCAATATCAGATGCGTTTTAAACGTCCAGACCTCTAATCAATTTTAACTGTATTGTTCTTTGTCTAACTTTGAGTAATGGCTCGGATCAAGCGATGGTTTTTTAAGCAATATCGTTTTTTTAAATTTTTTAAAATTAATTTAAGTTTCTGGCAATGCCCTTTATAATAAAAAAAATGCAAATAAATAGAATATTGAGTGCAAAGAGCACTGCTGTTCTGGTAAATAGAGGGTTTATCCACTCTTTTCTGAAATACGCAATGAATAGTCCTTCATAAGTGTATTCCTGCTTCATATGCAATGCATAAAACCTTCATAGACATTACCTGAACATTCATAATTGCTTATGTCAGTCACTGCAAATAGCCATACGGTGGTGTGTTATGACTGTTGATATAAGCCTTTATAACTGTTTATTCAATGGTTATGGAGGTGCTATGTGGTGTATTCTGGAGGAATTCACAGCTTCAATCAAGGATGAGTCATAGAAAGTGTCAGCCTTTTTTTTAATATAACCCACTGGTGCACTGGTCAAATACGGCCAATCAGGTGATGCGATGGTTTATTAGTCAGTCAGTCTGGGCCATAGATGTGCCTGCTGACTGTATGCGTGAGCCTGAGAAATGATATTTACCCTATCAGTAGTATATTATAGAGAGGCCAGACCCCCCCCCCCCCCCCCCCGTCTGTATGAGACAGGAGATGGAGAATAACATAGGCTAATTAATGAAGTGAGACTTACAGTAAAGGCTCGGGGCGAACTGTAATTAATCCTGATTGGGGTGGGGCGAGGCACCATGGCGACTCTGTGCAAATGGGTAACGTGTATATTTAGGAGCCTGGCCCCAAGGGCTTCCTTTGGTTGTGTGTTAGCGTCTGTATTAGCGTAGCCTGCTAAGCGGCGTGCATTTAGCTCCGGGCCTAAAGACAGACTGAGAGTAGACTGGGGCTGCAGCTAATGCTACTGCTGCTACTGCTGCTAATGCTACTGCTGCTGCTGCTGCTGCTGCTACTGCTGCTAATGCTACTGCTGCTACTGCTGCTACTACTGCTACTGCTGCTAATGATACTGCTACTGCTACTGCTGCTGCTACTGCTGCTACTACTGCTACTGCTGCTAATGCTACTGCTGCTATTGCTGCTAATGATACTGCTGCTGCTAATGCTACTCCTGCTACTGCTGCTACTACTGCTACTGCTACTGCTGCTAATGATACTGCTGCTACTGCTACTACTGCTGCTACTGCTACTACTACTACTGCTACTGCTACTGCTGCTGCTGCTGCTACTGCTGCTGCTACTGTTGCTACTACTGCTACTGCTACTACTGATAATGCTACTGCTGCTACTGCTACTACTGCTACTGCTACTGCTGCTACTGCTACTGCTGCTACTGCTGCTGCTGCTGCTGACTGCTGCTGCTACTGCTACTGCTGCTAATGCTGCTGCTGCTGCTACTGCTGCTACTACTGCTACTGCTACTGCTACTACTGCTACTGCTGACTACTACTACTGCTGCTACTGCTGCTAATGATACTGCTGCTGCTAATGCTACTGCTGCTAATGCTGCTGCTACTGCTACTGCTGCTGCTGCTGCTGCTACTGCTGCTATTGCTACTACTGCTGCTCCTGCTGCTACTGCTGCTGCTACTGCTACTGCTACTGCTACTACTGCTGCTGCTGCTGCTGCTGCCTCTGGAGGCTGTTCTGCTAATGTCTGCTGTCCTCCTAGTGTTGGCTGTCTGCCCAAAACACCTAAAAACATGCTAATAATAATCTTAAATACATATAGACATGGTGGGAGGCAAGCCGTTTTTTTTAATCACACACCTGCAGTGTTTTCAGCATGTGTTGATTGAAAGTTACATTTAAAATTCTGAGCGTGCGAAGAAGCCCCTGTGGGTTTTGCTGGGCCGTTGTATAAATATGATCACTTGCCATTCCTACTGCTGAAAATGACAACAATCAGTGGAGTAATTGAGAAAAATCTGCACTGCAAAGGTACTGTTTTGTAAGAACGAAGAGAGCACAGCCAGGTGCGCTGGAGCCGTCGCGGTGCTGTCACTGTGTGCAGGGGGTGTTGGTGCGGGGCCCAGGGAGGGAGGGGTTTGGTTGCCAGGGTGATCCCCCACTTCCTTGCTGCTAGCTGTCTCTCCCAGGAGCAGGCGCTGTGTCAGAGAGAGCTGGGCGTCACAGCTGCGCTTTAAAGAAGAACACTGAGATCAGGAGGTTTCGGTCCAGAGCTGCTAAATGCGTCAGAAACTCGGAGGGCTCAGAAGGGACGCATGGATGGACTCTACAGCCTTCCACAGCCACCTGATTTCAAGACATTAAAATGGCCATCAGGTATGTGACTGGCTTCCCCAGCAATTACAGCTGTTATACCTGTTACACTCCCACAATGGTTACACCTGTTACACCTGTTACACTCCCACAACGGTTACACCTGTTACACTCCCATAATAGTTACACCTGTTACACTCCCACAGAGATTACACCTGTTACACTCCCACAACAGTTACACCTGTTACACCTGTTACACTCCCACAATGGTTACACCTGTTACACTCCCATAATAGTTACACCTGTAATACTCTCACAGCTGTTACACCTGTTACACTCCCACAACGGTTACACCTGTTACATTCCCATAATAGTTACACCTGTTACACCTGTTACACTCCCACAGTTACACCTGTTACACTCCCCAACAGTTACAACACCTGTTACACCAATGTTACACCTGTTACACTCCCATAATAGTTACACCTGTAATACTCTCACAGCTGTTACACCTGTTACACTCCCACAACGGTTACACCTGTTTACACTCCCACAGTGGTTACACCTGTTACACTCCCACAGTGGTTACACCTGGTTACACTCCCACAGTGGTTACACCTGTTACACTCCCACATGGTTACACCTGTTACACTCCCACAATGGTTACACCTGTTACACTCCCACAATAGTTACACCTGTTACACTCCCATAATAGTTACACCTGTAATACTCTCACAGTGGTTACACCTGTTACACTCCTATATGTATATATTGTTTTTAGAAGAAGAAACAAAATTTGACTGATGAACTATTCGGACCACTCAAAACCGTACTGAAAAAAATAGACAAAATAAAAGCGCATTATGGGGAAAGGCAGGTTTGCCAACAGAGCAGTTCCAGCTGAAAAACCCCCGGAGCTGTTGAATCTCTCCCAGATTAAAGACTTTTAACCATCTGCCTCAAAGCATTACTGCCTGCAAGGAAGTGTTTTTTCCGCTATTATTTCAGATGAAAATGTGTGACACTCAGTAGCGTTTACAACCGAACGGCCTCTGAGAGCCAGGCTATTCTCAAACCCGCGCACCTGTACGCACAGTGGGGCATTATGGGGGGGGGGGGGGTGTCTGAGGACGATTCCAAGGGTTCTGACTGGCTGACAGGGGCCCTCAAAAGATCTCTCCCATAGTGTGCAGGGATGGGTTGGCCTGGGGTGGTGGGGGCCCAATGCGTGAGATCTTTTCAGGGGGGCCCTAAACCCTTTGCCTTCGCCCCTTACCTGCGCGTAACGCGCCCTGACGTCTGTGGCTGGGGCAGCCGGTGAGGGTTCGAATAACACCCAAAAAGAGGGGCGGGAGACGGTGAGAAGAGGCCTCTGAAGTGGTTTCCGCCATCAGCCGCTCACACGCAACACACCCGACACACACGCGACACACATGCAGCACACACGCAACACACACATGCAACACACACGTAACACACACGCGACACACACACGACACACACGCGACACACACACGACACACACGCAACACACACGCAACACACACGCAACACACACGCAACACACACGCGACACACACGCGACACACACCCACAGACACACACGCGACACACACGCGACACACACGCAACACACACGCAACACACACGCGACACACACGCAACACACACGCAACACACACGCGACACACACACGCGACACACACGCAACACACACGCGACACACACGCAACACACACGCAACACACACACGACACACACACGCGACACACACGCGACACACACGCAACACACACGCAACACACACACGCGACACACACGCGACACACACGCAACACACACACGACACACACGCAACACACACGCAACACACACGCAACACACACGCAAGACACACACGCAACACACACACGCGGCACACGCGACAGCTTCAGAGACTGAGCCGTGATCGTGAAAGTATTCTTTACAGGAGCCACAGATAACGAGTTTCACTCTTAACGGTGGCTTTTCCAGCCTGTTCAGCTATTATTTTAATAGCCGGGGGGATTTCATTTTACCGCGAGTCTACAACGGGCGTTTGCTTCGCGTCTATATACTTTGAGTTCCCAGCATGCTTTGCAGCGGACTTGCCTGATCTCTTCTGTGTGAATGAAGCTGATATGGTATGGTCCAGGCTTTTCTGTGCTTTACTGATCTTGTCTGGTGTATTGGGAACCAATGAAATACTCTCAAAAAGTGCAATCCCTGCCTTCTGGTCATATTGGCAGGCTCAGTTACACCAGGCAAGATCAATAGAGCACAGAAAAGTATTTGAATCCAAAACAAATACGTATTTGACCCAGGTCTGGTACGGTCAGGACTGGTGTATTCAGTGAAACTTTGCTTTCAGTCCATACAGCCTTAATACAGGAAGCTATTCCTGATAATCCTTCCAAAATGCTACTCAGTGGGAACGTTGGGAAGTTACTTTTTAAGTTGCATTTTAACAGGATAACATTTTTAAAAAAGATACAGTTTAAAATGAAGCTTCCCTTCAAAGCCTCAGAAAAATAATGGCCATTACATTTTCCTTAGGACATAACTGAAGAAGAATAGTGTAATAAATAAATAAATACATAAAAACCCCGATATATATTTGGCAATAGTACATGCTTAGTTTCATTGAAATTAATATAATGAAGAATGACCATAATTTCAAAATTATGCAAAAAAAAAAAAAAAAAAAAGAACATAAAAAAATAGATTGAAATTTATAAAAGCTTGGTCTTGTTTTGGTTCTTCACACAGCAAAACGCTCAGTGCGTCATCAGTTCTGATAGACAACATTTTATACTGATGGAGTTCGTTTTATCTGTTTTGGAGTCACATAAAGCCAGTTGAAAATAACTGATAAGATTTTACCGTGCGTCCCAACACTTTATAGACCCAGAAAGAAATATAATTTCCTGGTCATGGTGTTGGAAGAATTCTCTGTTCTCCTCAGCTCACAGAACCCTGTAAGTGCCAGATAAAACCTACGCTACGGAAACAGTTTTTTCTTTTTTTTTCTTTTTTTTTAAAGACAGTAATTACATCGAAAAATCTAACTGTGTTGCCTGAACCATTCTGATATTGCATCACTGCCTGAAATACCTGGTTCATCCCGAAGTGTGACTTTTCCCGAGTTACAGGACACTTAAAGAGGCTTGCTTCAGCACTCGCCCTGAAAGAACTCCAAATCCTCCTCCGAGTCCTTTCAAGATGATTGGGCTTTACGTCCAAAAACTGAAAGAAGATTGAATAAAACTGCAAGCTGCAAAGATGGAAGTTTCAGGGCCTCGGACTTACTGTAAGTAGGAGGGTTTGAAGCAGGAAACTCTAAATCTGGCCCAGGAGGGTTTTATTCCCTCAAACCCAGGACCGATTAGGACCTGGTCACCAGGTGAGCGGAACCTTCGGATGACCGCAGCGTCAGTCAAGCAGGTAACTGTGACCGCAGAAGAGAGCTGTGATTGGTCCAACGGAACATCTCGCTCCCTGCAGTGTCGATGCGGAGTGCGAAACGTCAGCGTTCAACCCCACCGTACAGCAATCCTTGTTTTCCCATACCTACCCATCACACCCGTGATCAGGCTTCAGGCGAGCGAAGTAGATTTTCAGCATATGGTTTTATTTATTTATTTGTTTATTTATCTGAGATAGCTCTGCTAAGTGTGGCCCAATGTGCCCAAATGCATGCTGTAGTCGATCTGAATTCGAGATCCAGGCTCCTGAGTTTACCTCTCTCAGAGCTCCTGTTGGAGACGGGGGCGATGGGGGACCATGAGCAGAAAGGCCCGCTTCCAGGCCCGGTATCCGTACCGCTCTCGTGTTCTGTTACTTTAAGAGGCTCGCCGAGCTTGCCGGAGCGTCACGGAGGCTGTCTCTGCCGGGGCCGGAAAGATCCGGAAAGATCCGGAGATGCCGCCCCACGCGCGCCCCCCGGCCCGCGATGTCATCCCCCCCTTCAGACGCGGCTTATTAAAATGAAATTACCCGGTGCCCCGACCCGTGGCAGAGAGCACGCGCCGCAATTCGTCTGGCAGTCGAGCTGTGGGTGAAATCCGATTGGCTGTAATTTAACTTTATAGTTGCTGTGTTCTCCCCCTCCTCTCCGCTCCCCTCGCCTCCCCTCCTCTCATGGTTGCAATTTCGGCAGCGTCGAATACTGAAGCACCCCCCCCCCCCCCCCCCCCACCCCCCCCAGGGGTGAAATACTGCCCCCCCCCCCCCCCCCCGACCGAGGGGGCAGAAGGCCAAAAATGTCAGTGGGGCGGCGGTAGAAGAGGGGCGGGGTGGGGGTTGATGGGCGGGGGGGTTGGTTTTGAAGTTTGAAAGAGGGGTGGGAGAATGTGTGGGGGGGGGGGGGGGGGGTATGTGGGGCATGGACGGGACGGTGGCCTTCAGGGTTGGGGGGCTTGCCTGACGGGGGCTGCTGGATACCTCCCATGTCAGCATTCCCCTCCCATTCCACTCCGCCTCATGACTTATTCACTGAACCCTTTTGAAGAGCAGTTTTTTTTTTTCTTTTTTCAAAATTCTAAGTCAGTGTTCTAGAACTCCATATTCCCCCCCCCCCCCCCCCCCCCCAACTTTGCTTTTTGAAAACTTCTAAAATCATAGGACTTAAGCAGCGTCCTGCTGATTAACGGCGTATAATCCTACGGTCTGTATGAACGTCTGATGAGAAGCAGCGCTGTCACGCGTGCGCGGATGTGCTCCTTGACATTAATCACGTCTGCCACCTCGTGCTATCGTTCCGTTGAGAGAGGAGAAAAAAAAAGAGAAGATTTTTTTGCGAAGCGGTAAGGAAGAAGCAGGACGGAGACCGGGCGGTAATGCGAAGAGTGAATTCATTCTGGCGGCTTCCTCGGGCGCGACGCTCCACATGACTCTGAGGGACGACCTCACAGAGCTTCCTGCCGTTCGTTCAGAGAGGCTTAGGCAGATGCATTCTGGGAAGGGTGATGAGAGGGTGGATTTTTATTATTTTTTTTTTTTTTGCCGTAGATGATTTTTCCAAAGGTCTGCTCTTAGGCAGAAGAGCCCGCGCAAAACCCCAAAACTCCCGAACATGATTCCTCCAGTTTTAATGGTGGGGCCTCTCGATGTGCTATTCCCCAGAATCCTGCAGAAGGACTTTCAATGGGAATTTAAAAAGAGAAAAATGTTCTTATAAAAAGAGAGAGTGAGCGAAAGAGAGGGAGATAGAGAGAAGGAGAAAGGGGAGTGAAAGAAGGAGAGGCGGCGAGCAGAGGGAACTCTGGACAGGTTGATGTAGGCTCTGAAATGAAAGTCTCGTAAAAAGCACTATCCTAAGGCTTTAAGGAGATATTCCATCTCCCCTTACCAACAGCCAAACTTAAAATCACCCACTCCATCACACGCAGACCCTCCTCCTAATGCATACACCACAGAAAGAATTTTAAAACCAAAAGCTCATTTTGACTGGCTGGACATCGTCATGCGTTTGAAATACTTCATGCATGGGTTTAATATTTATAAATCCGTCTAACATGGCAGAGATATGTCAAGCAGGAAAGCACGCAAGCAAAAAAAGGCCGGAGAACAATACATGAACATCGTGAGATTTAATCTAATTGGGGCTCTTTGCCAAACAATCGTTTCACAGTCATTTACCGACACTGATTTACCGGCGTGATGAAAAATACGTGTTCAGAGAATGTCCAGGTTCTGAGAACGAGACAGCGGAGGCTGTAATACGGACTGACAGCTCGACTATAACACTTCAGTACCGCCGTCACGGGATCCATTCTGGCTTTAGTGTCGGAGCGACAGCGTCGTTCCGAGGTCGGGGTCGAGCGGATACGTCGTCCTTTTTATTAACGTCAGCTCTGACGGCACGTCTGGGGGCTGGAGAAACGACGAAAATATATATCGTCCGCGCTCGGACGTTTGCGTAGACGGCCCTGGCGCGCGCGTGACCTGTCGTGACTCACATCTCTCGTCGACGGGAAACAGGAAACAGGAAACAGGAAACAGGGAAAGGCCCGAAGTCGCGGCCGGTTTTGGTGTCACGCAGTCAGCGAGCGAGCCCTGCAGTGACGTAACGTGTCTTTGGCTCGAGGGTATTTTTTTATTTTTTTTGTACCCCCCAAGACTGGCCGGCATCGCTTGCCCCCCCCCCCCCCCCCCCCCCCCCCCCCGACCCCTTACCCTGTACTTTCAAATCCAATTTGCAGCTTTATGAAAGTTTAATGAATGATACATAAACGTGATAAAGGCAGCATGCAAATAGTGCGTGATTTTGTGAACTCAGTGGCCCCAGTCTTTGGAATTTTAAAATATTAATGATGATAGGTGTGCATAGGTATATATACCTGTGTGTATAAATATGTATTGGCTATATATAATAAAAACTGAAACACACACACACACCCACCCACCCCCCCACACACACAAACACCCACCTGCACACGCACACACACACACACACACACACATACGCATGCACACATACACACACACCCACCTGCACACGCATACATACACACATACACACCCACCTGCACACGCACACACACACACACACCGTCCCGTATTGCTATCCT
>CM045896.1:3937500-3942500 GCA_025169545.1 Anguilla japonica
TTTTTTTTTTCTTCTTTTTTTAATCTTGGTCAACACGCTGCTCTTGGTGTTTTTTTTTTTAAGGAGAGATTGTGAAATACAGATAAGGATCTATTAATGTTGCAGAAATCTTTCTCTCTCTCTCTCTCTCTCTCTCCGTTCGCCCCTTTCCCCCCTTAGCCCAGCAGGCCCCTGGGGACCCGCGGAGACACTTGGAGGTCACCGGAGGTCAAACAGAATAAGATGTGACAGCTTCCGAGGTCACTGTCGTGTCACTCGATAACACCGAAGGAGGGGGGAAAAAAAAAAAAAAAAAAAAAAAAAAAAAGTTCTGCTCTGTGGGAAAACTAGCAAATCAGCAAACGGAAAGTTTTGCGAAGAGGAGAGAGAGAAGAGAGGCAGATATTTCTCAGTGTGCCGCGCATTGCTGCGTTATTGCTGTGCATTATTGGATATGTTTTATCATCAGCTGGGATATTTAACCGCGGAGCGTGCTATACATCATTCTGAATTGGAAAACAGCAGCGAAATAATGGTAAAATACTGCGTGCTGCTTTGCTGCAAAAAGCCAGCATCCATCACGGAAAGCCAGAGATGAAAATAACAGTAAAATGGCAACGTCAACAAGGAGAGAGCTCTGTGCGAGCTCTGTTTCCCTCCTTTGTCCTCCCTCCTTTCTCTCCTCTATCCCCCTTTTTCTTTCCTTTTCTCAGAGGAGCGTTGGTAGAGAGAGTGGTGCAGAGGATTGTGGGTAAAGTGGCACAGACAACATTTCAGCGTGGTACTCAGTAACAAGATGAGAAAATGTTCTCTCCTCCCTCACACTCACTCAGACATCACACACACCATGATCTCACTCTCCCTCTCTCACACACACAAACAACACACACACACATCTCACACTGTCTCTCTTCTCTCCCACACAAACAGAAATACACACCTACACACACCATACTCTCTCTCTCACACACACATACACACACACACCATACTCTCTCTCTCACACACACACACACACCATACTCTCTCTCTCTCTCACACACACACACACCATACTCTCACTCCATCTCTCTCTCTCTCTCACACACACACACACACACACTCCCACTGTCTAGCTCTCTCTCTCCCACACAAACAGAAATACACACGGTCACTCTCTTATGCACACACACACACACACACACACTCTTCACGCATTAACCAGAATCCTGTCTCTCTCTCTCTCTCTCTCTCTCTTTCTTTCGCTCGCTCTCTCTCTCTCTCTCCCTGACGTTTCCCTTTGGCCGCTCACAAAAACACAATCAAATATTTCACCATTACACTTCCATCATGGTCAATTAGCCTGACACTTTTCCAGCTTTTATCTCTTAAAGCAGAGCCCTCATCTGTTATTTATGTGTCATAGGGCCTCTCTATGAATTATTCAGCGAGGGAGGAAAATTTACAGCCTCCGTCTTTTCCCGAACTCGCCCGTAAATCCACAGCTGAGGAGAGAGAGAGAGAGAGAGAGAGAGAGAGAGGCAATACATGGAAATGGGAGGAAAGAGAGAGGAGGATGTGGAAAAGGAAAGGGAGAGAGAGAGGGAGAGAGCGCAATGCAAGAAGGGAAAAGAGGAGAAAGAGAGCGTGAGAGATACAGAGAAGGAAGCGAGAGTTGTACACAGAAGAGGGGAGACACGGAGAGAGAGAGGGAAAGCAATATAGAGAAAGGGAAGAGAAAGTGTGGAAAAGGAAAAAAGGGGGAGAGGGGGGAGAGAGAGAAAGGGCAATACAGAGGAAGGGGAAAGGAGAGAGAGAAAGGGATATGTAAAAGGAGAGAGAGAGAGAGGCTGGAGGTAAAGTGGCCCCTGGTGTGTCGTAGACTCACACTGGCAACATCATAAAGTTACCATTAGAATGCTGTATTTCTAACTGCTCTCTGCCAATGGGGTGCAGAGAGACCGCAGGGGCTGAGCTGCCCTTTCATCAACACAACGACCGCCTGCTCTTAAAGGGGCCACGCACACTTACACTCACACTTACACTAACACGCGCACACACACATACACACTTACACTCACACTTACACTCACACACACACGCACACACACATACACACTTACACTCACACTTACACTCACACACGCACGCACACACACACACACACTTACACTTACACTCACACTTACACTAACACACGCACACACACATACACACTTACACTCACACTTACACTCACACACGCACGCACACACACACACACACTTACACTTACACTCACACTTACACTCACACTCACACTTACACTAACACACGCACACACACACACTCACTTACACTTACACTCACACTTACACTCACACTCACACTTACACTAACACGCGCACACACACACTCACACTTACACTAACACACGCACACACACATACACACTTACACTCACACTTACACTAACACACACACGCACACACACTAACACATACTCACACACACACTTACACTAACACGCGCACACACACATACACACTTACATACACACACACGAACACATACACACACACACACTCACTCACACACACAAGGGCTGAGCTGCCCTTTCATCAACACAACGACCGCCTGCTCTTAAAGGGGCCACGCACACTTACACTCACACTCACTCACACTAACACACACTTACACTCACACTTACACTAACACGCGCACACACACATACACACTTACACTCACACTTACACTAACACACACACACACACTAACACATACTCACTCACACACACACACTCACACACACTTACACTCACACTCACACTTACACTAACACACGCACACACACATACGCACTTACACTCACACTTACACTAACACACACACACACTAACACATACTCACTCACACACACACACTCACACACACTTACACTCACACTCACACTTACACTAACACACGCACACACACACACACACACACACTTACACTCACACTCACTCACACACACAAGGGCTGAGCTGCCCTTTCATCAACACAACGACCGCCTGCTCTTAAAGGGGCCACGCACACTTACACTCACACTCACTCACACTAACACACACTTACACTCACACTTACACTAACACACACACTAACACATACTCACACACACACTTACACTCACACACACACTCACACACACAATCACTCACACTAACACACACATATTCACACACTCACATGCATGCTCACACACACACACACACTCACATTCACACACACACTCACACACACACTCACACACATTGATTTTTTTAAAAATATTGTAACCGTGTTAAGTGATCATCAGCACAGTGCTGCAGCTTCTCCTCTCCCCTCCTTTCCCCTCCTTTTATTATTTAATTGATTTAGCGTTAACGCAGCCCAGCGGGTCATTATCACGTGAGCGCGCGGGAGCCGTCGCCAGGGATAGGCCGCGTCGAGGAACATCACGAGCGTAATGAGGCGTACGCGCGCTTATCGACAGACACGCGCGACGTCGACGTCTTAGGAAAACAGGAACGGGCGAAGCGGCGAGCCTGCCTTCCCGCTCCGAGATCGTCAAGGTAACGATCCCGTAAACACGTTGCTGTTGTTGTTGTTGTGTTAGACCTTGGAGGGGTGCACCTCATAAACCCCGTTATTTATTTATTTATTTACGTTCCCGTTTTCTTTTAACGGCGACTGTTCCTGTCCCGATGAACGGGGGGGGGGGGGGGGGGGGGGGGGGGGGGGGGGGGGGGGGGGGGGGGGGGTTTGATTTAGAGATGAGCACAGGCCTGACTGTGCAGACTGTGAGATGGACATCAGACACTTGAATAAAGAGCATTAGCATCACACAGTGTTAGAATTACACAGCATTAGCAATACACAGCTTTAGCATCACACAACGTTAGCATTACACAGCGTTCGTATTTCACAGCGTTAGCATCACACAGCATTAGCATGACACAGCGTTAGCATTACACAACATTAGCATTACACAGCTTTAGCATCACACAATGTTAGCATTACACAGCTTTAGCATCACACAGCATTAGCATCACACAGCGTTAGCATTACACAACATTAGCATTACAAAGCTTTAGCATCACACAACGTTAGCATTGCACAGCTTTAGCATCACACAGCGTTAGCATCGCACAGTGTTCACTCCGCTGACTCTCTTATTCAGAGTAACGCTGAGCGTTTTGGGGACACGAGTTCACCCAGGTCACATGAGCAACAGCGCTAGGTCTGACTCACAGTGTTCCTAGTCCTGTAAGAACATGTGAACCTAATGTACTGAATGCTAACGGCACTAAATGTTGGCCATGCCAACCTGCGACAATGGTATGAATTCAAAATGGATACAGAGAACATCCAGTGGTCAACAACCCTGACTTAATTACATCACATTACATTACAGGCATTTAGCAGACGCTCTTATCCAGGGCGACTTACACAACTTTTTACACAGGATTTACACTGCGTCCATTTATACAGCTGGATATATACTGAAGCAATGCAGGTTAAGTACCTTGCTCAAGGGTACAGCGGCAGTGTCCTAGTGTCTCCTCTCTTGGGACAGGAGAACTAGGACGAGCCTCTCCCGGTGCCTGGGGGCCACTCTGGTTTTGGGGGGGTCCTAGGCCATAAAGCTCAGAACGGAATTCATACGAGGGCGTGTATAGAGCGCAGATTTTTTTATAGAAAAAAGGGCCCTACGGCAAGTACCCGTTCCCTTCGAACCAACCAATTTCTCCGGCCTGAGACGGGCTGGTTTATAGAAAACTCCGGAAAAAACGGTTGATATACTGTATGTAGATGAGAGCGAGGGAGAGACGCGTGAGAGAGAAGGATGGGTGTATTTCCAGAGCCCAATGTATTTCGAGATGACCTCGGGGCAGACTGTGTTTGCGCTCGAAGCAGACAGAAGGAACCACCCCCCCCCCCCCCACCCCCCCTTCACACACCTCCAGACCACACCGTTGGTTTCTCCCCATCGCCAAGGCGACGGATTCGCTCGACTCGATCCCCCCACACCGACTTCAAGG
>CM045896.1:3945000-4060000 GCA_025169545.1 Anguilla japonica
AATAAAACAAATAAAAAAAAAAAAAACAGACATCAAACATCAAACACAGCCATTTTATCTTGGCTGAATTATGCCGGGTGATACTTGGGGAGCGTCCTCCAATTCTAGTAGTTTTCTGCTGTACGTTACTTGATTTCTTTTTTTTTGGACAGTGACTCCTGACTGAGTCAGAAAGGGCATATATAATATTTAATAACTAATATTTACTTTTTAAGACCGCTGATCTCCAGGGAGAAAAAGAGTCCGTGATTTCTGAGAGTAGTAGAGGATAGTAAATTCAGCTCTGTGGGGGGCCCAGTGGATGATTCCAGATGAAGATTTCCTCCTGACAGAATTGGGGGGGGTGCTGCTGGGGGGCTCATCGGGTTAAGGCATCACGCTCTGGTGCACGGATGAGCCTCACGATCTCAGATCGAGGGGTAAGAGAGGGTTCTGTCGGTTTGAGAGGGGTCTGCATTTCGTCTCTCTCTAGCCTATGCTTACTGTGTGAGCTGGACTTAATGCGTTCCTGGCTGGGGATGACTGTTACATTATGAGTATTGTACCTTACCGGATCTGTGTTTTGCAGTTGTTCCAATGACCTTCGGTATGCGCTTATTGTGCTTCACTTTGGATAAAAGTGTCTGCAAAATAAATGTAATGTAATTTAAAATAATGTATGTAATTATGGAAAAGTAGAGGTCCCAAATAAGATCCTGGTGGGACTCCCACAATACCTAGCTCAGATAAAAATTTTAAAAAAATCCTCCTCTAAAAATAGCTTGATCTAACGATGGAAAAAAAATTGGACCAAACCTAGGCCACCTTAGAAAGAGAAACGATGTTGTGGCTTTGCTGTGACAGCACCAAAACAGTGTTTTTCTTCCAGCTGCGAGCTCTCATAAGTCTGAGGGAAAAGAAACCGCTTCGCCTGGCCCTCGTCCGATTGTGTTCTCTTGTTACCGTTGCCTTCCGGGGAGTTCTAAACGAGGAAAAAAGCAGCCCTTCCTCGCCAGTGCTCTCATCCGGCTTCTTGAGGAGGCGTTTGCGTTCCTTCTTCACTGTAAGGACGAGAGCGCAGATGGTCTTGCGGTTGTAAAGGCGGTCCAGATGTTCCCCGTGCCACCTTGCTGTTTTTTTTTGGGGCCTGCTTGTTTTTATTGGGGTACGAAAGTGCTCTGAAGTTACGTACGGGGGCGACGCGAAACGAAGTGCAACGAGCCGCAACGACCGTTACCGCGGGCCCCAGAAGAACGGAAGCCTCTTTTAGGGTGAGTGGAGACCCCTTAATACAAGGGCAGTTGGTATATCGCGAGTCGAGGAATATGTTTCGGTGGGTCGTCCACTTTAACTTGATTATCACATCTGTTCTTTCTGTTTTTTATTTATTTTTCCTCTTGCCAACACTGAACCTCAGTGATAGGGGACCGCAGATTTATGGACTGACCGTTCGGCCATTTTGGCCCTGCTTTGACTATCGGTATGAAACCAAGAGTCGAAGTAATACCAGCACAATACAATTACACCTTATGAAGCTCCTTATTAGCATTGCTGCAGTGCAAGGATACCACGTTGCAATATTCAAATATATATGATGTAAAGAAAAAAGAGAAGAACAAAATGAAACAGTTTTCTCAAACGAGGCCAAAGAGGCGGACCTCGAAAACGATATGTATCTTTCAGAATACATAAGCAGAAAGAAGAAAATCAATAGATAATGTGACTCCAACCACCGCTAGTTTGAGAACACATTATTCACTCTCAAGGTTTAGATTTAAAAAAAAAATGCCAGTACCCTATTTAAAAAAAGATAAGGCTTTATGATTCCAAATAAATAATGGATTATAATTTTTTTCCAAATTAGTATATTCATCATTTATTCATTTTTCACATCAATGGAGTTGCGAACAATCTCTACTTCCCCATGTGTTTTGTTCTGTGATTCTCTACACATCTCGTATGTTGGGGGGGGGGGGGGGGGGGGGGGGGGGGGGGGGGGGGGGGGGGTTGCTACAGTATGCCCATGACATACAAGATGTGTAACTGAACTAATCTTAACATTCTATAACAGAAAAAGCACAATGCTCAGTCGATAAATTTGAAAAAAAAAAAAAAAAAAAGCCATGACACGCTTATAATAAATATTTGTATAAAGCATTTAGGATGTACCTATTCAGATGAAGAAAAAATATATTTCAAGACAATAAAGTCCAGGGAATCTGTGACAGAAATAAACAAACCCAGTTTTGTTCTTCGAAAATGTTTGAATAAAGCATTAAGAGAACATCAACATTTTGTTAATACCTTAAAATGTTTTTCAGATGAAGACTCACTGTCCAGACATAAAATGCGGAGATCAGCCCCGCTAATTATCAAAATAGCAAAATTTCCCTATAGCAACCAAAAAGAATGGCCACGCTTTCACCAATCGCTCATTTCCACTCTGAGCCAATGGAAAGGTGTGGCCAGTGTGATCTGAAGACACTCCCCTGCATCCAAGCTTGCAAAATCAAAACACTGCACGCAAAATGGGCCCTTGGAAAGCGCAAAACTGTAAATGCGATTTTTTTTGTATTCTATGCTATATACATTACATTACATTTATTGGCAGACGCTTTTATTCCAAAGTGACGTACAATAATTGCATATCAAAGGTCATTTATACAACAGCAGGTCCGATAAGGTACAATACTCATTATGTAATTAGTTATTCATAGTCATGAACACATTAATAGCCATGAACACACATAACACATTAGAACACATATACACAGGTGTATACACAGGTGTGCACACAGGTGACGTTATTAAGGGTGGGCTGCAATGGCTGCATTTTCTGGGGGGTTCACCTTAGATGAATACCATTACATTACATTACAGGGATCTTATCCAGAGCGATTTGTATTGTATCCAGCTATTGTAAAGCTGAATATATACTGAAGCAATGTAGGTTAGGTGCCTTGCTCAAGGGTACAACGGCAGTGTCCCACCGGGGGATTGAACCTGCCACCTTTAGGATACAAGACCAGCTCTTTACCCATTGTGCTACGCTGCCGCCCCGAAAATAAACATTGGAGTGGAACCCGTGGCGGCTCTGGCGAGGAATTTCCTGCAGCGCGGCGGGCATTTCCTGCTCTGTGAGCGGGTTTTATAATGCACCACGAGCGCGTCTGGGGGAGACGTCCCTCGTACCCACGGCAACCTCGCGCAAGCTCCACAGGCAAACGCTCTGTTCCTCATCCCCAGATTTGATTTTCTTTCTCTTCTCTCATGGATGGGTGAGGGTGGTGGGGGGGATACTCGGGACGAGAGATGGAGAGGGGACAGAGCACTGTCTTTGTGTGTGTGTGGGGGGGGGAGCAGGGGGGGGGGGGGGGGGGATTAATATTGAGAAGCAAAGCGGGAGCTCGCTCCCCCCCGTTCTTAAATTGAACTTCCACTCCAGCCTAAGGTCTCTTAAAGGATGGCAGCGGGCGGGGGCAGCGGGGGCAGCGGGGGCAGCGGGCGCGGGCAGCAGGAGCAGCGGGGGCAGAGGTGGCTGCAGGGGCAGCCGGGGCAGCGGGGGCAGCGGGCGGGGGCAGAGGGGGCTGCGGGGGCAGCGGGGCCTGTGGGGGAGAGATGGGCTCGCTCCCCCATGCTCTAATTTCAGCCAGCCTCGCCTGTTCGTTTGAGGGGCGCGGGGGGGGGGGGGGGGGGGGGGGGGGGGGGGGGGGGGGGGGGGGGGGGGATAGAGCCCGCTTTTTTCGTTTTCGGGGGGGGTGGTGGGAAGTGGGGGGGGGGGGGGGTGGCTAGAGCCCTCTTGTTCATTTGAGGGGGGGGGGGGGGGGGGGGAATGGGGTCCGCTTGTTCTTTTGGGGGGGGGGGGGGGGGGGGGGGGGGGGGGGGGGGGGACAGTTAAAATTCGCTGGAAAAAAATTCCGGGAGAAAATTGAACGCTGTCATGGATGGATTAGCCCTGTAATGGTGGGACACTGGCGGTATCGCCGCGGCGACGGGGCCCCTGCCCGGGAGCCTGGGCGGCGGGGGAGAAGAAGGGAATAAAAAGGGAAATGAAATTCATTTCATAGCTCCTCAAGCACACCGGCCGCCTCGGCAGAAACAGTCTCCCGCCCTCCTTAAAAAAAAAAAGAAAAGAAAAAAAAAAGGCTAAACTCAACCGCAGGGACTTTGGGAACTTTCAAAGAGTTTTTCGGTTCGGGATTCCGCCCCCACGTCCCTGAACCCCCCCCCCCCCCCCCCCCCCCCCCGCCCTCGCGCCTGGATCGCCCAGAAGAGTAACCCAATATTTCTTCCTTCAACTTTGGCAACATTTGAAGACAAGGCGAGACACTGAGACAGAAAAGGGTGTAATAGTACGGTGGCTGAGATGTCCAAATTCAATGCAATACAATTCAAATCAGAAAACGCAGTAACAAATAATAAAACACAAATACAAATAGGAAAACACACACACACACACACAAACACACACACAACAAACGCAACTATAAAAGTGTGAAACAAGAAAATAAATCTCTGAAACACAACAACAAGAAAAAAACACTGGCTTGCTGTGCCTGTAGGTGAGCTTTGACAACCAATCAGCTTTCTGTATGAAGCCAGTACTGTGAAAAGGACAGGAAATACACGGACAGGACGAATCACAGTGCAAGCAGCCCTTTCCCTCTTCATCAGAGCCCTTTATTAAGATGACAGTATTATATTGTTAATAATGTATATTAACCTATACTTCAATCCTGGCTGAATTGCCAGGCTTATATGTATACACACTCAAATAAGGAGAGGTTGAGAGCAATCCAGGAATCTTAAGTAATTCTTATTTATTTAAAGTTGAGTATATGCATGTTAGCCCAATGAAGATGTAGGAATGTTTTTTTCTTCAAAACTCTACGTCAGTGTTCTGGAACTCTGTTGCTTTCTGTTTTCAGTAGTGATTGTTACATCAGCATTAAGAATGTTCAGCTAAGAACGTTCTGATCACATATTTGTGTTCTTGCACCTTAAATGGTTAAAGTTTATTGATTATGTTTCTGAACTGATTTCCCTCTGAAGGTAAAACGCACCAGCACGCCAGTTTCATTTCCCCGGTGTGAAACTGGAGTAGGTGTGACAGCCACATCAGTTGGTGCATGAGACAGACACCAAATACTGAGGAAATTGGCCAGTGGCCACTTTATTTTCCTTCAAGTAGTGGAAAAAAAAACATCCTTAAATTTAAATTGTCAGTTCTCCTTCAGAGGTTGTGGCGAAGATTCAGATAAGAATTAAATGTGCTTTAAGATCACAAAGACCGTACAGCAAGTTTACCAACCACGAATTGTGTTTGAAAATAAATAAATAAAAAAAAATTTAAAGAACACTTTTATTTTATTGTACAAGTCAAAACTTTTACCCTTTTGGAAGTGAGAGTTGAGGATGGATGCTGATTGAATCCTGGCCTGGCTCTCTATATCTGTCCTGACAGGGGCAGCAGGCAACACCTGTGCTGATTACCAGTCAGCCTCAGATGTGCCCAGTCTCAGGTGAGGCTGCCGCTGTCCAATGTCCTGACAGCCCCCCCCCCCCCCCACCCTCCTGGGCTTTAGGGGGGGGCAGCGGAGACATCTGACAGCTGCCAAAAACGCGGCTGCATCCCTGTCTGTCCCTGCACCGGCCCTCCCAGTGCAAGAACCTGGGCTGGGAATATCAGAGCAAAACAAACTTCAACTGTCCTGGAACCTTCCGGAATGTTTGGCCCTCCCAGTGCAAAAACCTGGGCTTGGGAACATCAGAGCAAAACAAACTTCAACTGTCCTGGAACCTTCCGGAATGTTTGGCCCTCCCAGTGTAATGACCTGGGCTTGGGAACATCGGAGCAAAGAAACTTCAACTGCCCTGGAACCTTCCGAAATGTTTGACCCTCCCAGTGCAAGAACCTGGACTGGAAATTTCAGAGCAAAGAAACTTCAACTGCCCTGGAACCTTCCAGAATGTTTTTATTTTTTATTATTATTCTGGAAATTCTGGAAGTTAACTGAAATGAAGAAATGGCAAAAAGCTCAACGAGGATTTTTTATTATTATTTTTTTTCATTTCAATTCCCTTCCTGAATTGACGGGACTGAAATGGAAATTGACCTTGTGATTTCACAGAGGGCATTTGCAAGGGCTCTCAAAATTCTCTGTGCTCAAAGTGGGTCCGTCATTTGGATGCTGGGCTCTGCATCTTTGGAAGAGCTCCTGATTGTCAGCGGTGACTCTGTGACTGGTGACGTACACGCAGACAGAACCATGCATCACTGACCACTTTTAAAATCGATCCGCTGTAGCGTCGGTGCCCAGCGAGTGATGCAAACTGAAAATTCACTTTGAGGTTACCTTCAGAACAAAAATACGCCATGGATTTGACACCCCTTTCAAGTAAGCAATATAAGTACTTTGAAGAAAAATGTAGCTCTTTGTTTTTTATTTATTTATTTATTTATTTATTTTGGTTCTGTGGTCTATCACCAAGGCTGGGATCAATTCCCAATTCAGTTAAAAAATGTACTTGAAATTCAATGACCTGATTTTTTATTTATTTTGTTCCATTTTCTACGTTTAACTGAATTTCAGTTAATTTCCAAAAATGACAGATTTGAAATGGAACTGACCCCAAGCCTGACTGTTCTTAATTTTTTTGGATTTCTGTTTTTCAAAGTACTGAAAATGTACTGGGAAGCTGGTAAAAAAAAAGCCTTGTGGGCCTTTGTTAGCTTGTAATTTTTACTGGAAATTTAAGCACCCCCTCCCTACCTAAAGTTCTAATTATGTTCAGTTGCCGTAGAAACAGAATGTGAATAGACAATGGCTGATTTTTTTTTTGTTCCCACATCCACTCAATAACACTTCTTGTTGAACAAAAGGCATATATGTGCATTTATGCAATATCATACCGTAATTATCTATGATTGCATCTATTCATATGGCTCTCTAGAAATAAATAAAAACTCGCAAGCGTGTCAGTGTGAGAATTCTTCCATGAACCTGACTCTGAGCCAGGTGCTCACACAGACACATTTTATCGAGCGGCTTTCAACGTTAAAGGACAGGCAAACACACCCCCTTCGCCAAGTAAATAAATAAACAAATAAATAAACGAATAAATAAAACAGATCCATTTGTGGAGCATCTAGGCGGAACACATCAGACAGAAGTATATTATGGGATGTCATGTTCAACATGTCTCAGTGCTCCATGGAGAATGCAACTCCAACCATTCAAATAGCAATTTCAGGTGTTGTGAGAGCAATACAAGTAATATATACATTTTTTGACGATGTTTACCAAAAACCCGAAGATCTGCTCAAATCCCCTGGACTCATTTTCCCGTTTCTAGCTCTGAGGATTTTCTTTCTCATTAGATACCGTGTGCTGTCCGTGTTTTCTTTAATATGTCCCTTTTCAGGAAAAAAAAACTTCATAAGTCCCCGAATCCCAGTGAGTACGAAGGCAGACTCTATAAACCGAGGCAATTAAATTAAACTGTTAATACGGAGCACCCGGAGTGCGATTAATTATTAAAGTGATTACTGTTCTTAATAAGGAAGGATCTGCCAGTAGCCCAGCCAGGAGACTTGTCCTCGTCCCAGACCTTTCCCTTAAAGACGCAGGCAAAGATCATCTTACGCAGCGCAGGCCGAAAGCCGCATCAAGGCCTTTAAGGCCTGAGGTTCCAAATATGTCATTAGAATGTTCTCGACCGAACATTCTAACGCTGATGTCACAATCGCTGCTGGTGACTGCAAGCAACCGAACATTCTAATGCTGATGTCACAATCGCTAGTGGTGAAAGCAGTGGAGTTCTAGAACAAAAAAAAAAAAAAAAAAAGAAACATTCCAAGAAAAAAAAAGCCCATTTTCTTCAAAAGGGTTGAACTCGATTCAGATGAAATATGGAGTGAAAATCTACCTTCTGCTCTAATTGTAGTTTTACAGGATGCAGAGAGTGTGGCTGAAAAAAGAAAGAGAAAAAGAACAAGTTTACGGCCATCTGTGAAATTGCGGATGAACTGATGCAAGTAAAAGAAGGAAAAAGAAGAAATGACAAAGGTCCTTCATTTAGACTTCCGTATGTCTTCGTGTTCTGCTCCTCTACACCCGTCCCGTCAGAAGGAGGGCAAGAGCGACCCACTGATCTATCGCTTTTGAACAATTTACATTTACTCGTTTTTTAAAATGTTTTTCCTCCCATGGCATTAACAAAAAGAAGCATCATTCAATTTTAAAACTTTTTAAGCCCTGTAAATCAGCGTGGAGAAATGTGTCATGAATATGCTTACCAAGCCCCCCCCCCCCCCTCTTGCCACCCCTCCATTTCAGACACGTCTTCAACTTTAAAACTTTTTTCCCAAAATGTTACCGCCAGCACAATTTCGCTGAGACCAACCTGAGCTGCGACAGACAATTCTGTCGAGAGTGACTGATACGGTGCGCGTGCCCTTTGTGCCGCGGCGGGTGCCACGGGTTCGAATCCGCATGCCAGCCGTCCCGTCCAATTCATTTACTGCAGACTGGGCAGTCTGGCGACCGCGGAAGATAAGTGTTAATCTCAGTCAGCAGTGGTTGGTGCACAGCACTTCAGCGGGTGGGGGGTGGGGGGGGGGGGGGGGGGGGGTTGTACAGCACCTCCTCTCTCTGGGACCCCGTCGTGTTCAGAACTGAACGCTGATGTGGGAAAAGAGCCAGAGCAAGGGGTGGGGGGTGGGGGGGAGGATGGGGGGGGTGGCGGGGGAGGCAGGGGGTGGAGCGGCAAAACGTTTATCACTGAGGCGCCATTACTGTACGCAAGGCAACGGATATATCAGGAGAGAGAAAGAGAGAGGGAGGGAGCGAGAGAGGGAGGGAGGGAGGGAGGAAGAGAGAGACAGATAGACAGAGTGAAAGGAAGGGAGGGCAAGAGAGAGAGAGATAGACTACCCTTCTTATTAGAGGAAAAAATATTGCTGCATAATAGCTGCACAATTTGTGTTCTCTTGCCGTACTCTGAGGGACAATGTGTGACCACGTCACGCACACATTCACACACACGCAGCACACACATGTACAAGCAGACACACACACACATTCACACACAGCACACACACATACAAGCAGACACGCATTCACTCACGCACAGACACACACATGCACACACCTAACATCACTTACTACCATTTTTGTTATAGGTTATTTTATTTATTTAAAAATAATAATTAATCCATAACCTAGCATTCATATTTATATAGTTGTATTTTGTAACCTCTGCTTTGGCAACATAAGTGCCTATATTTGTCATGCCGATAAAGCACTTTGAAATTGAATTCAGAGAGAGAAAGAGATAGAATTTCTTTTCAGACTGAGATCAACTGGAGTTAAAGGCATTGCCATTTTTAAGCAATTATAATGACAAAACATTTACAACAAAAAAGAAAAGAAGCAAGAAAGAGAGGTTGGCAAAATGGAGATGCAGAAATATGTGGTTTGATAGATAGAGAGAGCGGGAGAGAGAAAGAGAGAGAGAGAGAGAGAGAGAGAGAGAGAGAGAGAGAGATAGATCTTTTAGAGGAAGAGTCAACACCCCACCTGCAGTGCAAATGACCTCATCCTGCCACAACCTGAGGGACAATCAGGACCCAACCCTGACTCACCCAAAAATAAAATGGAAAAATAGAACTGACTGAGAGAGAGAGAGGAGAGAGAAAGAGAGAGAGGGAAGAGGGGTCTTCAGGTCTTCTTGCGCTAACCAGTAAATAAATGCACAAAAATGGGGGTGTATCCATTGAGAGAAAATTCCCCACATACGGTGCTTGTGTGTATGCCGTGGGGGGGGGGGGGGGGGGGGGGTGTCCACCCTCAGTCAGCCTCGGAGTACATTCCCATTATCAGCCTGTGTGAATGTATCAGCCGGGAGAACCGCTCTACACTTCACCTCTGCATACAGAAATACAGTTTTAAAAACAAACTAAAAAACGTGTGAGTTCATTCCCGTCTTCAGTTTTACGCAACACTTTTATTCATTTCCACAATTTATTTATTTATTTATTTTTTAATTTTATTTATTTTTTTTGCAAGTACTGGGCTTATGCTAAAAAGGAATCTAGAATAACTCATAAGGACAGGCCTAAAAAAGATGGTGCATTTGTGTATGTGTGCATTATGTACAGTGAGAGACTGTGTGTGATTAACTGTCGTATGTTGAAAAAAGTAGAGGCATTGGTAGAGTAATAAAATGAAATTTATGTCTTTATATGCCATCTTCCAAATACAGCATTTTCCTTGCACACATCATCTCTGCACCTTCATCAAACATACAGTACCAGTGTGCAAGAAAATCTAATCTTCTAGAGAAAAGGGCGACTATACAAATAATTTAACATTTAGTAAAGGCGGGCAATGTTTATGTTTTTAGTTTATGCTCTTGCCTCAACTCACTAAAAAAACATTTCCAAATTGTTTTATTTGAGTTGAAAACGCTAATCAGCATCTACTGTACATTTCAGCAATGAGGAATATGCCTGGAAATAAAAGTCTGTCATTTTAATGCGCCATAAACATTATGAAAAGTAATTTTATCTTCACGGCTGCTTGTTGAAAGCTCTACATCTGTCAGCCAGTCATTCGCAATGGCATCATTAGCACTTTAAAGGATAAATGTGACCAGCTAGCAGTCGAAACACACAATACCTCATACTGGCAAGTCTATAGGTATTGTAGTTCACCAGGTCGCCGGCTACAGTTGTTCGCTGAGTCTCTGGGTATTGTAGTTTACCAGGTCTCATGGTATGGTAATTCACCAGGTCTCAGGGTATGGTAGTTCACCTGGTCTCTGGGTGTGGTAGTTCACAAGGTCTCTAGGTAATGTAGTTCACCAGGTCTCTGTGGGTACAGCAGTTCACAAGGTCTCTGGGTACGGTAGTTCACCAGATCTCTAGGTACAGTAGCTCACAGGTCTCTGGGTATTGTAGTTCACCAGATCTCTGGGTTTGGTAGCTCACCTGTTCTCTGGGTACAGTAGTTCACTAGGTCTCTGGGCATTGTAGTTTGCCAAGTCAGTCTGTTATTGTCATTATTTTGATCCACTGCAAAACATGTTTATGTAGGTATGGCATGGATACAAATTTTTTAACAAGTTTAACCTGAATAATACAAATGCTGTTTTGTACAGGATTAAGATTCTGGGCATAACTGTAGTGAAGCTGTTGAAGGTTGTTCTGGATAAGTGTGTATTCCAGAAACTGATATCAACCTGGGTGAGACCGCACAATAGGCCAAAGATTGACAACCCTACCTTAGAATGTCCCTCACCTTAAATTGCTTCTTTTTTTTTTTTTTTTGTTTGATCATCAAGACAATAACCCATCATTGTAATCAAAGCCAGTGGAATTGCACAATTGCCCTCTTTGCCCCATAAAACCAGACCCTCTCAAGTCTAGGGCACAAAGTCATTTATTCTCACCGACTAATAAAAAAAAATAAATAAATAAATAAAAATGAAGTGCGATCATTCATGGCTCTGTCACATTTCGATGGAGCAAAGGGAGATGGACAGAAAAGAGGCAGCCTGCCAAATAAGGAAGGGGGGAGGTGATGGGGGGAGAGGGGAGGGCTGAAAAAGAGAAGGCCGTAGTGTATGAGCCAGCACACAGAGCGGGCGGGGAGAAAGTCGCCTCGGGGGGGGGGGGGGGGGGGTTGGGTTTTGAAATGTAGTATGAGCCAGTCCATAGAGATGAGAGGTCCGACCAAGCCCGGGGGGGGGGGGGGGGGCTGGAATCCTCCCCGTGTAGCATTGAGCCAGGGTGTTGAAAAAGAAGGCCATAATTCCAGCCAGTGCACTGAGACGGCGGTGGGGGGGGGGGGTGCCGCTGGGGGTGAGGGTGAGGCGGGTGAGAAGGAGAAGCCCCTTGGTCGCTTAGCGGGATAATGCGGCCAATCGCGGTTTTCTAATGCAGTCTGAATACGTGTAACAGCTGTAACTGTATGCGGGGCTATGAGCTTTGTGCAGGTCCAACGTAATATGTTACACACATATGTACCAGAATTATTTGTGCATTACTGTCCTGCTCATAAAGAATGGCACAGTTTGCATGCAGAGCCTGGTCTTGTCCCTCAGCCTTCTCTGCATTACAAATTATGATGACCATAATCAGTCAAAAAATAAAAAATAAAAAATCTATATTTTACATTTTAAAGAGTAAAACTGACGTAAAAGCCTGTAAGATTCCCAGCAACCGTTTGCCCTCCTGTGCACAGCTGCAGCCGGCTAACTCGGTCTGACAGCTGAGTCCAAATATTTGCTCTTTTCTCCAATTAAGCTTCTCAGTCATGACTGCGTTTCATGGCCTTAGGAAGCATCGCATTTCTTTATGCTTAAAAAAATTCCTTTATCCCTCTTAAAACCTGGTAGCTGAGTCATAGCATTCTGTGATGCAAGCCTTACAGATGAGTTATCCTTCCAACTCCTAGCGTATTAGAATGTTTAATACATCTTTAAAAGCTTTTTTTTTTTAATGTCTGGAAAAAAAAAAATCTTGGACTGCAAAATCCAGCTTTCTTCGCTGCAATTAGATAGATGTTCACTTTGTGAAATGAATGTCTAAATTCTTTGGAGTACTCTTATTTCCTGGAAACCCCACTCATGGTGGGGACGTTTGGTACAATCAATATGTTTGCTATTATAAAAACTTTTCCTTTGCATTAAAGATCGTGGACTTGGAATTAAAATAAACCAATAGCTCTTGTGTGTAAAGAGGCGCACAGTTCAGACCTCTGGGGTTCACCAAACTGAGAGCACTCATCACATACAAATATAGATCAACAGAGCATACCTTTTAAAGTGTTTAAAATCACAAACGTGTGATTAGAATGTCCTTAACCGAACATTCTAATGCTGATGTAACAGTCACAGCCACCACTGGTAACTGAAATCAAAGTTCTCGAACACTTTTGAAAAGTACTCTTCAGAGGGTTAATTGACAGACAGGCGATGACAGGTGTGGAAGAGCTGCTAAAAAAAGTGAGAGGTCCAAAAAAGTTCAAACCCTGCATTGACATTTCAGAATTACTGCTCTGGTTATAGCTTGGATTCAGTTCCAACACATTGTGATTTGTAGTTCACTTTCAGGAGCGCTCTGTTCTTTCAGGTTTTTTGGCAATTTATCCTTTTTCTCTTTAATTTTATACTTTACTTCAATTAGAGAACAGCGCTGTTCATTAGCCCTCAGGCTATGTCACACCACCCGTCGCGAAACAAGCTGTTTTGTACAATTTGCCGCTGACAAGTTTAAAGTTTAATAAAAAAGAATAAAGTATTCATGGTCCTGATTCTGAATTCTGGTCCCAGTTTTGCAATTTAAGTAACTTCTGTGTTCAAGGATAGTCATTTGACAAGATGACCTTGTACGTCGAAAAAATAAAGTGTGGCAGATTAATTAATAAATTAGTATCTCAAGTCACCAAGAAAAGACTGAATGCTTAAATTATACATCGTGCACAAAGTTTAAGACGTTCCTCAGTAGAGATCTGCATCGGACTAGAAATGAAGCCCAAGCCCAGCTAATCCCCATGCCTTTACAGCCTGCCTGACCGGACCAAGTCTGGTAAGCCCCAACCCAATGGAACCTTATTGTTGGAATAACATACAGCATAATAGAAAACTAATACAGTGTTTCACGCAGGAAAGCTACTATTAAAGGTGCTTGTGACCGCAGAAGGGGGGTGGGGTGGGGGGTGGGGTGGGGGGGGGGGGTTTGATAATTTCTGTCAGCTGTTACCGACGATTGACCACAGTGGTGTGCAAAGCAAAGCTTCTAGTTTTTGCAACGTACTAGACATTTCCATAATTTGAGCTTTGGCGCTTATTTTTCCAAACACATTTTTAACTGCTGTTAAACATGACATTAAGTTTTGAGCTCAGGGCACCTCTTGCCACAAACGGCACCGGACTGGCTTCCCACTTCCCGGCACGGTGTTCCCACCCCCCCCGAGGAACCACATGACACGGGCATGACGTACATGGATGTAAAACGTGGTAATATTGTAATGTACTAAAAGTGTCCATATTTAATCTCCCATGTTTTGATGATGTTTGTTTCACATTAGATGTAATTCTTGCTAATCTTGGATGTAATTGGCTAAATTCACACTTTGGTTCTGTTCTGCTTATCCAATCACCACTCAACACGTTGTTCCCATCCCCCCCCCTAAGAACCATATAACATGGACATAAATTGAGGCTAGGTGAAACGTTTTTCATACTTATTGACCAGGTGCTATGATGAGTGTCCCTCCCAAATAAAACTGCAGCTGATTAGAATGGAATTAGAGAGCCACTGCTCATTGATAGCAGTATAACAGGACTGCAGCAGGCTCAGCTCATGGCTCTATTACACGTACTGTACACAACAAGCAAAAAGCAGCATCATTTAGTTATTCGCAACCTGCTAAATGCTAAATGGCCAGACCCGATGGCGGAGTTTTCCGGAAGGTTCCCTGTTCCCCTGGCTGTGTAGGAGTGCTGAAGCACCCCAGCGCGGTCGAGGCGTGTTCACACAGATCCCCTGTCTTTCCCTCTGGCATTTTCTTTCAGCTTCCGGCCGCTCACCGGCTCACAAGGTCACCCGCCGCTGGCGGGAAAAAAAAAGAGAAAAAGAAAAAAAAAGGCCCTGTTAAAGTTGACAAAATACCAAGGGCCCCCTTGGCGCACTGGGGGGGTGGGGGGGGTGGGGGGTGGGGGGGTGGTGGTGGTGTCACAAATCAAGTCTGAATCAGCCAGAACCTCACGGAACGCCATGGCCATGTGGGGCTCGTTCCTGGCTGTGGCTGACCCCCCCACAACCTCCAACCCCCCCTTGCCACGTGGTCTCTGATTGAGGCCCTGAAACAGACACCGGCAGCCTGGTGGGGGGGGGGGGGAAGGGTGGAGACTCGGTTAGAGGGGGCGGAGCCTGGGGTATGGAGCGACGTTGATGAGAGAAAAAATTATGAATAAATAATAGCGTAGCTTTTTAATGAGGAGTGGGCAATACTCTTCATTTCTTTACTGTACATTTCATTTCACTTTTAAGATGATGGTGCTAGTGATGTGGATGGTGTGGTGGCAATGTGGATGATGATGATGATGATGATGAAGAGCGTTTTTGTCACTCGTAGCTACGGTAACTATAACAGTTAAAAGCAACAGTCAACATTTTTCCTCATTGCTTAACGTACTTGCGATGAGCACTTTAAATTATCCGTGAGCTGTGATTGGGCGCCATCGTGCCATGGAAGACGGGAGTTCGGGGGGGGGGCTGTGAATTTGTTTACGTGCCAAACTGAGTTTGTTTATCGCGGACGGCGATGAGACGCGACAGCGATGCTGCCGTTGCGTTTGGCTTTTTCCTTCGCCAGTCGATACGCGTGACATTTTCCTGGCAAGTTTTGCCGTCTACTTTAAGAAGTGAGCGCGCTTCATTAAAATGACAATTACTGTCTCAATTACTGGACGCTGACATCAGCCAGGCTGGTTTTTAAGGGAGATGACTTCACAGCACTTGACCGTGACATTTTCGTTAATAATAATTGGGCTGCTTGGATTACGCTGGAGTTTCTGTCTACGCACAGCTTCACAGAGCCATCGCAGACATAACGCATGTAAACGCTTTCAAAAACAAAGTTTGTCCATTGTTCTGTAAACTTTGTCCATTGTTCTGTGAACATCTGAAGTAAAATGAGGCCTCATTCGATGGAGGTACCAAGCATGTCTTAATATTTATTCTTTCATATTTTAATGATTATCTATGGCCTACATAGCCTGCACAGCTAAGACTGTGAATGTACTGCTTTTATTGAAAAAAAAGGGGAATACCTTTGACAAAATCTTCTATTTTCTTTTACACACCATCTCACATACTTTCAAGACAATGGCTACAAGGAAAAATGTATAGGAAGTTGAAAAACATATTACTAGGCTACTGAATGAGACTGTCCCTGATCATCATTTCTGAATGCTAAATATGAAGCTTATGATGTTTCAAGAAAAATGGGGAAAAAATTACTTTACAATATGCTAATAGCACCGAGTTTGTATAAGGAAAATGGAGAGTATCTTATCACTCACCTATTTGACTGATCCTGGACTGATCTCCATGAAAAAGCTTAAATATGCCTCTTAGCACAGAACCCCAGATCAAATGTTCATGTTGACAGCAACACATTGCCATGCGGTCAGAGAAGCACAGAGCCAATGTCACAGACGATTTCTTTCTGTCTCGCAAAAAATATGATTGCCTCTTTTTTGTGAAACAGCATTCATGCCACAATTATGCAGAAAGCCCTCCAGTCAAAACAGAGAGTGCCTTCCTTACATCGCCTTTTTACTAGAATGAATGTGCCTGCCTCCAAGTTCACAGGGCCCATAATAGCTGGCGTTTGTCTTCAGGCAGGCTTGCAAATGCACAACCACACAGTGCACTGGCTAATGTAATCGATTTGCGTTTTCTGTGTCCACACGCTGCACTGGCTAATGTAATCGATCAGTGATTTTTGTGTCCACACGCTGCACTGGCTAATGTAATCGATCGGTGTTTTCTGTGTCCGCACGGTGCACTGGCTAATGTAATCGATTTGCGTTTTCTGTGTCCACACGCTGCACTGGCTAATGTAATCGATCGGTGTTTTCTGTGTCCGCATGGTGCACTGGCTACCGCAATCGATCAGTGTTTTCTGTGTCTGCTCAGTGCACTGGCTAATGTGATCGATCAGTGTTTTCTGTGTCTGCATGGTGCACTGGCTAACATAATCAATCAGTGTTTTCTGTGTCTGCACAGTGCACTGGCTAACGTAATCGATCAGTGTTTTCTGTGTCTGCACAGTGCACTGGCTAACGTGATCGCTCTGTGTTTTCTGTGTCTGCACAGTGCACTGGCTAACATAATTGATATTTTCATTTTAGGCAAGATGGACGTATACAGTCACTTTGGGGTGCCTCTCATTGAAATACTTTGACAACACAGGACATGAATGCCTCTGGTCATTCCTTATACCTGCAAGACTTGGCTATGGAAGAGGTTGCAGGTTCGATTCCCAGGTAGGACACTAATGCTGTACCCTTGAACAAGGTACTTAACCTGCATCTAAACTGAAACAATGCACGATAAATACCTTGCTCAAATTTGCATCGTCAGTGTCCTACCTGGGAAAGTTTGCAGGTTTGATTCCCAGGTAGGACACTGGCGTTGTACCCTTGAGCATGGTACTTAACCTGCATTGCTTCAGCATATATCCGGCTGTGTAAATGGATGCGATGTGTAAGTCGCTCTGGATAAGAGCGTCTGCTAAATGCCTGTAATGTAATGTACAGTAATGCACTTGGCTTCCAAGCTGGAGACAGGTGGCCGCTTTATTGTAAGCAGTCAGACCTGGAAATAATCCTTTTAATTAAAGGACCTGCACTTCGCCTGTCTGGCCCTCATCACACCCGCCCCCCCCCCCCCCCCCCCCAACAACACCCACCACCGCCTGCCTGCCGCCCCCCCCCCCCCCCCCCCCCCCCTGCTCTTCTTACAATCTCACGGCCTTTGTTCACATCTCCTACTAATTTCATGTCAGGACACGTCCCGGCCATTTGAAGTGGGGGGGGGGGGGGGGGGAGGGGGGGTGGGGGGGTGTCTTTTGTCTCTTTGTGCCTCCATAATCCCCCTGTGACAGAGTGACGGGGAAACGTGGGTCGGGGGGGGGGGGGGGGGGGGGGGGGGGTTAAACGCAATCAACTTTTAAAAGGCAGTTGATTCCTTTTGATTGCGCCATTTCATCACAGATTAGGTTAGTGGGTGGGTGGAGGGGTTGGGGGGTTGGGGGGTTGGGGGGCTGGTGTTCGGGGGGGGGGGGGGGGGGGTGTATGTGTGACCGTGTACATCGATTTTTGTGTTATTCAGGGGGCTAATCCCACTCAGGCTTGTTCGCCACGGCGACAGAATTACCAGAAGAAAAAAAAAAAGAATAAAACGGCTGGTGGACGTGAGACAAATGCCCGAGCGTGTTATCGTTTGTTATCGTTTGTTATCGTTTTCTGCGATTCTCTCCGTTTTACCTCTCCGTCTTCCCCCTTTCTTGTCCTTTCAGGACCACGGGCACTATCGATGCGCTTTTTTATCTCCTTTCAGGGGGGGGGGGGGTGGGGGGGGGGGGTGTTTGTTTTAACGGATCTCCTCTTCGTCCCTGATTGATGGGAAACTCTTTAACCCCCTGTTTTCCCTGACCTTAACCTGTGTGAGCTGCGCTATTCGTCTCTGTGGCGCTGAAGTCACGTTGGGGGCCCCCGGGAGACTATCTGGCCCCCCTGATCTCTCCCTTATTAATCTTCTTCTCGGATTCCCCAGAATATGTATGCATCCCCAAACCCCCCCCCCGCCCCCCCCGGCGCAAGAGTGAGTGGCCTCTGCCCCGCGGAGACAAGGCAGTTATTTCAACCCCTCCCAGCGGTGGCGACCGGGGGGGGGGGGGGGGGGGGGGGGGGGGGGGGGGGGGGGGGGGGGTCTCTCTGTCCTCCCGCTTTAATCACTGGATGGCGGGGGGCGCTTTCGGAATACCTGATGAGATTGGGGGGGGGGGGGGGGTTTGGTGGTTTGCGGCACGGTGTGTTTTCGGAGTTCCGACTGGACGCTGCGTCCCCGGGCCCGTGCGGGATCGAGCCCTTCCCAAAGTCTCATCGGGAATCTGGGATTCCTACACAGGCTGTGAGAGGACATTAAAAATGAGGGAGGGGGGAGGAGGAGCGGGGGGCAAAAGGTTGTCTTTTCCCTCAACTTGGAGTTGTATATTTTAACAGGGCTTAACAGGGGTTACACAAAAGGGGGAAATATCCAGATGCATCATCATCGGAGGTTCGGCGGTTGGTGAAATCAATGCGAAGCGCGGTGTAAGGATAATAGAAATGTAATTGAAAAATAATTCACGAATGAAAGTAAAGGACACAGGAGTTCCGCAGGAGTCGTATTGAATGAGCGCCCCCCACCCCCCCCCCCCCAGATTATGGACCCCCCAGGGTTAATGACGGCTCTTCTCCATTAGAGGCCCGACCATCGGCGGAATTTAAACGGGAGAGAGAACGCCGCGTCGAGGCGGCGACCTTCGATATCGTTCTCGGGATCACAGCTCCGGTTGTTGTTCCCTTATTGTGCGCCGATTGATTTTTGAGACGAGGGCGTTTGTCACGCCCCGCGCTGCTGGTCAATGTTGCCCCCCTGCAGTCCTCAATGGGGCCGTTTGTTTGTTCCGTAAAGCGGCAAAGTGAAAACATGCCGATTAGCATTAGGCCTTTCCGAGACCCAGCCGCCATTTTGTTTGCTGAGGTCATTTTCTTCGGCTTTGTAAAGTACAGGTCAGGTGATTGAATAAACACAAGTACTAATAAACTAAAAAACGGTTCTTTTTTGGTGAAAAAAAAAAAAATAAAGCTGTATTTTGCTACTCCTTGACAATATTTTTAATTGTTTTATTTATGTATTTATTTATATTTTTTGTCACCATGACAAATTTGCACTCCAAATGTGATTGTATTACATTCATAAATATTGACCTGGATTTAGACAGAATTTGACCTTTTATTTATTGAATTTTGGCGCTTTCAATCCTCCATAACTTTTGGTTTACAATTAAATTAATATCTGAAGCACAGTTTGAGGAGTTAAACTATGTCGCCAAATTGAGTTTGTGTGAACGTTGCATGTGTAAAAGTGTAGCAATTGTGTTTATCCATCCATCCATCCATCCATCCATCCATTATCTATACCTGCTTATCCTGGTCCAGGTCGCAAGGGGGTTCTAGAGCCTATCCCAGCGTGCATTGGGTGAGAGGCAGGAACACACCCTGGACAGGCTGCCAATCTATAGATGGATAATGTACGACAGATGGATCCTGTCTCAGTTGATGATGATGATGATGATGATGATGATGATGTATTAAATTGTCCTGGCTCTTGGGCTGCTGATTGGCTCTTTCGGTTTAGCCACCAGGCTGGGCTGAGCCCCACGATGTCGGATCGAATCCGGACCGCGCCCTGGCCGACTGTGGCCCGCAGCTCCGTAGAGAGGAGATGTGCAATTGGCAATTGCAATTGCGTATGCTAGAGTATGACAGGGTTCGGTCAGTTTGGGGTCCTCGTTTCATCACGGTTTAGTGACCCCTGCTGGTCGATCGGGTGCCTGTGGACTGCGTGTTAAAGCTGCATATGAAAGGTCTTCCTTTGACTCCACCCTGTGCTTGGCTGTAGGCTGCGGAGTGCATAGAAGCAGGCTGGTGATTCGGCGTGTTTTTCGAAGAAGGACTGCGGATATCTAGTCTCCCGAATCGGCCACGCTCGGGACCGGTGTGGCTCGTTTTCGATCCGAGACCGGGGGGGTCATCCTTACACCCCAGCGCGGTGCCCTAACCCAGCAGCCCCCCGGGACATTTCTCCTTTAACGGCTGCGACTGTGTGAAGGCTTTAAATTCAACGAGGTTTCACAACCCTGTCCGTGGCTTTTTTTTTTTTTTTTTTTTTTCTTTTTTTTTAAAAAGCTTTTTCTGTTTCTGCAACTGAAATCTCAAATGAGTTGCAAATGAGTCGGACGGTGTTAAATTGGTATGAGATGCACTTTGACTAAAACACAACACCGAGAGAGAGAGAGAGAAGAAAAAAAAAAAAAAAAACTACTAAAGAGACCAAACAATTATGCGCGCTCCGCGGTGTTCCGGTCCCCCGAGGAAGCCGGGAGCCGGGAGTGTTCCGGAATTCTAATTGATCTGGTACCTGTTCCCAACCCTGGGCGTGGAGCGATGGGACGTGGGACTTGCTTTAATACCCAAGGTGGCTGTCAGTTAACAGGCAACATTCACGAGAATCACAGAAATTAAATTGCCTCCGAAATTCATTAATCCGTGGCACTGCTACAAATTAATTAATGGGAAGTTTATTTGAAAATAGAATTAAATTCCAGCAGAGATGGGATCAGGTAACGAATGCTTCTGGGGGGAATTTATGCCGTGGTGTTGACTTTTTTTAAATTTTTACTATCAGTAATAAACATTCGCTGATAAAAAAAAAAAGTCATAAAAAGTGCATGTTACCCCCGAGTGTTAAAATGAAAATAGTTTTTTATGAAACCAAATAACGAAGAAAAAAAAATATTTTTCTGGCTGGCAGCTTGCTAATTAGTGAGGGCCAGCAGGAGTACGAGTGGTATAAAAATGCATAAAAAGCGCAGCGGAATAATTCCTGATGTGAGACAGTGCGCAACTTTAAGACCTTCCTTGTGGGACCGAGTTTTAAATAAATTAAATTAATGCTCGCGTAAATTATTGCTTTAAAAGGCAGCAGAATTTTGCCAGTGATAATTAATATTGAATATTAATTTCAGTATTAATATTGAGATTTGCTGGCCACGAGAGCATACAAATATTTATTGGGCTCTTAATACTATTTAAAAAAAAATAGAGAACAACTGACTGTGCGCTAAAACCTCAAACAGATAAGTCAGGGGGAGAAGAAAAAAAACTGGTTACAACAAGTAATTAAATAAGAGTGGGAACATGTTTTCAGTTCCTGGCCCCTGTTAGATTCAAGCCATCGATGTGATGATGTCACTTGGATTGGGGGGGGTGGGGGGTGGGGGGTGAGGGGGGGGACTTCAGAATCTTCTCTCTCGCTAAAAAGGCGATCAGAGGATGCTGAACAGGCCGGTTCCCTTCTCGGTGTCTGTCGGTGACGGGTTGTCATGTGATGGGGCGCGACCCTGAACGTCACGACCTCGCCCCCCCCCGCCCTCGTATTTCTCTCTTATCGATTGTTTTTCCTGTCAGTCATCCCACACCCGCCACGCCCCGCAGCGTCGCGAAGTCGTGAGCAGCGATATCCATCGCGAAATTGACCTTGGCGGGCGCAGCTTAAAAAAATAATTTCTTTGAGGTGTCAGATTAGAGGGATATTGGATTTAGTCATCCCAAGTCAAACATTATCACTTTTTTTTTTTTTTTTTTTTTTTTTTTTACATTATAGAGGCTGCACCAGTGCAATTCTCAATATCAATACGAGGATAGATGATGTTGCCTTGGACACATCGTGCAGCACCAGGAATATACTGTGTACGCTCCTTGTAAGAATATTAGCTGCAAGGCTTTAGCAATGAAAATTCATAGGGTACAAGCATTCCTGTGCAAATTATGTTTTAATACTCCGTGAGTAATAATAGTGCTTTGTAAAAAAAAGAATAAAAAGCGTGGAATGGGGGTGGATTCAGACGACAATTCATCACAAAAATTATGAGTACATTTTTCCAATGAATTACTCTGACCGCACACTATAATGTCCGGCCGGGACTGAAAACCACTCCTGTACAAACAATTTGACAACCGAATTTCCGGTGAAAAACCGGTCATCTGGCAACCCCATGTGTCCCCTCTACGCCTCTTCTCTTGCTCAGGGGAGCCGAAAGACTTATTCAAGGGCCACCTGTTTCGTTGCTGTTGCTGATTTTAGCATTAGCAGAACCCCAGTACCCGCGGTTGCTAACACCATACTGTGTGCATATTACTGCAGATATCACTGTGTAATTCAGCCATGAGCAGTAATGGTCGTTTAATGATGTCATGTTCCAGCAGGAGCGGCATGGTGGTGCGGTGAATAGCGATGTCGCCTCACAGCAAGAAGGTACAGAGTTCGAAGTCCCCAGCCCGTGTCCGTGTGCGTTTCCTCCAGGTACTCCTCCAGGTTTCCTCCAGCAGTTCATAGACATCCAGGCTCAGGTAATTGGAGGGTCTGAACTGTGCTTGCTGGAGGTCTGGGTTTCTTACTGAAGCCCAAGGGGGGCCTGAGTGTATAATGCATGAGAGAGTGAACGGTGTCTGGGCCCTACGATGCATCGGCGACCTGTCCCAGGATGCATTCCTGCAGTGGTATTTCACCCTTTCACCCCCACCCCCACTCCCCACCCCCCCCCCCCCAGCCCAGCAGTCCTGAGCAGGAGTATTCGGTTTAGAAAATGGATGGATGGATGGATGGATGGATGGATGGATGGACATTCAGGCAGGACTCGACCATGCGTAAAGCACTCCCAAAATAAAAGCTGCTACTGTCAATCAAGACAATGTATAGGACTCTGGCACCTACCCACGATGCACCACTTTAGATAAACTGCCAGAAGGAGGGATAGGAGGCCGGGCAGTCTCCTTGAAGTGCACTTTCCTGATAAAACGGCGTTGATAAAAATAAAAATAAATAAAAAAAATAAAAAAATTGCTTCCTGACAGCATCTCAGCACCGGCGGTGGATAGCCATAGCACTTTCAATTCAAACACCGAAATAAACAGTTCCTTATTTAAACAGCCCGAGCACTCAAAAACGTAAACAGGTGCGCTCCAAAGCTTTCAGGCAACAGGTGATGTTGACACATAGCGGTGCTAGCTGGATTGACGAGCAGAAGGATGCTTCCCCAGGCTAATAAGCACACAGAGGCCCTCGAGTACACGCCGTCGACAAGAGCTGTCAGTCTGCCAGCGTTAGCTCAAACTGCCGCTAACAGCGGTCTGCTAGCGGACGATTGAGGCTAGGCAATGGAAGAGAATGCTAACTTTGTGCTATGATCTCTGGTGGATGAGCAATAATAATGGGCTAATAAAAGATATAAGTATCATATAATTAAAAAAATAGGCAGTCATAGGGCCCTGAGTCATAGAGCACAGGACAGTCATAGAGTAGTCATAGAGCACAGGGCAGTCATAGGGCCCTGAGTCATAGAGCACAGGGCAGTCATAGGACAGTCATAGAGCACAGGGCAGCATGGACAGTCATAGGGCAATAATAGAGCATGGAATCATAGGGCGTCATAGAGCATAGAGTCATAGGGCAGTCATAGGGCAGTATAGTGCATTGAGTCATAGAGCACTGGGAAGTCATAGAGCAGTCATAGAGCATAGAGTCATAGGGCAGTCATAGAGCAGAGAGTCATAGGACAGTCATAGAGCATAGAGTCATAGGACAGTCATAGAGCATAGAGTCATAGGGCAGTCATAGAGCACAGAGTCATAGGGCAGTCATAGAGTATAGAGTCATAGGGCAGTCATAGAGTATAGAGTCATAGGGCAGTCATAGAGCATAGAGTCATAGGGTATAGAGTCATAAGGCAGTCATAGAGTATAGAGTCATAGGGCAGTCATAGAGTATAGAGTCATAGGGCAGTCATAGAGCATAGAGTCATAGGGTATAGAGTCATAAGGCAGTCATAGAGTATAGAGTCATAGGGCAGTCATAGAGCATAGAGTCATAGGGTATAGAGTCATAAGGCAGTCATAGGGTATAGAGTCATAGGGCAGTCATAGAGCATAGAGTCATAAGGCAGTCATAGAGCATAGAGTCATAAGGCAGTCATAGAGCATAGAGTCATAGGGTATAGAGTCATAAGGCAGCCATAGAGTATAGAGTCATGGAGTATAGGGCCGTCATAGGGGAGGTTGAAGCCAAGCAGGAGAAAGGCAAAAGTAATATATAAAGAAGGAAGAAAGTACAGGAAAGAGAGACTGCAGAAGAAAAGAGAAGAATCACAGCGGATAGCACAAAAACAATTTTAGTTGAGCGGAGAAAACAAAAATCTTTATCACCGTTTGATAAAGTAGACGGTGGTGAAAAATGAAAGCAATGAACATTAAATTCCAGAATTTCGCGGGGAAAGGAAATGAAAGGAACTTTCGCTTTGATTTCATATCTTTGTTTTCAGATTAATATTATATTTATATGAAACCAGCGAGCATGCTTCTTTTTTTTCTTCCCGCTAAAGGAAGCACACAGGCACCAGCTCTGGGGGGGGGGGGGGGGGGGGGGGGGGGGGGGGGGGGGGGGTTTAGAGGCCACTGTGTGTGCAGGCTGGGGTACAGGTTAAGTGGGCTGATTTTGGGGCAGCTGCTGCCTGGGGTTGGGGGGTGGAGCTCATGGGGCGGGGGGGGGGGGGGTTGTTGGGGTTGGGGGTGGATGGAGAGAGAGGGGAGAGAGAGGGGGAAAAGAGAGAGAGAGGGGGGAGGGGAAGAGAAGGAGAGGGGGGCGAGAGGAAGAGGGAGAGAGGTATGTATATGTATATGTGTATATTATATTATTCTATTAATACTTATATTACATTACTCTATTGCTGTCTGTCCTCTGGTGTTTCATATGTTCCTTGCCATGCTTTGGCAATACAAATGCAAATTTGAAATTTGAAGAGAGAGCGAGAGAGAACATTCCGGTTAAACAAATAACTGTAATCTCATCCCACGCCCTGTTTGAGGCTGCAAGCCTTCCTGGGCAGAGATGGTCTTGTCAAGTGGTCTTCGCATTATGTTGACCGAAACAAGAGGGCCTTTGGGGGGGGAAAAAGAGAAAAACAGTGCAGTGTGTTTGGGAGTAGGTTTTCTGACATACCCCCCCCCCCCCCCCCTCGCCCCAACCAATATAAAATACAGATCTTGTGCATGTGCTCATGGCTGAGATCATGATTAATTGGCGTCATGTCTAACTGTTATCGTCTGGTCGCTAGAGAAATAAAGAATTGCTGTTTGGAAGTTTCCTTGTGATTTTGATCCTTGATAAGCAACTTCTGTTGCAGGCTTTCACTGTCCCGATGGATTTGTGGTTGTTGTATCTCCTGAGCTGTAGTTTCATTCTGTGTTTTTAGGTTTAAACACATTAAAACATGCTGCTTACTGATACGGTGGATGCCAGTTTGGATTGTCAGTCGGTTTGTCCCAGCGTTTCTAATTATGAAACACCACTGGATTTCCAAATTCTACGTTATTATGCTTTGATAGGATTTTCTTCCATCGCTTATGAATTCAGACATTATTACCAACGCTCATTGTGTGCGGGTTGCACCTGGATAATGGATATATTCATAGAATCTGGGTCCATGAGAATTGATTATCTGGCTTTTGAACTCACTGTTTTAAATTATCTCACTGAGATCCCCTCCCATCAGTGCACAGAACTGTCCAAAAGTTGTTTTTGGGGGCTGTACTTCAGTCCAATCCTCTACAGCCTCCTGGAGCCCACCTACAGTCCTGGTCGGGGAGAACTCTGGCATGTGAGTCATGTCTTAAGTGCTATCCATAGAATGTGCACAGTAAAAAAAAAAAAAACATCTCTAGTGTTAATTCAACCCTTAACTGAGCACATATGAGTCCAGCAGGGACCACAATGTACCCTGGAAGAGTTGATTTAACACTGAGCATTTTTACTGTGTATTGACCATAGATCTATGGCGTACACATAAGCACCGCGGTACCCAGAGGATGAGGATGTCGGCACAGGAAGTAAACAGAGTCCGGCTCCAGCTCGGCCATTTCACCTTCGTCGGGTGTGTAATATCCTGGCCGATACCTAGGGTTGCCAGATGCCCACGTTTTGGACAGGATTGTCTGAAAGTATTTCTACAGATCCGGCTTGTGGTCCTGACCAGACATAATTAATGTGCAGTCTGAATAATTGATTTAATTTTGACTGCTAGTTTGTAACGAATTAATGCGTTTCATCAATCTCCACAATTGTTCTTCGCCTCCGGATCCGCACATGGTTTAATAAATTCTAAATCTGGCAACCCGTTCACCTGCATCATATACAGTAGTAATAACACCTTAATAGGAATCAGCGCAGTATAAACAATATTACAGCCAGCTTTTACAGAAAGATTTTTAAATGATGTGGAGCATGGCGCTATGCTAGTAAGGCATCAGGCTGACCAATATATGCTTCCTAACATCATGTGAATTTTCTGTATATTTGTGCTGTTACACAATTTTAAGAGGTAATAAAGGTGTTATTACCACTTAATATACCCACTTAATTCCTTCTGCCCTCACAGAGTACAATATTCATAAAGCCTATGTTTTTTTAAAATATATATTATTTAACAATCACTTAGCGGGATGCATGTTTGGGATCCCTGTGGTGACCTTTGACCTTTGAAGTGCTGAGTGTTTAGTCCAGGGATGCTCAAATCTGGCCCTGGAGGCCGGTAGTATTGCTGGTTTTCTCTTCTACCCGATAGGTAATTTACCCAGTAATGACACTGAGTGGTCTGTGAATAACTCACCCGGTGTCTCGGGCCTAAATCAGTCCCTGATTAGAGGGGAAGACTGAACACCAGCAGCACTACTGGGCCTCGAGGGTCAGGTTTGAGTATCCCTGTTATTAATACAACTGCTATTACCACGACAATGACGACTGCTGCTATGACTACGGTTACTCCCATGACTGCTGTGTGTAATACTGTTTTTTTTTTCCCCCCCTCACATAATATCTGTAAACCAGTCCCATGGCAACTGTCGTGTGCTACTGTGGAAATAATTTCCTTGTGTCTCTCTCTGCCCCCAGACAAGGATGTGGAGACGATCGCCGTCGAATAAACTCATTCAGTTCAGCACGGAAAAGGTGATTTTTAAAGAACGATTTTCTGGTGTAGCCCATGTGAAGGTTTACTGACAGCGTTTTTATACGGAGAGATCGCACAGCGACACGCTCAGGTGTCTGCAGTAAGAAAGCCTGTGTTTATTTGTTTGTTTATTCATTTAAATTGCTACGCTGCAGGCCAGATCTACATATTCCTCATGCCTGCTGCATATTTCCTTCCAGCTACTGCTGTGGGATCTGAAGCTGATCACAGTGTTGATGATAAGCTGGGGGGGGGGGGGGGGGGTGTTCTTGGGGGGAGGGGGGCGGGGATTTTTCAACAAGCTGCAAAGCTAGAGAGGCCTGTAGACACTCCCAGGCACGCTCTGGCCAGCCGCCCTAAACCCAACCTGGCTCAGCTTCACTGTCAACACCAGAAATCAATCACATCACAAATCACATACAGACTGAGAGAAGAAGATGGGACAGAGAGAGGGTGAGAGAGAAAGGGTGTGCGTGTGAGAGACAGAGAGAGAGCGTGAGAGAGAGAAAGAGAGTGTTCATGTGTGACAGAGAGAAAGAGAGGGAGAGTGTAAGGGAGAGATTCAAACCCGTTAATAATAGTCGTGTGACAAAGCCCAATTTATAGTGACCTGTGGACTCTCAGATTCCTGGCGCTTTGGCGTGCTCAGTACCACACGTGAGGCCGCATAGCGACACGGCTCTCACACGCATGAGAGAAGTGTGACCGAACCCCCCCCCCCCCCCACCCATCCCCCCCCCTCCCCCCCCCCAGCACATTGCGTAACAGGCCGGGCTCCAAACTGCTGAGTCTGCACCCCGGGCTGTGCTTAACGGAGAATGAAATACCGGCGTTGGACCACTGCCAGGCTCAAGCCCCTGATCTGGAGGAGCTGGCTCGGCTAGGCTAGGCTAGGCTAGCTGCTCAGAGTAACACCAGCATAGGAGCACTGCCAGGCTCAAGCCCCTGATCTGGAGGAGCCGGCTAGGCTAGGCTAGGCTAGGCTAGCAGCTCAGAGCTGGTGTGGGACCACTGCCAGGCTCAAGCCCCTGATCTGGAGGAGCCGGCTCGGCTAGGCTAGGCTAGGCTAGCAGCTCAGAGTAACACCAGCGTGGGAGCACTGCCAGGCTCAAGCCCCTATTCTGGAGGGGCTGACTGGGGCTAGGCTAGGCTAGGCTAGCAGCAATCACATGAGAGGTTGGGCGGGTGGATACCAAGCGACACAAATGAATTAAGATGAAAGAGTCGCGGGGGTAACGTGGGGCATTTCTCTGTCTTTTCCACATTCAGTTCAAGATTTTTCATAAAAAGAACGGGATCAGTTGGGCGGGGGGGGGGGGGGGGGGGGGGGGGGGGGGGGGGGGGGGGGGGGTTAGGCAAGGTGGTTGGAGCGTCAGGACAGAACTTAATATGTCCCCGGAGTGTGAGTGAGTGAGAAAGAGAGAGAGAGAACTCATTCAGAATGTGTTTCACTTCACTGCTATTCAATGGCTAATGTAGCACTGAATCAAGTACTTAAGCATATGATTGGATGATTGATTATTGACTCTTCTGAGCTGAATAAAATGCAAAAAAAAAAAAAAGAAAAAAGCTGAGATGCATGCATTGTCATCTGATTTCCTTTGTGGTTATCACCACACACACACGCACACACGCACACACAAACACACACATGCACACACAGTCGTTCACTTTGTCTCTCACGCAGACATTCTCTCACATTCTTTGTTTCACACAAACACACACACGCTCTCTCTCAGACGTATTTTCTCTCTCTGTCTGTCTCTCTCTTTCTCACATGCACACACACACACACACACACACACACACACATGCCCATGCACACAGCAGGAATGTTGTTAAGGACATGCAGCTAGTGAATGAGCAGATGTGCTTTTGTGTGTGTGTGTGTGTGTGTGTGTGTGTGTGTGTGTGTGCGTGTGTGCGTTTGTGTGTGCGTGTGTGTCTGTTGTGTGCGTGTGTGTGTTTGTGTGCGTGTGTGTGTTTGTGTGTGTGTGTGTTTGTGTGTGTGTGTCTGTGTGTGTGTGTGTGTGTGTGTGTGTGTGTGTGTGTGTGTGTGTGTGTGTGGAGGGGGGTATCTGTTAGGAGAAAGGCCTGTATTAATAGAGGAGGGGTGTCTGTTAGATGAAAGGCCTGCATTAACAGGGGATACGTGTATTAATAAAACCCAGAAGCTGGCCGGGTCCAGAGGTCAGGTGCCCAGGTAATGAACTGAGAAATTTAACTCATCCAATTACAGCAAGCCAGGGTGAGAATCTATACTTTACACCTGGCACTGAGCCACAGAGACCCAACGTGAAACTAATAATGTCAGACAGGGCCTCATCTCGGCATGTCAGTATCGCTGTGTGTGTGTGTGTGTGTGTGTGTGTGTGTGTGTGCGTGTTGTGTGTGTGTGTGTGTGTGTGTGTGTGTGTGCGTGCGTGCGTGTGTGTTTGTGTGTGTGCGCGTGTGTGTGTGTGTGTGTGTGCGTGTGTGTGTTTGTGTGCGTGTGTGTGCGTGTGTGCGTGTGTGTGTGTGTGTGTGTGTGTGTGTGTGCGTGTGTGCGTTTGTGTGCGTGTGTGCGTTGCGTGTGTGTGCGTGTGTGCGTGTGTGCGTGTGTGCGTTGTGTGCGTGTGTGTGTTTTGCGTGTGTGCGTTTGTGTGTATGTGTGTTTGTGTGTGTGTGTGCGTGCGTGTGTGTGCGTGTGTGTGTGTGTGCGCTTGTGTGTGTGTGTGTGTGTGTGCGTGCGTTCGCGTGCGCATGCTTGTTTCTAAGGGGGGGTGGGGGGGGGGGGGGAGGGGGTGTGTGTTTCTTAATGGCAGCCCCAGCCCCAGCTCTCAGACAGTGTCCTGTTCTGAGGCTCCTCTCAGACACTCATTTCTAAAGACTTTTTAAGAACATTTCATTAATAGCCTCTCGCGCACTAAAATCAAAGGTTAATGACGCTGAACCGTAATAACAGGTGATGGTCCCGGAGCGGCCATTTTGAGCACGTTTCAGAGGAGCTGGCTCCTGAAATGTTGCTTTAATGGTCACGTAATGGGTAGCAGGGCGTGTTGAACCCGAAATGTATACGGGTGACGCTAGGAAGCACAGGTGACGTGCTATTAAAGACGTTACCTGAGGTACGTGCGTCATTTCTTTCCCCTGCGTTTCACACACGTAATACTGATCTGTGGATTGTTAGAGCTCGTAATGAGCTGTGGAGGAGGTGGGCGAGGTGGAGGCTTGGGGGGGGGGGGGGGGGGGGGGAAGGGGGGGGGGGGGGGGGGGTTGTTTTTTTTCTCTATTTTTTTTTTTTTTTTCTTCCTCCTTTTTAAGGATAGGAGGGGGGGGGGGTGTATAATAGGTGACCCCAGGGAACAGGAAGGTATCCTTCAGTCAGATCGAATAGAGTCGGCTGTTCGCCTCCATCAGTGCGGTGCTTGCAGTCTGCTTCCGACAGCAGAGCACAGCCGTAGATCATTACGCTATTGTCCAACAGGCATACATTTCAAGACGAACAAAAAAAAACAGAAAAAAAAAACCAACTTACAATTATTCGCAAGTAAAGCTGCCAAACCAAAGCTTTAATTAAGCCTGTGTATTTATATGTCAAGTGGAGCCGGGTCTGGGGATCCGATTCGCCCGCCCGGCCCCTCGGAGGCGAGCCATTAGGGCCACACGCACAACCATTCCGGCGCATTAAAATCACATTACACAACAACGATAATCATCAAGTTCAATTACACGCGGTAATAAATGTCTGCGCAATCTTGAGTGAATCCATTAGCGCGGGCGGCGGCGTCGTCGTCGTCGTCCTCTCGTCCTCCACGCCCGCGTGCCTGTCCTTCCCCCGTTTTTTTTTTTGTTTTTTTTCGTCGTCGATTCACCTGTGTGTTTTTTTTGCGCGTACGGCACGGCCGCCGTCATCGTCGTCCGGCATGGGACCGTCCCACCTGTGATGCAGGGGGCGGTGGGGGTGGGGGGTGGTGGTGGGGGGCAATTCGTTTCTGACCCCTCCCCGTGAAGTCCGTCTGGGTGTTTGGAGACGCTGATATCGGTCCCCAGCCCTGGGTGTAGCGCTACTGTCGCTATCACACACTCACACTCTAATGAGAGTGGCAGTTACTGGCTTCGCTCCGCATTTCATTTTCATATTTTTTTTCCCGCCTCCCGCTCGATACCCCATCCCGCCATCTCGGCCCGGAGCTTGGCGCTCCTCCCCCCCCCGTCTATCCATACTGCCTGCGTTTTTTGTTTTTTTTTAAACCAGCCCGGGCTGTAATTAACTGTTATGTTGGATTGATTGCAGACTGCTTTGCATTGACCAGTTTAATTATGGAGTTCCTTCAAAGCAGGATTCCTCCCCTGCCAATACCCCAGAGTCCGCTTCGCCCGGCAGGATCGATGGTTAACGTATTAAAAGCTTTATATCTGCTTTGCCCCCCCCCCCGCTCGCTCCCTGCCCCCCACCCATCCCAAACCACCTCTGCTCAGAGGGTGCATGCTCCCTGTTTTTTTTTTTGTCTTTTACCGTGTTGCTGCCACGCTCACCCTCTCCCCTCTCCTCCTCCTCTGTGGGTGATCTATGCGTTGGCGGCCTGGGAAGGGAGGGGGGGTCGCGAGGTCGCGAAGACTGTAGAACAGAGTGTGGAGGGGGGGGGGGGGGGGGATTCAGTCACAGCCTGCAAGCTTCCTGAAAATGGAAATGTGGGAGAGGGGGGTTGTCTGTTGGGGGGGGGAGGGGGGGTCTCCGGGCGTTCCCCGGCGATTCCGCGGCGTCTCTCTCCGTCCCCGTGGTTACAGTCCCGCGGCGGGCGTGTCATGAAGCAGGCGCGTCGGCGCGGTCCGAGCGGCCCTCCGGCGGGCCGTTAGTCTCCCGTTTAACCTGCCTGTCCCGCCCCCCCCCCCCCCCCCCCGAGACGTATGGCCCCCGTTGGGCTAGCGGCGCCGCAAGCGCTGTCCTTGTCCCGGGGAAGTCCCCCTCAATGCCGGTCCGGCAGAGAGACGAGCACGGAGTGTGGTGATGAGAGAGCGAGAGAGAGAGAGAGAGGGACCATGAGTACGATAACTTCGGAGGGATGGAGGAGTTGCGCCGATCCAGATGGGAGAGAGAGAGAGAGAGAGAGAGGAGAGAGAGGGAGGGAGAGGGAGAGGGAGAGAGAGAGAGAGAGAGAGAGAGAGGAGAGGAGAGAGAGAGAGAGCCCGAGGAGTGAGAGAGATGAGAGAGAGATCGGGGGAGGAGAGGGAGGAGAGAGGGAGAGGGAGAGGGAGAGAGAGGGAGAGAGAGAGAGAGAGAGAGAACCGCTTCTGCCTTACAAACGCCTCCGGGGTCCTGTTTGTCAAAGTAACGGCAGACTCCCAAACAGCAAGCAGGCCTGTGTTTGCAGTGGTTTGAGTGCACGCTTTTATGTGGGTTAATATTATAATGAACAGCTAATAAAGAGCACAATCAGACACAAATAAACACAACACACATGCACACACCCACGCACACGCACACACACACGCACACACGCACACACGCACACACACGCACACACACACACACACACACACACACACACACATCCCCAGGATTAAATGAATTACACTGGCGGCTGTGTATGAGCACATGAAAGCTCGGGGGCACGCGCAAACTGCGAGGTGCGCAGGTGTTCACAGGTGAGACAGACGGACGGACGGACGCTGGGATGATTTATCTGATGCCCTGAAAGTTATTGGTCAGAAATATTTCTGTTTTTTTTTTTGTCTTTTTTTCTCCTGTAACCTTGGTAATGGCGCGGGTAAGATTGAACGTCTCGCGGAGATTGCAGATGCCCGCTACCCCCCCCCCCCCCCCCCCCCCATTTTTTTTGCGGTAATAATAATAATGATCGTGGTCACATGACATTTCTGAGCTCCCGCCACCTTTGCCTCTACTGGATATGGGAAATTGACTTGGAAAAATACTGGCAGAGCTGTGGGGGGGGGGGGGGGGGGGGGGGGGGGGGGGGGGGGGGGGGGATGATGGCGGTGGATGCCGAGATGGAGTCAAAGGTAACGCGCTGCTTGTGGCTCATTAAAGATCAAACGTGGCTTTTGTTAAAAAATAAATAAGAAAAGAATGGGAAGAAAATGGAAAGAGTAACAAACCCCCGTTTCCCTAGTGAAGCCGATGTCAAGTTCTGAATCTTGGGAAACCCCCGCACTGTTGTGTGCTGGTTGCCTTTAATTGGCTGTCAGCCTAGTATTATAATTGCTGGATCCAATGGGAACCTTTTATAGTGTCATGCTGAGATGTGTGTGTCTGTTTGTATGTGTGGAGGTGCTTGTGTGTGCATGTGTGTATTTATGTAGGTGTGTGTGGGTGTGTACATGTGTGCATACGTGTGTTTGTGCTGGGGTATAGGTGTGTGTGTGTGTGCATGCGCATGCATGTATTTGCACGGGTTTGTAGTGTGTGTGTGTGAGAGAGAGAAAAAGAGTGTGTGTGTGTGTTAATGTCTCAGACACAAGAGAAGGATGTTAATGTACCTGATTACCTAAAATGTTAGGTAAGAGTACATTGACTCTTTTAAATCCAGGTACTCTCCCTGGTTTAAAAAAGGGAGATTAAAATAAAAGATTTTCCCTAAAATCTCAAAATGTCCACCAGGGCCTGTTTATTAGCATCTTGCCAATCGCTAACCCCTCGGATTTTCGACGCAGGGCTCAGGGTTCAGTGTCCTAATGACTCATCCCCTCCGCTTTCACTATGGGGGTCAAAGTTCAGCCTTCCAATCACTAATCCTCTCAGTTTTCCTATAGGGCTCAGAGTTCAGCCTCCCAATCACTAATCCCCTCAGCTTTCCTATGGGGTCAGAGTTCAGCCTCCCAATCACTAATCCCCTCAGCTTTCCTATGGGGTCAGAGTTCAGCCTCCAATCACTAATCCCCTCCGCTTTCCCTATGGGGTCAGAGTTCAGCCTCCCAATCACTAATCCCTTCAGATTGCCTATGGGGTCAGAGTTCAGCCTCCCAATCACTATTCCCCTCTAGCTTTCCTATGGTCACAGTTCATCCTCCCAATGACTAATCCCCTCAGATTTCCTATCGGGTCACAGTTCATCCTCCCAATTACTAATCCCCTCAGCTTTCCTATCGGGTCAGAGTTCAGCCTCCCAATCACTAATCCCCTCCGCTTTCCTATGGTCACAGTTCATCCTCCCAATGACTAATCCCCTCAGATTTCCTATCGGGTCACAGTTTATCCTCCCAATCACTAATCCCCTCAGCTTTCCTATGTGGGGCTCAGAGTTCAGCCTCCTAATCACTAATCCCCTCAGCTTTCCTGTGGGGGTCAGAGTTCAGCCTCCCAATTACTAATCCCCTCAGCTTTCCTGTGGGGGTCAGAGTTCATCCTCCCAATGACTAACCCCCTCAGATTTCCTGTGGGGGTCAGAGTTCATCCTCCCAATTACTAATCCCCTCAGCTTTCCTATGGGGGTCAGAGTTCAGATCCTCTGTGACCTCGTTCTACAGCAGCCTACACTGCTAGCAATTAGCGGCGGATTGTAGTCTGGTTAAAAGGGCAACTCAAGTCTCCCGGCAGGTCTGTGAGAGTTTTAATTATGCATACAGCTGCCCGCAAAAAAAAAAGTATCACATTTCACTTTCTGAGTTTCAGCTTCTCGGGAACAATGAAACGCTTCATTTATTAAGAAAAGATTTATTTTAAAATCGTGAGTAATGCACAGATAAAGAATGGGCTTCGGGTCTGCGTGTTCGTATGGGGTTTTTGATATTTTAATATTTTACGCAGAGAAAGAAGCCAAACAATCCGTTGTGCAAAATCAGTCAAATGAAATATCGTAAAGTGATGGATAAACATCTCCGCCAACATCACAAGGGGCATAAAAGTGTGGCGGGCTGTGGCATCCATAACAATGACAGGCAAAATAGAATTTGCATAAAATTGTAGTGTTGAAGTTAGCATATTATAGGAACTTTGCTTCCCGAGTTCCACCTCCGAGGCATATAATAAACTCCACTTTTCGGGGGATCTGTACTGCGTATTTTATTTCACGGGGAAATTACAGTGAGCTGTGGCTACACAAAAAAAGTGTGAAAGAGATGATGATGATGTCTAGTGCAGTGCAGGTGAGGACAGTGTATAGCAGCAGTGGTAAGGGAACTGGGCTTGTAACTCAGAGGTTGCGGGTTTGATTCCCAGATGGGGCAGTGCCAGTTGTACCCTTGAGCAAAGGAAATCAACCTGTGTTTCTTCATGAAACATGCAGCTGTGTAAAAAGTGTATGTAAAAAAATTCAACTCTGTAAGTCATACATTGGACAAGAAAATATATGCGTTAAATTCCTGAATGGGTCCATTTATTTGAAAGTGCGTATTCAGAGAGGTTTGGTGTACATTAACCCAAAGGTAGAGATGATGATTGCCAGGATAAATAAGAAAATACATTATAAAGGTGGATCTAATGTCCAGAAGGTGTATCATAAGCGCAAAAGAAGCAAGCTTTCATTAAAAAAGCTTCACTTTGGCTTTTCTCTACCGGGATAACCGAGCATGTCATAACTTGGATAACATATATGTCAAAGGTCAGAAAGAAACAAGGGCGTGTGATCAAGCAGTACCCCTTGGCTGGGGGAAGTGGCTAAATTGTCATTGTGGAGCCCAAACAGCCATCATGCACTTACTCTGCCTTTCCTTCAAGTCATATTCAGATTGAGGCTTTAACCCTTCCCTCACAGTTTTCTTCCAGGGTAATATTAGGCTTACTTCTGCTTTAAACATTACTCACCATACATCTATTCCATATTCATGCAGCTGGGTATTTGGGACTTCATTTATACATGAGAAGTGCCTTGCTCGAGGACACAGCAGCAGTGCCACATCCGGGAATTGAACCTGCAACCTCTGAACTGCCAGCCAATGGCAAGGTGCAATAGTAATCTCAAAGGCGATACTAAAACCTTCAGAACGCTGGTCCTCCAGGAATGGAAATGGATGATCCTTGTTCTATACACACTTCTCAATACACCTTGTGGTCCCTCTCCCTCTCTCCACCACTCTCTCTCTCTTCGTCTAGGACAGCACAAACACACACACACACACACACACACAAGCACACACACACAGGGACCAGGAGGCTGCATACTCAGCACCAAATGAGACGTGAGTCACGCATGCAGTGCCCCCCCCCCCCCCCCCCCCCCCCCCCCCCCCCCCCCCGCTCTGCTGACGCGTGGAGAAAGAGCCTGCCTCACTTTTTAATAAGCCATATTTAATGATTCTGTGTGGGCTGTTTTTTTTTTTTTTTTTCTCTCTCCAGGATGTTGGAGGGTCAGGTCACATCGCTAATGAAGAGGAAAAAAGGAAAAAACACAGAGACCTGCTCACAGGGATCCTATCAAAAAGACACGATCGTGATGTTTATCTCTTTTATTTATAGATTTAGCAGAACAATATTTAATTAGCGACGCTGTCTCTTTCCTATTTTTTATTTGTTTATTTTGTTTATTTTTTTTGCTTTTTTATGACAGCGCCGGGGTCTCGGGGAGTTTGACGAGGTCGTTTGCGGCGGTCGAGCTGCCGCCGCGGCCCGAGTCATTACGAAGCGCGAAAAACGAAGCGAGGAGATTCTCGCTCCTCGCCCGGGCCCGTCAGCGCGAATGGAGCTTCTCCGGAACGTTCCGCGACGCTCTCCAGGCCTGATCGCGATTCACGGCGGGGGGCCTGTCGTCCCCAGGGTCCTCTTACAGGGGGGGGGGGGGGGATCTAAAACAGGGAAATTCCCACTCAGGGGACATCATGCAAACGGCCTCTCGGCTTAGCGGCCGGCGCAGAGGGAAGCGATCCGCTCCAGACGCCATTTCGGCTCAAACGGCCGCAGGGTGCCGAGTTTAATTACGCTGGCCCCCCCCCCCCCCCCCCCCCCCCCCCCCCCAGGCGGAGCGGCGCGAGCGTGTGCGGCCGGCCGCCTTTCGCTTTGTGGCGAGGCACAAACACACACTTTAAAAAAAATAAAAATAAAATAAAATAAATTAAAAGGTGAAATGGCCTCTTCACGCCCATCCCGTTTCAGTGAGTAACGCCGTATGGCTGTGGGACAATAGAGGGGAGAGCCAGGCGGACGACCACACAGCCACAGGATGGTCTGAATGTTTATCTAGTCTCTCTCTCTCTCTCTCTCTCTCTCTCTCTCTCTCTCTCTCTCTCTCTCTCTCTCTCTCTCTCTCTCCCTCTCTCTCTCCTTTCTCTCTCTCTCTCTTTCTCCCTCTCTCTCTCTCTCCCTCTCTCCCTCTCTCTTTCTCTCTCATCCCTCTCTCTCTCTGTCTCTTGCCCCCTCTCTCTCCCTCTTTCTCTCTCTCCCTCTCTCTCTCTCTCCCTCTCTTTCTCCCTCTCCCTCTTTTTTGTCACCTGGCATCCATTTTTTTTCTCATTGGAAGGGCTCTGGAGATTAGTGACTAGCCTGTTGCTGACGGATGAGACTGCGCTCGGTTAGATGGATTTTCGGATCGTGTGGGCAGGCGGATCACGGACTGGCGTCTTCGTGTGCAGTTCCGTACGTACGGGGGGGGTGTGAGTCTCGACCCGCCTCTTTTGGGGCCCGCACAGGCAGAGAGAGCGCTGCAGGATGATGGAGAGTGCCATGGCAGCGCCCCCAAAGCCAGTGTCTCTCCCAAAATCGCAGCACAAATGAAGCTGCGATCCTGCCCCCGCTCTCTGTCACGCTCTCCACTCTGCTCTGCTCTGCTGATGGAGACAGAGAATGGAGCATCAGCAGTCATGTGTGGCCATGCTGGCCCTCCCCAGTCAGCAGACGGTTCCGGGCCCAAATACGGTCCAGTTCAGGCACCACAAGGGGCTCGTTACCCCCCGATAGCAAGCGACTCCGGGCCAGATCTGCAGCGCTGACTCCGGGCCAGAATCGGCCCAGATCCGGCCCGGAGTCGCCTGCTATCTGGGATGGCAATGGCAAGGGTACTGTGGGCCAAACATGGTCCAAATGCAGCCAACCACATGTAAGGGTTTGTGTGCCGTTGCACTTTCGGGCCAAAAGTGGCCCCAACTGTGACCAGCCCACTTGAAGGTTTATCACGTCATTTGGATTCTGGGCCAACATGGGCTAAATGCATATCACACCTGCAACACACTCTCATCGAGGCTGAGCTGTGGCTGTGTGCTGGCGGCCAGACTCAGATTGGGTTCATCGCTGTCATTCCCTGCGGTATGTGGGCCAACTGAAGTGGCAAGTGCGGGCCTGCATTGGGCGGCTGTGTAGCACAGTGGGTAAGGAACTGGGCTTGTAACCGGAAGGTCATAGGTTCGATTCCTGCCGTTGTACCCTTGAGCAAGGAGCTTAACCTGAATTGCTTCAGTATATATCCAGCTGTATAAATGGATGCAGTGTAAATGCTATGTAAAAGTTGTGTAAGTTGTTCTGGATAAGAGCGTCTGCTAAGTGCCTGTAATGTAATGGGCCAGCACTGGGCCATCACTGAGCTGATATCTGGGTCTGCTCTCCACTGGAACCATGGGTAATGACACTGTGACTGTGCCCATGTAAGCAGTTATCGACACAGGCTGGAACAAGAAGCAAGGAAGGGGATTTTAAATGTTTTTTTAAAGCCTGGAGTTGTCTGGGATTTCAATATTCATGAGCGGCCCTGATTTTCAATCCATGTTGCCAACACCCTCTCCCAAAAAAAAAAAAAAAAAAAAAAAAGACTTTGGGGAGGTTGTTGTCACGATTCGCATCAAGATGAAATCATGAAAAAAATTGTTATTTCCTGACAACTTATTAACTTTTCTTATTAATGAATCTTTTTTTTTTTCTTCCTGCCCCTCTCACACATAAATATTAATAGATAAAAAATTAATTAGGGAAGTCATTGATGTGGAGGAAAATCAACTGGGAGGTTGCGCAATTTGGAGCAAAACTGCGACATGATGACAGCTTTGTAAACCTAACGGCTCGTTTTTTCTCTCTGTAGGTTATCTGATGCTCACGAGCTCGCAGCGCAGCGCGCTGACTGACTAGCACAGATCTACCGGAGGGGAGACGCAGCTGCTGTCGCTAACTCCCTTCCTTTGACAGTGATGGACACAGAGACAGTGTCACGCGTGCTCCTCTAACTACACGTGCGTGTCACACGGAATCAGAGGCTAGCTGCTCGGCTCGGAACGCAGGGAAAGATAAACTCGCCGGAAAAAAAAAATGTGCAGAAACGGGTTTTAATAAGAAGGACATTATTAAATACTACGGAGTTGACCTTTAAAACGGTTTGCTCTAAACTACTTTTTTTTGTAAATCCCTCGCTTATTAACTTGCCAGCTTTCGGCCGTTACTCTCCAAGGATTGGCAGAGAGGGGTTTTTTTTTTTCTTTTCTTTTTTTTTCCTCTCCATTTCACCTTGCCGGAGGGAAGTTTGCGCACACGGTCGGCTTTGACAGTCCCTTCAAATAGATCCGGCACCCCGGTGTGCGACTCCCCCGATGTGTGACACCCCCCCCAAGCCCCCCCTCCTCTCGATGGAGCCACTCACAGTTTGGGGGGGTTACACCACCCTGGCCCCCCTGTCGGTCTCCTGGGCCGGAGGGCATCCTGGATTCCGCGGGCTTTTGGGGTGGGGGGGGGGGGGGGGTGGGGGGGAACTCTGACTTCCTCTCAGAGCCTGTCGGGATGCCCTGGGGGCCACAGGCTGCTAACGCCAAACCTTTTACACCAGTGGGGTTCCGCACCAAACCAGAGAGCTTCTCAGATCCCAGGACTGCCGGGAGGCTCACCCTGTTAAGGCTCTGTTCCAGTGTTTGGGTTAGGGTTAGGGTTAGGGTTGGGAAAAGCATTTAAAATAGAAAAGAAAAAAATAATTGTTGGACTCTGTCTGCAGATACTATCGATTTAAAATAATAAAGCTTAAGAATTTCGAACCCTGAGCTAGCCAGAGGATGGGGTGTCCTGTTGAATCTGGCTCCTGGGAAGGTTTCTCCACCTTCCCGTTTGCTCAACGGTGCAGGTTTCTCCTCATCCGAACGCGGCCCTCAGGCTTGCCTCTGTGGGCGGTGTTAAGATGGGGTCTGTCTCACAGCTGGCCGGTCATGTCATTTTTGTGCAACGTGCAAAACAGATAAATCTGATTTGATCTGAGGATTACCATTTTCCTTGTCACAGCATTGTTTGCCATTGTCTAGCATTGTTTATCAACAGCATGATATTTTTTTTACTCGGTTTTTTTATTTGTTTTTTTACTGTAAACTTCAAGTTTTTAATCTTTTTTTATTTATTTTTTTTTTTTACAAATATTAGCCTAAGCCGTAGGGAGAACTTGGTACGCGTCCAATACTCAATTCACCAATAAAAGGAAGTTCACTGTAAACGGGTTTGCTGCAATTAGTGCTCTTTTCAGAGCTGTGTTCGGGGTGCTTTGTGGGGTCAGGAACACAGGGCGGTGTTGGGGCACCCTCTCCTGACAGGTCAAAGCAGGCCATGGCCACAGCGGGGAAGCTGTTGGTGGATTAAAACCGTGTTCAGTTCCCTCCTGTTTTAGCCCCATTCCAGTGGTGCTTAAATTAAATTCTCCCCCAGTTCGACTCCCTATTGGTCCATTTCCCTGTAGTCTTATTGGTGGCTTTTCGATTCCGTGAGCCTATCGTGTGCCCTGATAGGAGGAGGCCATTGTCAATTCATGTTCACTGGCAATAAAAAGCTCTCAGTGCACTGACTGCTCTGTGAGTGACCATGAAGGTTTATATTAGGGAGAGTGGGATATTTATAAATGGCATTTCTCAAAAAGATGTATTACCCCCCTCTGCCTTCTGAGAAGAACAGTTTATGTCAACGTTTCATCCCTCCAAGGCCAAAGACACACGTAAATGAAATTGGTGGAAATGCCAAACATTATTGTGATTATATTCGAAAAAAACAAAACACTTGAAAATAGTATGGAGGACACGCAGTAATTGCAGATTAGAATGAGAACAGACGGCTGCAGTGGGTAGGACCAAAACCCCATATTCATAAGGCCCTTAAGTGTGCAATATAAAGCACCGGGGAAAAAAAAAAAACTTCCAGGTGCATTTCCCAGTCAAGCATAAAGATATAGTGTCATTTCACAGAATAAACAGGCCTGGAAATGATGACACAGAGTGCGTGGAACAGTTGAAACCTGACAGAAAGTCACATTTATTCATTATTTTGACTGCGTGCGGCAGATTAGGCGGAAATAAATTACAGCGATGTTTGTTTCCTGATTTAGCGTAAAGGGAGGCACAGCGAACATGTCAACGACACATCTTTCACGGTGGCATTGAAAAAATAAAATAAAATGAAGTGCACGTTGGGAAATTTATGTGCCTGACAGTTTTAGTGTTAATGTAGAAAGGTACTTTATTATTCCCCTTTTACATTGCGATAATATTACCTCCATTCCTTTCCACAATAAGCCTTACCGTTAATATTTATATATTAATATATATATATATATACATTTATATTTTATGTTATGTAGTGTATGTACTGTCACTTCGCTCAGAAATGAGAAGATTTTATGTTGTGCAAGTTGTAAAAATATTGTTTGGTTGATTTCCAGGGTCTCAAACACATTTTTTTTTTCATTTCTTTTTTCTTGAGTGGGAAAACAGATTGCTCACTATTGATCTATTTTATGACAAAGGTGGAACAGTATGGTTTGGAGAGGGTAAAAATGTGAAGATATTGTGTCCACATCTTTGACCTAAGCTATTAAAAAAAATATTACATTTTGTGAACAGGTTGCAGTAATGTTGTGAACAGGCATGTTGTGAACAGGTTGCAGTAATGTTGTGAACAGGCAGTAATGTTGTGAACAGGTTGCAGTAATGTTGTGAACAGGTTGCAGGTTTGCAGTAAGTAATGTTGTGAGCAGGTCGCAGTAATGACGTCACCGGGGTCTGTAAAAACGTCCTGACTGGTTCCCCTTCCTTACCCAGCCTGTTTGGCACACGAGACACGCGGGCCGAGGGGGGAGCGTTTGACTAATGACGCCAATTAATAAAAAACAATAATAATAATATCTGAGAGAGCAACATGCGCGGGGGCGGGGCCTCACCCCAGGGAGCGCGGCGGAGAGCCCGGACGCAGCCCGGCGGTGTCACGCGCGCGTTTTGACCTCAAAAGCAAAAACAAAGGCGCCCTTCAATTACCCGGGGAGACAGAGGTTAAGCGCGAGGTCACGCCTAACAAGCGGGAGCCCTCTCGGCGTAGGAAACATCCGGAGTTTTCCGGAGACGAGAGGTCAAAGCGGTGCGCGTCTGCTCTGCGCGTGTGTGTGTAGAGGAGGTGGGAGGAGAATTAGACGCTGCGCTCTGTGGAGTGAGAGGTTTTGAGCTTGACTTGCTAAACCACCAAAAAATAAAGCAAGCAAGTTTTAGATGGATATTTCACTTTGGTAAAAACGCGAGTAATTTTGTGGAGCTTAACCCATTGTATTTAGGACGGAGTGTAGCACAGTGGGTAAGGAACTGGACTTGTAACCGAAAGGTCGCAGGTTCGATTCCCGGGTAAGGACACTGCCGTTGTACCCTTGAGCAAAGGTACTTAACCGAAATTGCTTCAGTATATATCCAGCTGTATAAATGGATACAATGTAAAAATGCTGTGTAAAAGTTGTGTAAGTCGCTCTGGATAAGAGCGTCTGCTAAATGCCTGTAATGTAATGTAATGGATTTGTGTAGCGCGAATGCTAGCAACATCAGCTGCCCCTGCTCCTCCGGCTGTTCCCCCCAGGTGTCCAGCTCCCAATTCACTCCCACTCATTTTCAGCACCTCACCGAAATTGATATTTTTCAAAGCACAAACGAACTGTGGAGGATAATCGATCGATAAAAGAGAGTACTTTTTAAAAATCTGTCTCTCTTTTTTTGAGGTGATAAGCTGTTTTCAGGTTTGGGTTAGCTATTAATAGAGGAACAATTTTCAGATTGGCTATTGCAGAAATACGGCAAGTTGTAGTTAGTTTTTTTTTTAATGCATACGTTTATGTGAATGTGTTATCCCTCTCAGGGATACACCACTTAGTTAAAATAATAATCCTAAACATGCACACCTGGCACCTGAGTTTGGGGGGGGGGGGCATCAAAACATAACAAGGGAATCAGAAAAATACCAGGAGTCAGCTCAAGACTCAGACAACCCTCCCGTTAGTTAGCAACTGTGTTTATACCCTTTTCCCCTTTGGATATGAAATGGTTTGGATCTCCCAGAATGCACAGGGGCATTGGCATTTACAGTCAGTGAGACACGGTGGTACGGGTTGCGGGGGGTAAGCCTGGCAAAGGTTGCGATTCGCTCGGGGCTTTGCGTGCGTAGGGTCACATGACAAGGCCGCCAAGTCTGGCAGAAGTTGTGATTCGCTCAGGGCATTTGCGTGCGTAGGGTCACATGACGAGGCTGCCTCTGGAGATCAAAGCAGCGGGCTGGGTCGCGTGAAACCATACCCCCCCCCCCCCCCCCCTGCCCTCCCACCAATGAGCCTGAGGCCACTGTGGAGAAGATGCGTGCACACGTGAGGGGGGGTTGGGGGGGGGGGGGGGGGGTCAGAAATACGCTTCAGCGCCCTGCAGCCACGTATATCATATGTCCAGAGGGACAACACCAGCGATCATCCCCCCCCCCCCCCACCCTGCCCCTCGTACAACCTGTTTGTTTACTATCAACAAGAGGGGCAATGAGAATGCCTCTACATAAATGAATGACTTGGAGTAAAAATTTAATTATATCACTGAAAGAATACTTGTTGCCAAACTGCTTCATTAACAGATCACATGCTAGATAATTATGAAACTTTGCTTCGCAAAACAGTTTTTTTTTTTTTTGATGTGCACATTATTACAAAATATGTTTTGTTAAGCCCTTTTGAACAAATGCATAATTCCTCACACAATTTGATCCATCTTAATGCCCTTGGCCTGGATTTAATCCTACCCCATTATAGTTTGTTCTTAATTCCAAAAAAAAAAAAAAAAAAAAGACTAATGCAAGCTCAAAATAAATTGTTTTACTGTTTACACAATATTATATGTTTATGGGATATTGTTGGATAATAGAAAAATTAAAAAACTGTTTGTGTTCATTATTCCATTGAATGGCCGTCTGCAATGTGATAGGCTTAGATTCAGGTCTGTTGTTTTTTATATATAATATATATTTTAAGGGCATATCAAACTTGTCAGCAAGATTCATTCAACATTTTTTCATAACTGCAACTCACACTAAACCTCAAGATTCATTTGCTTTACTTCTGCAGATGTGCTTCCCTTGAACAAACTGGGAAGTGATTGATGTAAGAATCACATGTCGAACAATCGCCCAATCAGCAGCTTCAGCGATTAATGGTGGTGATCTGCGATCCAATTGCAAAAAAGTCTGTTTTAACAAGTGTTTTAGCCTTGCAATGACAAAATTTTATTTTCTTCTCACAAGTAGAAACCAATAGCTTGTTTTGAGTTACTGTTTGCTTGACAAGTGAAATTGTCTCCCCCCCATTAGCGAATCATGCAGTAAGTCAAACTGTCTTACCTCATTGCCAGTCATTTTGTCTTGTTTAGCTATACAAGTTATACAAATAAGATTTTTAATTAAATATAATAATAATGAATGAATGAAACAAAGCATTTATACAAGCTTTTTCCGGGCACTCAAAGTGCTTTACAGCGATGAGGGGGAAACTCACCTCACCACCGCGAATGTGCAGCACCCACCTGGGTGATGGACGGCAGCCATTTTGTGCCAAAATGCTCACCACAAATCAGCTGAGGTGGAGAGGGAGAGAACAATTTTTACCTAATTAAATCCCAATTAAAGGGGACAATTAGGTGGCGGTCAAGAGCGCCGCATCGGGAATTAAAACTAGACGGACTAGAGTACTCGTGAAGATTGACTTATTTTTGTTTTTGGTTTTTGCGGCGCGGACGTCGAACGCAGGCAGCTCTTCGGTTTTGTGAGTCTGTTCGTGACGTCGCCCTCGAGCGGCCTGAGTCTAACGCGGGCGTGTCTGTTCCCCAGAAGCTCCACGGTCACACTGAGAGGAGAAAACTACATTTCCTCTGAAAATGGGTGCTGGGGTCCGACTCTAACCATGGAGGACTGCACCGCACACGCCTCCAATCATCCCCCTCCCCTGCAGGTGGGTGAGTGTTTTAAAGTGGGTGTGTGTGGGGGGGGGGGGGGGAGGATGGGGACGCTAAGCCTGCACTGAGGGAGGTGGGAACACTGAGGAGAGGAGGCGGGGAGGGGTGGGGGGTGGGGGGTGGAGGGGTGGAGGGGTGGAGGGGGGGGGGCGACTTGACAACATTTCATTACGGAAAGTGTCTTTCCGGAGATGGGAAAGGGATTATCCGCCCAGTGGGATTTATTGGAGGGCCGGTTCATTGGCTGAACGGGCCGGGGAAGCGCCGCGCGGGTTAAGGTCAGGATGGCTCAGCGTTTACAGCCCCTCTGCTAACCTCTGCAGCCGCAGGCACGTATGCGCACACACACACACGCACACATGCACACACACACACACACACACATACTACACACGCACACTACACACACACACACACATGCACACACACGCACACACACACACACACCACACACACACACACACACACACACACACACACACACACACACACACACACACACACACACGCACACACACACACACACATATACACACACACACAGACACACACATGCACACACACATATACACACACACACACACACTACACACACACGCACACACATATACACACACACACACACTACACACACACACACACACACATATGCACACACACGCACACATGCGCACACACACACACGCACACACGCACACACACATACACACACACACATGCACACACACACACACACACACACACCACACACACACACGCACATATACTGTAGACACACACATTCACACACAGACACATATACACACACACACATATGCACACACACATACTACACACATACACAAACACACTCACGCACACACATATGCACACACACGCACGCACACATACTACACACGCACACGCACGCACACACGCGCACACGCATACATTACATTATATTTATTTGGCAGACGCTTTTATCCAAAGTGATGTACAAAAAGTGCATTTCATGGTCATGGACAACTACAAAACACAGGTTCGATTCGTACACAGATACACATATGCACACACGCACACATACTACACACTTACGCACACATGCATGCATGCACACATACACACACACGCACATACACACTCACACACACACAGAGTTGAGATTCTTAGTATGTTTGAGTGCCAGACCTTGGAATGTTTTATTGCCAGGTCTGAGAATATGCATGTGCATGTACTGTGCGTGTCAGAATGTGTATGTCCCGTATGTGTGAGAATGTGTGTGTGCATGCATTATATATGTAAAAATGTTTGTGTTTATGTTCTGCATGTGTAAAAATGCATTTGCATGCATTATATGTATGACAGTGTACGTGTGTGCATGTCTTGTTTCTGTGAAAATGAATTTGCATGCATTACATGTGTGAGAATGTGTGCATGCATGCATTTTATATGTGAGAATGTGTGTGTGTGCATGCACTGTATGTGTGAGAAAGTGTGTGCGCATGTCTAGTCAATCTGTGATTTTGACTGTGGAGGGGAAAAAAAAATTAGGATAAAAAATTTTTGCCCATTAATTTTACCTTTTAAAAAACAACTCATAATAATCCTAATTGTTAGGTGTGAGAACTGCCATTGATTACATGCAAGATCACAGCATGCGACAATGCACTGTCAACAGATAGTTTCCCCCCTGCCTGTGTGTAAGCTAAACATGAAAATCAGTCACTTCATATAAGGCAGATTGAAGCACTTCTGCTGGACTTCCTCTCGCAGTCATCCTCATTAAATCCTCTGACATGGATTACCTCACGTGCTGTATGGCGGCTTCATAGCTTAACGCCTTTTTTGTTGGCTCAGCTGGCGTACCTCCAGTGGAGTGTCCGTGCGTGTGCATGCAAGCAGGGCCGTCAAATATTTACAGGGAGCCCACATTTTAATATTCGGTGCGGTTTTATAGAAATTTTTTTCCCCCTACGATTAATCAATTAATTAAAAAACGGGCTCTGTCAATGTTTGTAGTCAGCTAGATTAATTATGATGACGAATGTATTAGTCCACGCTAGTTTTTTTTTTTTTCTTCCTGTCTTCCCTGAAGTGGTCTTGTTGGTCCGTTAAGTTTTATGAATTACTTTGTTTGAGATAATTAGGACCCTACTGTGGGGAAACAACCACCTGCTGAGGCTTACAACCCACTCATGTGGGCCGGCTTATTTTGTCAATAATTATCTTTAAACTAGCTTAGCGTCCGCTAACAGGCCTTGGCTCAGTGCTACTTGATGTTGAGTCAAGATGGCCTTCTCCATTGGTGTGCTCCTATGGAAACCAAAAGGTTTACTGTAAGTATCAGTGCTAACATGTGTGCTGTGTGTCCTGTAGTCCTTTTTTGTATTTTCCATTAAAATGCGATATCACTTAGGTGCAAAAAAACCATCCATCCATCCATTGTTTATTCCTGCTTGTTCCTGGTCAGGGTCACGGGACATGCTGGAGCCTATCCCAGCATGCACTGGGCAAGAGGCAGAAACACACCCTGGACAGTTCGCCAGTTCATCACAGGGCACACACACACACACACCATTCACTCGCACCTAGGCGTCATTTCGACTTGCCAATTAACCTAACCTGCAGGTCTTTGGACTGTGGTAGGAAACCCATGCGGGCACGGGGAGAACTTGCAAACTCAACACAGAGGGGCTCTGATCAGGATTCGAACCCAGAACCTTCTTGCTGTGAGGTGACAGTGCCACCCACTGCACCACTGTGCAGCCCCTGGGTGACCCCCCCCCCCCCCCCCCCCCCCCCCTTCCCCGCCCCCCCCATCCCCCGATGTGCCTCTCGGACTGGAGCGATTCATGCGGACGGTCGTTTCGCTGAAAGCGGATGAGTTATTGTCCTTTAAAATGAGTTTGCCAGATTCCCTCAGAAAAAAAGGGGCTGATGAGTCATAGTCAGAGTCCGTCTCTGAGCATTGTCTTTGTCGTTTATCCAGGCCATCAAAATACTGCTGTGTCACATTACCATCCCATGCAGCCTGCGCTAATTACCAGGAACTGCAGGGTAGTTAACCGAGTTTAATTACAAATGTCCTTGTGAATTTTTTTTTTTTAATGAATGTTTGAGAAGGATAGCATAATCTGTATCTCCACAGTGTAATGACAACAAACTTTTAGCAATTACCTTCTTTTCTTTTTTTTTGTAGGAACTAAAACTTTGAATTTGTTCAGTGATGAATCAGCTTTGGGAAACAGGTGAGAAACTGGAGCTGAGCTCCTTCTTGCTCTTGGATTCATTGAAAGTATACTCATACCACACAACCAAATTACCATGCATTGAAAAATATGCTGGAATAAATTGGATAATACATTTGAATACATGGAGGTACTCCAGAAATATTACTGTATGCTCCTGTATTGTCATGTTCTTATTATTATAAATTCTGTTCTGGTAAAATTCAGATATAGTCCATGAGACCAAAGTGGCTTTAATTAGTGGTTTATTTTCAGTATATTTCCACACATTGTTCAATAGAGGTTATGAAATTATTCATTTCAAAGCCACGTTTGTAACATGAGTTTTCTTGGTGTACATTCAAGTCGGTGTTATGCATTGATATTGTTGATATGTATAAGGATGAATATAGCGTCAGAACTGCATTCTGTCGTTACTCAGCACAACTGACAAGTCAAGAATGCTAATATGATCGGATCTCAGCGTACAGGAAACCTGTTTTCTTGCGTGATAACTCACCATTTTCAGAGAAAAGAGCACTTCCTCCGTCAGTGCCAGGCTGTAACTTCACCTGTTCAGGAAACGCGAGGCGATGTTCTCTGATTCTCTGCCCTGTCACGATGGCCTCGTCTAAATTCAGAGCACAGACTCCGAGGAAGAGCAGGAGAAAGGCAGCTTGTGTATATAAAAAAAATATATATAAAAGGTTGAAGGAGGTATGTTCAGAAGAATAAGGATTTAGGATTTGCTGCGACCCTCCCTCCCCACATTTTTGGGGAGGGAGGGGGGTGGGAGGGGAGAGAAAAATCATTACCTCATTCCAACGAAAGGGCCTGGGAGTGTGTTGAGGACTGCTTTTCTGCTGTGGTTGCATTAAAATAATGGTGGTCAGATGATTTTAAAAATTCGATTGTGATTAATCTTGTAATTAAAAGAGCACAAACAGTACAAGGGTAACATTTAAATTGACAATGTTCCAAATGAAACAACGGGGGAAGTAAGATGTAAATTAGTGTTTCAGTTCGGAATAAATTTAGCAAGTAAAACATGAAGACATTTTCATTATAATGCGAGTTGTTGTTCATTAATAAGAGTTTGGAAAAGAAATCTTTGACACTTCAGGCCAATCAAAGTGAAAAGAAAACAAACTCCAGTTTTCATTACAAATATGTTGTTTTTTATTAATTCCCTTGCAATTAATTTAATACAGCGAAATCACAATATTTGCCTTTTTGAACAACTGAGAATTTGATTGTTTTCAAAATGTTTTCTTCCTCAAGTTCAAAGAATTGATAGAAGATATTAAATTAAATTAAATTAATTTCATTTCTTTATACAAAGGCGTTCACGCACTGCTTGAGCACAACTGGATACATACAGTTCACCCAGGCCTGTGAAGACAAAATAAAACAAATATGCAATGAATACACAGTTCGGTTGAACAGTAAACAAAATCTAAAACTTTCTCCTCTGTTGTGCGTACATTTGGAAAAGTCTTTCATTGGAAAGCTTTCTGAATTGGTACAGAGACCACCATCTCAGGGGCTTTGCTTGTTTTTGTTGTTACTCTGCACTTAATTAATCAATTAAGGCAGTTTGTTACACTTTTAACTCACTTCCTCTGGTTACTGTGGTCTGAAGTGGGTTCTGATTTTTTGGTAAAAACAGAATAACCAGCAGAGCCACAGTTTCTGACCCCTGTGTTAACCCTTAGGAATGTCTAAAAAAGACTGAGACATGGACGTCCATCTCCACTTTGACTTACAAACAAATGCGAATGTGACTTCTGTCTTCGGTGTTTCAGGAAAGGTTTTTACCATTCATTGAAGTCCTGTGCTTTCAACAGGGGGACCTTTCAGGTACTGTAGGGGCTCCCTGGCCAGACTTCATATGCAATGACTAGATATAGATTTGGGGAAATGATATTACATATTTAAATGTGTAAATTCTTTTTACACTTGGGGGAATCCCTGGAACAAAACTGGTTGAAAACCCCTGATTTACATGCCAGCTTGCTGAACTTCATTTGGGAAAAAATTCCATGAATATTTGCATGAATCTGTCAAATGTCAGTACGGTTTAAATGCTGATTGATTCAGTGCATATTTGTGTACATGGCTGCTGTAAAAAAAAAGATCAGGTCCATAACTCTTGGCTACCATATGCATGTTACAGTGCATGTTACCTGGAATTACAAAGGCCATTTGTACGTCGTATGAAGCTTTATAAACTCTGTAAGGTTGTTGCTTTACACTTCCACTGAGCTAACACAAAGTAGCTACTGTAGTTTGGCAGGGCAAAAACTAAGTAGTGTTTATTTTTGCCATAATTTTTTTTTTTAATCCCAAGAGACTGTTCTAGCATTGAAAACCTTACTGTGGGGGGTGTGTCCATGTTCCAATAGTTCAGAAAGTCTTTGTGCAACTTAGTGCAGTTGCCAGTAGTTTTTTCCTTACAGCTTGAATGCAGAAATGCAGAATTCTCCACACCTTTAATGTGATTCTGTGATTTGGTTTGTCCACAACAATAAAACTGAGGAATGAAGAATGTAGGGGGTAGTACAAGACAGAAAACAGGCATTCTTTCGGTAACAATTATCCTGTCAGATTGCAATAAAGTTAGAACATCACCCTGGGGGGAAAAAAAATAAACTAAAATAATAAAAAAAAATTTTTAAATGATACATATACTGTGAATCAGCAGACACACAGCAAAAAAATGTAAAAAATGTTTTTAAAAAAAACAGGATGGCGGTTGGTTCACATGGTTTCAGCCTAAAGGAAATCGGCGAAACAACGATGGCGGAGAGGTGAGAAACGTCGGAGCCATTTGCGTTTCACAAACCCCCCCCGTCTCCCGCCTGTCACGTGATATTAATGCCGGGGAAGACCGCCGATCGGGCTGCTCTCGTTTTTAACGCGGTGCAATAAGACGACTCACGGCGTCCCCGCGTAGCCGAGATGGCGGCTGCCCCTGGACGAGGCGACAGCCGTCCCCCTCGTGGGGCACGACGTCTTTATAATCCTCTCGTTTGCACAAAAAAAAAAAATCAGTTTCTGCTTTCCCCCCAGAGATGGTGAAAGCTTTTTGTCAACTAACAAACCGCTCAGACCCCGGGGTCTAGACTAAACAACCCCGCTGATCGCCGAGATGGAAAATAAATAATGACCCTCGCTTATTTTTTTTTTTTTCGTCCTCTTAGTCAAACTAAATGAGTCTGAAATCCGCTTTTATAAATAAATAAAAAAAAAATAAAATTTTTAAAAAACATGGCGGGTTGGGGCGCGGGGGTTCGCTGTTTGCAATTAGCGGACGGGTCAGAGATTTTCGGCTGGGGAGGTCAAGGTCCTCTGTCCCGCCCTGAACCCCCCCTGGTGTGATGCCTCTCGTCCGGAGCGATGAATATATTCATAGCCGGGCCTCGTTTGTATTTACATTCGTTCCGCTGCTCGTAAAAAAAAAACTCTCTCTCTCGCACTCGCGCCGCGGCGGCTTCGTTCGGCTTCCTGCTCGGGTCACACGGGTCGGCCGCCCGCCTGCCCGCGGACGCCTCGCCGCATTCCAAACGCCGCCGCTAACGAACGCGCCGCCGCCCCGTCGCGGCGGCTATTTGATTGGCAGCTCTCAATTTGCAGCCGAACACGTGGGTAGCCTCCTCGTCGCCGTGGAAATTAAGCAACGTATCCCACCCCCCCACGGCCCCCGCTCTTCGATCGTCGCCGTTTATCCGTGACCCCGGGACGCGCGGGCGAGCAAATATCCGTTTAGCCACGGCGGCCGGCCTCGCCAAACCCCTCCCCCCTCCCCCTCCCCCCCCGATCCGTCTCGAGATGACGCCGCCGCCGCCCCGTGAATGACGGTGTGGAGCTACCCCCCCCCCCCCCCCCCAGGAGGGGCGGCCGGCCGGGTCTGCTCCCGCTGGGGGGGGGGGGCGGCGCCGCTGACCCCGCCCCCGGTGAGCGGCAGTTTCCCTTTAATCAACAGTCACGGTTTCCATGGCGATGGCGAAATAAACTGCCAGGGACTGTAGATTAGGAATATCATTTATCTGAACTGTGTGTGGAGGCGTCCACCAATTTACATCAAAAGCCCACACGGTGAGTGTCATTTCCCTCCAAACAAACATGGTGCCCATCTACCGCCCCTTCCCTTAAACCCCAAACCCCAAAACTGTTACCCCCTTATCCACTATTTAAGTGCCTCAGCATAAATCCTAAGGTTAATTAATCATATTCTAAACCACAGAGCCTCATAGCCACCATAGATCTGTGTACATACCAATACAATATGTTGCAGGTAAAAAACCTGCTGGTTGATTCCACTGGCTTAAGATATACTTTTATTGAACCCTGTGGGGTAATTTGCCCTCTGCATTTTGACCCATCCTAGTTACTTAGGAGCAGTGGGCAGCCACAGTGCAGCGCCCAGGGACCAACTCCAGTTCTGAGGCCAGTGCCTTGGTCAAGGGCAACTGCAGGAGCACACCTAACATGCTTGCTTATACAGCTGAGAAGTAAGTCAACACAGGGGAGAAAACTGCAGTTGTAGTGCTCTATGTGAGTGAAGTTCTTCCTTCTTATTGCACTACTGGCCACACCTAGTCAATGATGTCATTACAGGTATTTTCACTCAGCTGTCAGTGGAAAAATACCTGCTTTGACATCACTGACTTCAGGTGTGGCTGGCAGTGCAGCCTAGTTCACAATTTCAACCCACAGGCGAGCTGCAGCTGCAGTTTTTCTACCCTGTGTTGACTTGCTCTTTAAGTAATGGCTGAAATTCCACACAGGTTTCATGAAACACCTGTAGGTGTGAAACTCCTGTCCTCACTGTCACACAGTCAGGTGAACGTGGGAGTAGTGGCCAAAAAATCAAACTATAAATGTGCCGGGTGAAAAACACAGGCGGGGGAGTGTTCATCTGAGCAAAGTCCTGAACTTTTCCAGCTTTAAAAGCATGTACAGCACGCAACATGAGAGTGTCTGCTAATGAACAATAGAAAGATGAAAACTTAAACTTTTTTTTGCTTTGGTTTATTGCACATGATCATCAGCACTGCACGTTCCTTTCAGCAAAGAGGTTCCTTTTGTAACAAATGTGCTAAACATTGAACCGTCGAACATTTGTCTCCATCGAATGCAAAATTTGCATCCTGCGATCGAGAGGGTGTAACGGCTTTTCTTTTGGAGATGCATCCCCACCTACCCTCCGCACACACACTCACACACACGCACACACACGCACACACACACACACACACCACGCACACACGCACACACACTCGCACATACACACTCACACACACACACACACACACATGCACACACACACACACACACACACACACACACACATACACACACACCACACACACACACACACACACACACACACACACACACACATCCTCATGGGTTTAGCGAGCGTAACACCTTTTTCGCCGTTGACCTACAGAAGCAGGGACGATGGCCTGGACCCCAGGGCCCAGATGGGGGTCTGGGTTCCGGGGGAAGCTCCTGTTTGTTCGAGGCCTCGGTTTCGGACATCGGAACGCGGACGGATGGAGCAAGAGGGGGGGGCGGCCCCGGGACGGAGAGAGAGAGAGAGAGAGAGAGAGAGAGAGAGAGAGAGAGAGAGAGAGAGAGAGAGGAGAGAGAGCCCTAAAGTGCATCTGGAACACGCACGCACGGAGTGCAGGGCCATGTTCTTTTCGGCGGCTACAAGACAGGAAATCCATTTAATTACCCGCGGAGCAGAAGATGAGAGGCAGGCCTGACAGGCCGACCCGTGTTCCACAAGCACTCTGCCGGAAGAGAGCCTCCTCCCCCATTCTTCTCTCCCCCCCCCCCTTCCCCCCCCCCCCCCCCCCCCCCCCCCCACCTTTAACTGAACTGTCCTTGCAGAAGACACGCCCACGCGACACAACTCGAGCTCCAGCTCCAACCCCAACCCCAAACCCACCTGGCAGACCGCTGCAGGTAAGAGCATTTTTTAAAAAAGGAAATGGCCATTGACTGACAACACTACCTTAAAGAACCAATTTCATCTTGAATATATAATTTTGTGGGCAAGAAAAATTTTGAAATTTAAGTGCATATCTATCAGTTGAACTTCAGGGGTCAGAAAACTGATGACAGCACCATGTGCCAGCCAGCCCTCTCTGCATTTCAGCTCAGCTCTCTCTGCTTTTCAGCTCAGCCCTCTCTGCTTTTCACCTCAGCTCTCTCTGCTTTTCAGCTCAGCTCTCTCTGCCTTCCAGCTCAGCCCTCTCTGCCTTCCAGCTCTCTCTGCCTTTCAGCTCAGCCCTCTCTCTGCCTTTCAGCTCAGCTCTCTCTACTTCTCAGCTCAGCTCTCTCTGCCTTTCAGCTCAGCTCTCTCTGCCTTCCAGCTCAGCTCTCTGCCTCTCAGCTCAGCCCTCTCTGCCTTCCAGCTCAGCTCTCTCTGCCTTCCAGCTCAGCTCTCTCTGCTTTTCAGCTCAGCTCTCTGCTCTCTCTGCATTTCAGCTCAGCCCTCTCTGCCTTCCAGCTCAGCTCTCTCTGCTTTTCAGCTCAGCTCTCTCTGCCTTCCAGCTCAGCTCTCTCTGCCTTCCAGCCAGCCCTCTCTGCCTTTCAGCTCAGCTCTCTGCCTTTCAGCTCAGCTCTCTCTGCCTTCCAGCTCAGCTCTCTCTGCCTTCCAGCTTAGCTCTCTCTGCTTTTCAGCTCAGCTCTCTCTGCCTTTCAGCTCAGCTCTCTCTGCCTCTCAGCTCAGCTCTCTCTGCCTTCCAGCTCAGCTCTCTCTGCCTTTTAGCTCAGCCCTCTCTGCTTTTCAGCTCAGCTCTCTCTGCCTTTCAGCTCAGCTCTCTCTGCCTTCCAGCTCAGCTCTCTCTGCCTTCCAGCTCAGCCCTCTCTGCCTTCCAGCTCAGCTCTCTCTACCTTTCAGCTCAGCTCTCTTCCTTCCAGCTCAGCTCTCTCTGCCTTCCAGCTCAGCTCTCTACCTTCCAGCTCAGCCCTCTCTGCCTTCCAGCTCAGCTCTCTCTACCTTTCAGCTCAGCTCTCTTCCTTCCAGCTCAGCTCTCTCTGCCTTCCAGCTCAGCTCTCTACCTTTCAGCTCAGCTCTCTTCCTTCCAGCTCAGCTCTCTCTGCCTTTCAGCTCAGCTCTCTCTGCCTTTCAGCCACACAGCGAGGGCGCGGGCCTGGCCTGTCCGTTAGCGGTCGAGTCACGGCTCCTTACGCACGCCGACAGCGTAAAGGGGCTTACGGACGTATGTCCCGCCAGCACCCCGCTCCGCGCGACATGTGACTACTTCCTGCTTAGCGGCTTCACAGCCCAGTGTCAGCGGGATCCGCGGGATTTCGCTGTCTTGTCTGACAGAAGTCCGACAAAGAAACAAACAAAAAAAAAAAAAAAATCCTAAATAAAATTTCTTGTTTGTTGTCTCCCCATCCCCTAACCAGAAAAAAAAAATGTAATTCCAGGATTACCTGTGCCATTGTCCATTGCGCTGGTAGAATTCTTTTTTTAACCCTTTGATATTAGGCCTTGTGGAATAGGTCAGGCCAGTGTTCTAGAACCAGAACAGTTAACCAATAGTGATTGTTACACCAGCATTAGAATGTTGAGAGCATTCGAATCGCATATTAGTGATCTCAGTCCTTAAAGGATTAAAGATGGAGGCAAATGAGAGAGGAACTGCCCTTGTGCTGCTGAGGTCAGTAGCTTGTGTGCAGAGGTCTGGAGGTGTGTGTTGTGTCATTAATACAAGCCTCGTGCGGAAAGACCCCGTCATCCGTTGTTCCAGATGCGGCCGTTAGATTGAAATATTATCAGCGTGTGCAATAACGCATTGTATCAGCACGACCATAATGTATTTATAGAGCTATTTACTCAGACCGAGAGAATTAGACTGCACATTTTCCGGCGAGTTTGCAGAATGGTAAAAACGCGCACATGCGAACAGTTTATTGGGAATGCACTGTGCGCAGATATTCTGAGTTCCCACGTATTCTGAATATTGGCTGCATGTAAATGTGTTCCGTATCAGCAACCATGGAAGCAATCAGTTGCGTGAAAGTTTCACAGCCTACATTTGCTGCATATTTACATATAAATATTTATTTGACCATTGCACTTCATATTTATTTTACCATTTAGAAATAATTTATTACAGTTTCTCGTTGGTATGAATAATTTCAGTGGCCGCTGTATACACACGCATGCGCAAAGCACATGCACGCACACACACACACACGCACAAATCGTCGCTACACAACAGGAATCCATGAAACTTTTAAAGCCTACATCAGACATTTTTAGTGCCTGGCATGCTGGGTGTGTCTGTATGCGAAGCTGAGAGGAATGCAGGGGGCTTATTGGGGTAAAAATAAACCCAGCAGGCAGCGCTGTTAGCCCCTGCTTTTCGGCTGCCCCTGTCCGTTCGTTATGGGCCAATTCCCCATCGCATAATCGCAGCCGGGGGGGGAGAGAGAGGGGGGGGTGTGCGTCGAAGAGAGGGGCCTTCCCCTGCCCCTCCCCGTCCTGCCCCACTCGTCCCACCCCGCCCCGCCTGTCCAACACCCTACCCCCCCCCCCCCCCCCCCCCCCCCCCGCCCCCCACCTCCCCCGTCCCGGCGGGTCAGCCGGTTAGCGATCCGCCGAGCGGTGTCCCGGGAGACGGGGTTCAGACACAGTTCAGGGTCCGGCTCGGGGCGAGTGCATCACCCTCTATTAGCATTAGCACATCGGTCTGTGCTCAGTGAGCGGCCTGTCTGCTGGGGGGGGGGCAGGCTGGTCTGCTGGGGGGGTCGAGGGGAGGGCAGGCTGGTAAGTTGGGGGGATAAGGAGCTCTGGTGAGGGTTAGGTCGCTGTCATTCTTATCTCTATTATTATTTAGGAGCTCTGATTATTGTTTGCTGAAAGTGGACTGATAGAACGCTGTACCTGGGCGCTAGCTTTATGAGCACCGCCTCACTTCTATCACCTAGAAGTCTCTGAGCTCAGGTAGATGTTATGTGGGATTAGCATAGCATGGCCTTCTGTTTTCCCTTTTTCCAATAAATAAATAAACAAATAACACTTTGTTGTTGCATTAAGGTCATTTGCAAACCTTTTTGCCACAAAGCAACAAATAATCTTCACTGAACGGTAGCATCCTAAAGGACTCTAGAATCATATTAAGGAGTACTTTACATGCACTTTCAAAAAAATAATAAAAGAATAAAATGCGGCCCACTCAAAATATTAACGAAACGCTCCCTACGTTCCTGATTGCAGATTGCCCCTGCCATTTCAGGCAAACACAACGAATGGATCGCAAAAGCAGTGTTTGCATCACTGGTAAATTATTTAATAAAGCCCAGTAGGAAGGAGGGAGGGAGGGAGGATGAGAGAAAAAGAGAGGGAGAGAGAGAGAGAGAGAGAGAAAAAGAGCCAGATAGAAACAGAGAGAGAGAGAGTGAGAGAGAGAGAGAGAGAGAGAGAGAGAGGGAGAGAGAGCCAGATAGAAAGAGATAGAGAGAGAGAGAGGGAGAGAGTGAAAGAGAGCCAGATAGAAAGAGAGAGACAGATTCCACGCTTCGTTACAAACACTCAGCACACGCAGTACATATTTATTTATCCATCTGTCCTCCCTCTCGTCTATTTATTTATTTCTTATTTATTTATTTCTTTTTTAATGTAGTCCCTGTAATTGCTCTAAAGTGCCCGGGCATCACAGTTTGTTGCGCATGTATTATTTACGGGGCTTTATAAGGCCCTCACCTCACAGGCGGCCCAGTCAATTACCAAGGCCCGGCGTCGGGAAACGAGGCCAGCGCTTTTATTCATTCATTCATTTATTTATTTATTTTTATTTTCCCCCAAACCCCATTATAGGTAACACTGGAGTTTACGAGAGAGAGAGAGAGAGGAAGAGAGAGAGAGAGAGGGGGGGAGAGAGAGAGAGAGAGAGAGGAAGAGAGGGGGGGGGAGAGTGAGAGAGTGAGAGAGGAAGAGAGAAAGAGAGAGAGGAAGAGAGAGAGCGGGGGAGAGAGAAAGAGAGAGAGAAGAGAGAGAGAGAGAGAGAGAGAGAGGAGAGAGAGAGAGAGAGAGAGAGAGAGAGAGAGAGAGAGAAAAGACAAAAAAAGGCCCGGTCCTGGTTTAGTGGGACCTCTCCCTCATTAACCTTGTTTTAAGCAGCGCTGTTCCCCGGTATGTCGAGCTCAGCACTTTCCCTCCGGGCTGCGACCTTAAAACTCGTGCCGAACCCCTTAAGAAACAGGAGTGACAGCGTGTACGCCCCGGCCCGTCGCCAGACGCTTTGGTTTTCCCCCTCTCCTCTTTTTCTGTCTTTTCCGATATTTTCATGTTATTTTTCCGTGCTGTATTTTCCTTTCTTTCTGTAATTGGGCTTATGTACATAATTTGGCAATGGGTGAAGCTGTACATGTGTACAAATGTATTGTGAAAGCAAAAAAAAAATGAATATATTGTTTGTTTCTGGTTGTAATACTCCTAACTGCCCCTCAAACACGTACACACGCACACACACACACCATACACACACATGCACACACACATATCATACACACAAACACACACCATATACCAAACACACACACACACACATATCATACACACAAATACACACCATACACCAAACACACACACACACACACACACACAGAAAGACACTAATGATATTCTCTTCTCTTCCTAGTCACGATGTGCCCAGACTGATCCAGAAAGCAGTTGGGGCAACTTGCCGTGAGCATGATTATAATTGCATGGTTCCAGCCAGCCATCATGGAGGGGTCAGGTCACCCCCTTGTCCTGCCCCCCCTGCCCCCCCTGCCCCACCTGGCCCACCTGCTCCTGGAGCAGGACGGCTGTGGCAGGTGCTGGACTGTCTGGGCCAGGTGTAGAATGTATCACCTCCAGCTGGAACACCGGGACCCCCCAGGAGTGTGCCCCCCCCACCCCAAATTTCCAGCACATGCTTGCCTGCCCAGAAATAGGGTGAGTCATTAGGCTCCTGGAACTACTGCTACACCCTCCGTTCCTCTACCAATCAAAACGTGCCACCTCACTTCTCCTCAGAGCTTAGCGAGTGCCTAATCGAACTGCATCCTTAAAGGGGTAGCTCACCCCAAAATGAAATCTCACAATGTCATTTAGCGCTGTGCCTGGTGAATATTTTAAAATCAACAATGACTAACACTGGTTCAAAAACCAACATGACTACACCCCAGTGTTATGTTTGGAAATGGGAAAGAAGCAGGCTTTTTGCTATTATTTCTTTTTTTGTTGGTGTTGTGCACGACACATGTTATTGTATGCATTGTATGTATTGTAAATATAAACATATTGTATTATATGCTTATAAATAATGAAGCACATACAAGCATATGCACACAGATATTCCATGTATAGACACTGACAGATTGGCAGATTTCAATGGCTACATATAAGCTGAAAAAACAAGTACAATGTTTTCACAATTATCAAGCTGAGGCATTATGGTTATCACAAGGGTAATGCTGTCACATCAAAGCAATTACAACTGCAATCAGCTGCTATATAAATCATCATCTCGAGGTGAATCAAATAGTAAAGCTCATTCCTCTTGTAATTCCTGTTCCACGGCCACTGCTAATGTACATATTTTATATTTATATTATTTTCCATTTGCTTATTTTAGCATTGGTAAGTCCCAGAGTGGGAAAGCACTGAAAACCACATGGAAAAACAAACAAAAAAATGGTATTAAATTACATTCTGGAGTATTTTAATGGTACCAGGCTTGGTTTCCCTAGGCACGCACTGATTGATGAGCGTAAGTCCAACAAAACACTATCACGCTATCACAGAGTTTGTGGTTTTTGAGAACCAACCTGGGTGACCTTGGTAAAACCCAGGCAACCTTTAGTAGGCCACCTAGAAGGGGCAGAAGTCCCGCCCAACAGTGAGACAGACAGATGAAACATGAATGTAGACCATTTGGGGTTGGGCAGAAGGTATTCTTAATTCCCCTTTTTTAAAATAATTTTTCTTAATTAATCTTAATTTTGGCAGTTAAATTAATTCACTCAACCGCTAGATGTCCCTAATCTAATGAAAGGTAAAAACGGGTCGTTTGGAGGACTTCCATCGTTTCTCAGGCGGCCATCTTGTAACGACCGTAAAACCCCCACCAGGAAGAGGCCGTGAGCAGAGCCGCAAAGACCGCTGGGAATTGCGGTCCTTTCCATCCGACCCGTTGCTAATTCACGGGCACCATGAACACCGCAGAGGCCGACGACGTGGAGATTGGGGAGGGAAAGTTACGGGGAGTCGTGGCGATGGGTTCGACGGCGGCCCCTTAAGATCGAGCTTCCTGTCTCTCCTGCTGTTCCTGCCGAGAGCACCAGAGCTTATACCGCGGAAAATAATTAATAACACTTTTTAATAAATAGCTCCTGAACCGCTGATGCACTCTCACCATCTGTTACTGTGTAATGTTCCCTCTTTATTAACGTGATGCAGTGATTAGAGGACTATGGATCCGACATAATAATACATGACTCCATTCAGATGCGATTTGCCTCCTCAGATTCCAATCTGGAGTCATCCTTTTAAAACAATTTTTTTATTACATTTATGCCGACTGATTAATTTGACACTTTTTAGGAAAGGCCTTCAGTCATAACTTGTTTAATGAAATCATAACAAAGTGTGCATTGTGGGTTGAGGGGGGGGGGGTGGGTGGGGGCGGGGGTGTTAGCAGGACGAGGGAAGGTGGGGGTGGGGGCGTGGGGGCCATCGCGAGCGAGAAAGGCACTCAGAACGCCATTTTACGCTCACCTGCTCTCCCCTACTCCGACCGCGAAGCTGTGCAGGGGGCATCGCATGACTGAGCTGAACCAAGATGCGCCCCCCCCCCCCCCCCCGCAACCCCCCAACCAATCCACAACATAAACCCCCCCAGGATGTGGGAGAGATAGAGAGGGACGGGTCAGAGGAGAATGGCATGTATGTTGGCTTCCACAGAAATATCGCATTAGTACATGTCGATCTGTCAGACGCTTCCAAGTCCCTTGTGTCCTTGTTTTCTCTCTCTCTTTTTTCATCCCATGTTCACGACCAAAGGCCGAGATCTGAAGGGCCGAAGCCCATGTTTGGTACTGCGAAGCGGTCAGTCACTCCGTGTTAAATCACGGTGACAGGTCAAGGATGGAGAAGCTTTTTTTTTTTCCCCCCCTCCAGTATTCTGAAAGAATAAACTTTATATAACTCCCGTGAAGATGTGGCACGACCGCGGTGAGTTCATCATGGCGTCCTGGTGGCGGTGGTGATTCATGGTTGGCGGATGAACACTTTGACTCATCTGCCAGGCGGGAAACCGTGAAAAAAAAAAAAAAAAAAAAAACGGTTTTGATTTATGCCAGATTGTCTTCGGACGTGAATGAGAATAAGCGGGTTACCCGGAAAATCAAACCTGCATAGGCGGAATGCGAGGGAAAGAGGTGGTTTATTGCTCTGGTGTTTTGTCTTATGATACGTTTGTGTAAACAGGGAGAGAGAGAAAGAGAGATTTTATCACAGCAGCAGAAACTACTGATCAAGTGAGTGAATAGTTTTCCATAGTGTTTTTATTTTAGAGTGGACACTTTTATGGTATATAGTAGGACATTCTGTGTGTGTGCGTGTGTGAATAAATTAATGCATTTACAAAGAAAATCTGACTAACAGACAGTTTCCAACTGTGCAATGTATTTATTTTGCACATGCTTTTAACCAAAGTGTCAGGTGCATTTAACATGGCAAGCAAAACACCACTATAGCTACAGGTAGGAAAATCTAATTAGTGCAACTAATGAGGTAACTATGGTAACTGGCCTTAATGAAGTCTAGTTCAGTTCCTGTATCCAACCTTGCGCTGTGGAGAAAGTGTTTAGTTTCTGTTGTTATTCTGCATTCATTCAAAGAGAGGACTAATTGGACCTTATTTATCAAATAATCGCAGATATGCTCGTGTTTCTGTAAGAATTGTTGTGAGTGTTTGGTTGTTATTTCCTGCCAGAACACTGACCCTGTGCCTGTCAGCGGCTGCTGCTAAGTGTAGAATACTGAGAGCAGCTGAGAGTGTGAATTTGAAGACGTTACATTACATTGAAGTGCTGCAGAGTGGTTAAAAAGATCATTACAAATGAATAAACACGCACACACATGCACACAGAGCGCACACACACACACACACACACACACACACAGCACACACACACGATCAGTGGTCAGTGTCTGTTACTGTCCCTGATGTTGACACATCTAGCAGAGAGAAATGTGTCTGACATGCTGGGGGAGCATTTTGGTTTTCAGTAGCTTTTGAGGTAACTTTATGATCGGAACGTTCCCACGACATTCCCAGAACATTCCACAGCCAACTGAAAAGCCTCAGAGCATTCCAGTGATATTGCATGGATATATATATTTTTCATTTCATGTAGTTATACTTAAATACCATAATGCAATCCAATTAATTGGCCATTTCACATGGTATCATGTGAAATGGCTGATAATTACATTACCAACCTTCTGATTAAAAGGCATGAATGACCATTCACATTTCAAATGTTTTTTAATTCATTGCATGTATATAGCACTCTTCCGAACGCTCAAAGTGCTTTACAGTGATGAGTGGGAACTCACCTCACCCATGACCAATGTGTAGCACCCACCTGGGTGATGCACGGCAGCCATTTTGCGCCAGAAAGCTCACCACACCTTAGGGAGCACATTCGTTTTTTATTTTTTATTTGAATAATACAACTGAATAATATTCTAAGGCCATTCCTGAAATGTTCCTTGTGACTTAAAAATAATCTTCTCGCAGGCATTCAGGAAACAAATGTGTGTGTTGGGAAAATTTTCCCAATCTTTCAAACATGCAGGAAAAGATTATTTATTTTAGCTGGGCACTTTACACCTTATCCTAATACAGGGTATTTTACATGCATATTCAGCTTATCTATATCTAACAATTTTATTCTGAAAGATTTGCTCCATAAATATACATCTTATCATTTAATGCTTTAAAGCACTTTTAATAGATTAATAATTCAGCACAGCAACTTGTGGATATGCTAAAAAATAAATAAATACCACAAAATACATATTTCATTTAAATCATGAAAATCAATTTCCAAAATAAATCCAAAAAAGGTATTTTGTTTTTTTCCCCCAATTCCCATCATTGTAGAATTTTATAATTATTATATCTTCTTATAATCAGTCATATTTATCTTATTTTTAGCATTTCTAGGAACTTGTGATTGTGATTAAATAGGTCAGTGAATTCTGGCAATATAAATTGGTTGGTGCCCCTTTACAGCATTAAAACCCCAAATCATACTTAATTAATGGCCAGTAGCATTAACATTGCGGAAATTAATATCCAATAAAAGTGATTTTAGTCCAGTTCTTGGCTTAATCTGTGACTGTGTATGTTTTGTCACAGTATAACCGTGCCTTGGTATTAAGTCCCTGGGCCTGTATTCATAAAGAATTCAGTGGGTGAGCTAAAAGCTGAAGGAGCTAAAATACAAAACTGACCATGAGATCAGCCCTGTTGCTCTCAGATGCTTTATGAATACAAGTCCTGATCATCTATACTAAGGGTGGAGGGGCTATGCTACATAGTGTACTGCAGCCTGTGGAGTGTTTGATAGTTTGCGGGTTGGCGGGTCTGGGGGTGGATACGGACGTTCTCCCCCCCCCCCACTGTACCCCCAAACAGAATTGGGGGGGGGGGGGGGGTACAAGTTTGTACCAGCACCTAAAGAAAAACAAATATATAATATGTATTTGACCCAGGTCTGGTCAGGATGGAAGGTACTCTGACCACTACACTGCAAAACATGAAATTTCCACAAAATTTGTCTGGACTTATAACCAGATAACCAGAGGTGGGAAGTCCAGGAGTCAGAAAATAAAAGTCCTGCCATGTGTTTCTACCACTCATGAACTCAACCAGCTGATTTCGCTCATTAGTTCTACATCCTGGCTGAAGAACTGTATGCTAATTAGCTAATCCAGGTGATTGGACCAAATACCGGGGAGGTCTTTTTCCCACGGTGCGCAGGAACTGGCGCCGTGGGCTATGCATGGCAAATTGTGGTCACTCATTCACTCACTCACGGACGACCCTTGCGGGACGTTTTGTGGGCGGCATGCGCAGGCAGTGCCAGCTAAAATGTGTCTGCGGAAGTGAGTTTCGCCGTGGGTCTGGACGGTTCCGTGCTTGTTACTCTCAGCCTGGATTTTCCACCTTTGTTTGTAACAGTCATTCTGTCTCAATCCTAAAAGTATTTTAGAGGCTGAACTGCAGGGTTGACCCTGCGTGTCCATTATTGCAGAAGTAAAATAAATAAATATATAAATAAATAAATCCGTGCGACAAACAAACAAACAAACAAAAAAAAGACAGTTGCCTCAGGCATTTTAATATAAATTCGCAGTGCCTCTCTCAATCCTTGCTGTGTTTATGAACAGCTCACAGCCTCAGAATACATAAACAGCATCGTTTACCTGGTAATAACCTCGCCGCCACGGCAACCCGTTAATGATGACTGCGTTCGCCTGCGCGCTGTTTTTAATGTACTGGCGTACTGCGAAGGCACTTCCTCTCCCTCACCCGCCGAATCACCCGCCAAAGTGGCGCGGAGAGGGAGGCGCACTTTTCAGTTTCGTTCCCACCCCCCCTACCCTGGACCCCCCACCCCCTGGTCCCTCCGACTCCTCAAGTCATCAAGCATCTCGTGACCAGTTTTACCCTCACTCACCCCCACTCCCCCCTCCCCCCAGCCCCCCAACCCCTGGTTCTTCCGACTCCTCAAATCAGCAAGCATTTCGCGGGCTAGAGATGATGTTTTACCCCCACATTCACCCCCCCCCCCACACCTCACCCCCCATAACCTGGGCCAACCTCTGCATGAAAGTCATCACCTGCTCTCTCATCAGCTCCTCCTGAAAAGCTGGGATCATTAATACTAATCCAATCTTTTCTCCTGGTGCTTTCTCTTTCAGGAGTCTCTGTCCATTTATTTATTTATTTTTTTTTTACCCAGCGGGCTCTAATGGGTGTAATGCCCTCAGCTGTAGAACTCTACTGCCCCGTTCTCACTCGGTGAGCTTACCCCACAGGTAAGTTTTGGGGAAGGGTGGGGGGTGGGGGGTGGGGGGGGGTTACACATTGCTACTCTGCTCACTCACAGTAAGCTCAGAGGCCTGTCAGAACAGCGGCGGGTCAGATAGAGACAGAAGTCCGTGTTCAATCACTGTTTGTCTTCACCTTTGACTTGCAAGGAAATGCCGCCGTTGCACTTTTTCTGCAAAAACTCAGTTTGGTGAGTTACGTTCGGCGATTGCTGAACTCGCCAGGTTATGTTTGTGAAGACATTCTTTCCAGGCCAGAAAAGAAAAACCAGTATTTTTGTTATTATTAGACAGTGAGACAGTAAAGGACAGTTTTTTTTTTTTTTTTTTTTTTTTTCTTTTTTCTTTAGTAAGGGTAAGGACAGTTTTCACCCTTTTCTGCTACGCTTCCTAAAATATTAGTGCACATAATTTTGGCACGTTACAAGTCACATGTGACATTGTACAGTACTTGGATACATTTATGTGTAACTGACCAGTTTCCATGTTACAGGCGTACATTACTCTATAGTACTGAAGAACACATAATTAAGAGAATTAACCATTGGGGCAGCAGGGTAGTATAATGGGTAAGGAGTTAGTCTTGTAACGCAAAGGTTGCAGGTTTGATTCCCGGGTAGGACACTGCCATTGTACCCTTGAGCAAGGTACTTAACCTGCATTGCTTCAGTGTGTATCCAACTGTATTGATGCAGTGTAAATGCTACGTATAAGTTGTGTAAGTCGCTCTGGATAAGAGCGTCTGCTAAATGCCTGTAATGTAATGCAATGACTCCATCCATGCTTGCCATCTACCTACAAACTAGAGAGAATCCAGCACGGTGTCAAGGCTGGAGTTGAGGTTCTCTGCCTCTGTTATAGTTACCTGGCGAGCTATTCCACACATCAACAACTTTGTGCAAAGAAATACGCCCTGGTTATTTGTGTGGAATTTACCTTTTTGCCAAATCCCTCCTAGGCCCCCTTGTTCTACTTCCATAACTCAGGATGGAAAAAAAAAAGAAAGAAATCGACCGTAGTTCACTTTGTTAATCCCTTTTATGAATTTAACAACCTCAGTCGAATCCCCCTTGGTGTTCATCTGCTGAGCCTGAAGAGAGCAAGTTAAATCTTCAGTCTCTCCTTGTAACTTTTCTGTTTCATACCAGTAGCTAAATTAGTTGAGTTGCCTTTCATTGCAGTTCTTCCAGAGCTTCTACATCTTTCCTGTAGGTTGGAGCCCAGAATTGCGCACACATGCTGTAAGTGTGGTCTGACAGAGCCAGTGTGTAACATCAATATAACGTCCTTTGATTTATACTCAATAGGTTTTTGCTATATATCCCAGCATCCTGTTGGCTTTTTTTTTGTACTGTTACTGCACAATGCCTAGAATGTGATAGGCTTTTGATCACCAGCTTCTCCCTATTCTTGTTCAAATTGAACGCATTCCGATTTTGTTCGTCCCATAAAATACCTCCCATCCTGTCTTTATTATTTTTTTTATATATATCCCCACATGCAGAGCTTTACGTTCAGCTGTAGTGATTTTCATTTGCCAGGTTTTCACTTGCTTCTGGATTCCGACTAACGCTTCTTGGATTACTTCAACAGATTTCAAACTGTTTTGTTAAACCCCCCAGTTTTTTCCATCATCTGAAAATTTAACTAATTCGCTTGTGATGTCTCTATCAAGCTATTTTATGTAAATGAGGCAAAGCAGAGATCTGAACTCTGGTATGGTGGGACTCCATTTCCCACAGTCCTTTGCTCAGATAAGACATCTCCTACTGTTTACTCTGTGTTCTAGAATTCTGAACCCACTCTGAAACAATCCCATGGATGATAAAAAGTTATATTCCCAGCCCAATGATACCATCATTGGAAATGTATTGAGAGGGTGGGTGTGTGTTGTGTGCGCGTGTGTGTGTGTGTGTATGTGTGTGTGTCTATGTTTGTGAGTGGCGATCATAACCATATGAGAGCTGTGTGTACATGTATATGCCCTTTATGAAGGACTCTAAAGCTTTCTGTCATTTTTAGAGCTGTGACTCTAGTCTCAGTTGCAGTCTGAGTCTTAGTAGTGTTGGTCAGAGCAGGACCGTGTGGCAGACTCGAACCCAGGGCTTCGCCTTGCCTCTGGCTCTGAGTCCCGTGTTTGGCCTGGGGGGGGGGGGGGGGGGGTATAGACACACCCTCACTTGTGCCATGGTTGTCGGGGGGGACGAGATCCCGCGCTGAGGGGGCGGGGCAAACAGGCGGCCTCTCGCTTATCCTCGTAGCTCTGAGCGATCCCGCGAAACGCCCTGAGGCTGAACACAGCGGCCGAAAACAAACACTCACCCTCTCTCTGCTGCTGCGGCTCTCACACCGGCACCTGCCCCAAGAGCACGGTCCCTGGCTGTGTCTGGCATGCAAAAAGAAGACCGCCACTCACACACACACACACACACACAACCATACACACAAACACGCACGTACACACACACACGCTCACATAAGTACACACACAAACACACACGCTACATACACACAACCATACACAAAACACACAACCATACACACAAACACACACGTACACACACACTAACATCAGCATACATACACACAACCATACACACAAACACGCACATACACACACACACACTCACATAAGCATACATACACACAACCATACGACACAAACACGCACGTACACACACATAAGCATACATACACACAACCATACACACAGACACGCACGTACACACACACACACTCACATAAGCATACATTCACACACACACGCATACATGCATACTTGCATACACACACACACACACACACGCATACATACACACAGTCATACTCATACATATACACACACACACACACACACATACATGCACATGCATACACATGCAGGCTTTTCTCAAATCAATCACTCTAACCCAGTGTTCTATTTTCCTATGTCTTGAAGAAGACAGGGAAAGTAACGGTCCTGGTGAACTTTTTAATATCTCTGTTGGTGGATCATCAATTTTACCGGACTAAATATCCGTCTTGGAGAAACAAAGTAAGGCTCTGAGTTTGTCTTTATTCTGGCTAGTGTGAGACCAGTATAAAAAAGTTTCCTGTTTTTTATTGTAGTCCCTCAGCTCAGCAGACTTATTTATCCAGACTGAGCTACAAATCTTATCTATCAAATCTTATATTTTTACATATCGACCCATTCCTGCCGCTGTACATTTCTCTCATACCGTTGCTTTTCCATGGGAACCAGCAACAGCAACCCACCGGCCAATCAAACTCTCGTGTTCCTCTTCTCGGTTCCTCAGTTACAGACCCTCATCGTCGCTGTGGCAGATACTACGTGTGCATACAAATATGACTGAAGGGACCCGTTAAAACAACAGGACATGGAGGACCGTATTTACCATACAGGAATGGCTGGTTAAGGAAGTGGAGAACTGTCACTCGCTACATCGTTACCGTTACGGAACACGGGAGGTACATTGTAGCCGCACGCAGCGGCCGACAGTTCAAAGGGAATGGGCGGGGCATATGCAAATGAGGCATCTGGTGTTCATCTCGGAATCAATACGGTGCTGGTGTGTTCCGCCATGTGTGTGATATGTTGAAGGTGAATATGAAAAGGAAGTAATCTGCAGATCATCTGTAGGGTCCTTGCCAATAGCAAGAGGCTTGGCTTAGATGACAAATCCCTGACATTTCTTCCAATTGGCATCATTCCAGCTGAAATTATTATTATTATTATTATTATTATTATCTTATTATTCTTATTATTCTTATTATTATTATTATTATTATTTATTGTTGTTGTTGTAAAAGTACAAATATTTGTAATGTAACACTTTCCTGACACATGGAAAGTGTTATTTAGTTTCTAGTTTTTTTTCAAAGCAAAGTCAGTTTCTTCAAAGCGAAGTCAGGTCAAAGTCATGCTGTTGAAGATGAAGCTTTCGTCTCATTGCCCAGTGAAAGACAAATAATAATGTGCATTTGTGTGGCATTCCCACCAAAACAGCATCCAAGCAAGCCTTTGGAGCGGTGTCAAACGGCGGACTTTGAGGTTTATTTTTATTCGATTGAAAGGGTTTTTCTCGGACATTTTGTTTGTTTCTGGATCCGCCTTCTGAACCCCAGCGCGAGATTCTGGCCACCGAGGAGAGTGGGCTGGCTCGGAGGAAATCGAGTGGAGCGCTCTCAAAAGTCTGATTTGAATATGAATATGCTAATCTCCTCCCCCCTCCTCCCCTCCCCTCTCCTCCCCTCTCCTCTCCTCGGATCTGCCGCGACTTACCCGCGAACAAACCACAGAGAAATAAAACCTGCTGGCTCAGCTGTTTTTCATGAGCTGCTTTCTCTCTTCCTCAATCTCTCTCTCTCTTTCTCTCTCTCTCTCTCTCTCTCCCTCTCTTTCTCTCACTCTCTCTCTCTCTCTCTCTCTCTTCTCTCCCTCTCTCTCTCTCTCTCTCTCTTCTTTCACTCTGTTACTCCTCCTCTCATACTCTCATAGTCTTTATCGCTCTCATTCGCTCTCTTAATTCACTTCAATTCAATACGCTTTATTGGTATTAAATACATGGGGCAAATAATGCATATTGCAAGAAATATATGCTAGTAATTTTAAATAAATGAAAAGAAAATATATTGAACTAATATAATTAGAATATATAAAGAAACCGTAAAATAAGTTTAAGTAATGTTTTTTTTTTTTTTAATCTTACACAAACGATTATTATGCATATTAAATATTACACTGTATCTCTGTACAGTGATTGCAGCATTGTTTCTCTTGCTGAGCAGTTACTTCTGTACCTCACATTGTGGCAAACTAAAACATACTGTGAAGCAAAAGTGAGGCTGTTGACAGTCTTAAAGACGATAAAATTTACTGAAATATACTTTTCTTAGCTCAGTGTATTTCACACAGTGTAAAAGTGCTTCTCTTTCTCCACCTCTCCTGTATTACAGTGACCACACACAATAAACATTCATCTTTGGCAACCATGACTTTTTATGTCTACCTTTTTCAGGTGCTCTCCCCCCCCCCCCCCTCTCCCCCTTTCTCCCTCTCCCCATCACTCTCTGTCTCTCTCTCCCTTTCTCTGTCCCTCTCACTTCTTTCTCACGCTCTCTCCCTCTCTTCCATTTTCTGTCTCTCTCCTTCTCACTCTTTTTCCCAATCTATATTTCTGTCTACCCCCCCCCCCCCCCCCCATGCTTTTTAAGCCCACTGATGCTGGCCATGCACTTCCTCAAACCCCCCCCCCCCCCCCCCCCCACCCAGTGATGCTGGCCATGCCGTTCCTTACCCCCTCACACCCCCCCCCCCAAGTGATGCTGGCCATGCCGTCTCCTTTCACACCCCCCCCCCCCAGTGATGCTGGCCATGCCGCTCCTTAACCCCCCCCCCCACCCCCCCCAGTGATGCTGGCCATGCCATTCCTTACCCTACCCCCCTCTCTCCTTCGCCCCCCCCCCCCCCATGTCTGTTTCCTGTTTCATCCTCCTCATGGCCGCCCTGTTCTGAAACTCCCCATCAGGACTCCAGGGTCCTCGGTCCCTGTTAGACCTTGTGAGTTCTGCACACACACACACGGGGGGGTTTATGGGGTCACCAGGAAAGCTCTGCGGCTGCAGAAAATCAACCGTCCACGGTCATGGTTTTCGAGCCTGGAAATATTGCCCCCCCCCTGCTCAGTTCAGGAACCTGAAAAATGGGGGGGGGGCGGGTGTTGGGCCTTATGCACAGCAGACATGATTTATCTCCTGACCGCCAGGCTGCTCACCGTTGAGAGGATGTGTTTTATTTTTTTCATATATATTCCTTCTGGAAAAGTGATTTTGAAGATCAGTCTGTCCGTCAGCGAATTATTCTTAATTAGCACCAACCCTCACCGCCCGAAGTATGAAACTGCTTTTGATTTGGAATGGGGAGGGGGGGAGGAAAATAAATTGATTGCCTTAATTTCGAAAAAAAAAGAAAGATTACCAAACAGAGCTTCAGTTTTTATGACTTGATTTCTTTTCTTGTTTAAAAGAATGTCAGTCTTTGATCAGTGATGAGGATCAAAGTGATTTTTGGGTAAGCACAGGAGCCCGTGGGCACCGTTAGCGATTAGCGGGACGGTCAGAGCCGATCGTCCCAGGAAGTGAGGGCTAATAACGGACTGAACCCAGATGACCCCCCCACCCCCCCCCCACCCCCCCACCCCGACTGCCACCTGCCCCCAACACCATCTAACTCCAAAAATCCAGAACATTGTTTGTTCACTTTCGTTTTTTTAACAGGGTGTGAGGTTCCCTCTAAAAGGGGGCAACAAAAAAAACCAAAAAAAAAGGACAACCCACCACCATCCCACCGCGGTGATGCTATTTGCCGTTAGCGGCCGGTACGTCAGTTTTAATTTGACCCCCGCTGCGTGTCCGGGCCGAGCCGTGTGACGTGTGCCGACCCGAGCGGGCTCTGGACACGCGGGGGGGAGATTCACGGCCAGGGGCAGGACACGGGCCCTATAAACCGCCCCTCAGCCCCTCCTCCCCCCCCCCCCCCCGGTGGCGAGCGGTGGACACACACGCTGGCTGCCCCCCCCCCCCCCCCCCCTCTCCCGCCAGTCCATCAGGAGAATCGTGTGCTTTATCTTCGCTCCTGACGGAGGGAAAATTTAATAACGGGCGAAGGAGAGCTAGGGCCGGCCGCGGGGCCAGACACTAGATTATTCGGACTTTAAGGGGGGGGGGGGGGCGGCGGCCCCCGTCTAAAGAGCCCACCCGCGCGCCGCTTATTGGAAGTGAAAAGTTCAACAGCGACGACGGCGCCGCCGAACCGCGGTCCCCACGGATACCGCCAGAGAGAGAGAGAGAGAAAAAAAAAAGAAAAAAAAAAAAACACCGCACGTTTTTATGCCCTCGCTGAGCGGTGATTTATAAGGACCCGGGCTTTAGCGAGTGTTCGCGTGCGCATTTTTGACAGGGAGGTGCCATTTTCTGGCGTTTTCCGCCGTGGGGATTTTTTAAAAAAGCTGTGCCGGGGCCTCGGGGCTGTTATCACACGGTCCGTGTCCCGTCTCACTCTCGGATCCTGAGGGGCCCGATCTTTCGCCTGGTCGCACGGTTCCGGTCGCGGGAGTTTAATCACGCAAGATGGGAGGGACATCGACCCCACGCCGTAAAATGTCCGGGGTCAAATCGGCCCTCACGGAGTGCACACGGTCCCTGTTGAACTCATACGTGCTCTCCTGTTAGAGTTGAATTAAGACTGGACGTTTTACTGTGTTAGAAAGTCAAAATTGTCGAGAGGTTCAGTTTGCTGTGATTGGTTTTGAGTTCTGTTGCAATTATTCATCATTTTGCATTCGCTCAACATCTTTGACAAAGGTTATGTTTTGCTGTTCGCACACCGAAAGCTATTGTTTCGGAGTAAATTGTCCTCATTGTGTGACATTTTAACATGACTTTGGGGAATTAATTTAGCAGCGAACCCAAACTGTGCTGTAGGAAACACTTTCCCCTGTGATGGATAGACGGTCCCCTTGCTGGTTTGAGATGCTGAAGGTTGATCGAGCTTCAAGGTCAGTTACACTCTCTGCATTATACTCAGTTAAACCTTTCAACTGAAGTGCGACTGTGAGTTAACAATCTTGATTACTGTAGATTCATATCTTTGCTGAGTCCTTCCGAACTCCTGTTGCAGGTCTATTGCAACAGCAGAGTCTGTGGTGTTACACAGAATCATACAAGGCTTCACTACGTTGTCCTGGCTCTTTGTCTGCTTTTGTGTGATGCTGAGGGGGGGAAAAAAATCCTTTACAAAATAACAATAAAAAGGTATCTTTGAGATTTCTGAGCTGAGGTTGAACAGAATGAAGCGTAGATGTAGAGGCTCTTGCTTTAGGACAGAGCGACCACTGTGAAGTTCTCTGGCTTATTATAAAGATTCTACACACAGACGGCAAGATCTGCCAGTGGAGCCCAGAAGTGTTAGGTTCTCAAGCTCTTGCTAATTTTAGAGGCTTCCTTAAACATGGTCATTGTTTTTTAACTTAACACATCTACAGTGTGCATAGATTTTTAATTTTTTATTTTTCTCAGGATAGGCTATGCCACAAATTTGAAAGCAGAACTGTTGAGATGGCAGGTTTGCCATCCTGCCAAGTTTCGACTTGGTGGGGCGGCATGCCCCATACCTGTACAGCACAGAGAGTTTGTTGTATAAAAACATAGGATTACTCATTCTTCATCAGCAGGCTAAGACCATAGCTGTGTGTTCAGTCTGAACAGAACTGCAGCCTGAGATGTTGGTGTTGAGTACCCCCCCCCCCCCCCCCCCCACCTTTAACACCGCGTCAGCAGTATGGAGGCAGTGCAGAGGAGCAGCGGAGAAGCCATTACCGGTGACTGAGATGCGTTCTGACACCGCCGTGTGACCTGAACCATTCACTACATGTGGTTACACTTGACTCGAGATTGCACTGGTGTGTAATGCCATCACTCTCTCTCTCTCTCTCCCCTCTTTCTCTCTCTCTCTCTCACACACACACACAGACACATGCACACACACTCACACACACGTGCACACAGACACACTTACACACAAACACAGACTCACACAGACACACTCACACACATGCGCACAAAGACACATTTACGCACACACACACTCACACACACACACACACACACACACACAAAGACACGGTCACACACAGGGACACACTCACACACAGACACATGCAGACACACTCACACACACACATAGACACATTCATTCGGAAGTGTAGGGTGTACAGTAAATATGATCAGTAGTGCTGTGATTAGGTAGAAAGCCACTTTGTCCGTAACTCAAAACATTGGGTTCAGTAAAGAAGTTCAGAATTCAGGCATTAACAATGCTGCACAAAACCTTCCCCAGATTACTGCGTACACAAATGCCTTGATAGTTCTTTGGGGCTATTTGTTTCCACTCTTGTGTATTGCGGAAATAACTCCCTCAACTGAGCTATACTGAACAATTTGAACAGGGCCTGTTGCAGCTCAGGGTGCTGTCTTCAAGCTCTGTCCTGATGTCGTCATGGTCGTAAGCTTTTCTATGTTTACTTTTTGCAATTTGGTCTTCTAACTCTTTCATTGAATTTGATAGTCAAGTGGGTTATGGTTGTTTTTGATAGTTGACTCCAGCTTTTTTTTTGTTTTTCTTGGATTTTTCTTTGTTCCAAATTGACACTGGAACAATATAAGATTTCAAAATGGGTTTTTCCCAGATATTGCAGTTTTGAATGGCTAGATTTTGTGTACTTTTTATTGCTCAATTTGTTCTATTGTTCCCAGAACTGATTTTGGTCAATAGAATCCTCAATTTCTCTGAGGATTTGATTATAATGACTATGTTTTTTGAGTCTCGTAATCTCTCAGTGTTTCAGAATAGTTTTGACAAATTTCAATATTTTGTGGTGTTTTTGATTGGACAGGTATCCTATTTTTATTTTTATATTTTTTTTGACACTGCAATCCCCATCAAACCATTTTATTTTTGGGGTCTCTGGTATTCGATGACTGGTGACTTTTGTTTTTGAGAGCTGCTTCATTGGCTGATTTATAATCTTTTTTGCTGATTTGTGTTACAGCCACATTTATGTCAGATTGGTTTGAAATGATTTTGAGAGAAAATTGCTACTGAGGTGAGCATTCGCTGGTGAACTGGTTGCTGTTTTAAATTTTATGTCACTGCCATGAGCCCATCTGAACATTTTGTTCAATGATGTGGAGATGGTGATACTGGCCTTGGGGAGCTCCCTGTGTGCTTTCTGAGCCCCCTTTGTCACTGCTTTTATTATTATTATTATTATAATAATAATAATTAATAATAATAATAATAATAATAATAATAATAATAATAATAATAATATTACTGCTTTTGAAACACTCTCTCCCTGAGAACGCAGGTCCTTTGTGCCCGTGTGCATGATAACCTGTTGTTAGATTCACCTGTTTGAGAACGTCAGAGGAGTTTCAGTGCTGTGTCAGTAGTGGGACACCCAAATTTCCCTGCTCTGTGTGTGTGGGGAACATCTCTCTGTGTCGCAGGAACTTGCCATTGGAATCGATGAGTATTGCGGTTTTCGTTTTCTCTCTCTCTCTCTCTCTCTCTCTCTCTCTCTCTCTCTCTCTCTCACTCTTGCTCTCTTCCTTCCTCTCTCTCTGTCTCTCTCTCGCTCATGTTTTTCCCTCAGGCAGATAAATGGTCTCCTTAGGCCTGCTCCTGCCACAAAGCGTTCTGTAATAGTCTAATTGTGGCTAATGGTTTGTGCAGCTAATTAAAGTGTATGAATTACAGTAATCAGTCAGATATGTCGAAGTACGCATCTTTCTGCTCCTTCGGGCATAGCGAGGCCAAGGGGGGGGGGGGGGGGGAGGGAGGGAGGGAGGGAGGAGAGAGAGAGAGGAGGAGAGAGAGAGAGAGAGAGAGGGGGGGAGAGGAAAGGAGAGAGAGAGAGGGGAGAGAGAAAAGAGAGGGGGAGAGGGGGAGAGTGAGGAGTGAGGAGAGAGGGAGAGGGAGGGAGAGAGGAAGGAGAGAGAGAGGGGGGGAGGGAGGAATGGAGAAAGAGATGAAGAGGGGGGAGGAGGGAGGGACGGAAGGAGAGAGAGAGGGAGGGGGGAGGGAGGGAAGGACAGAGGGGGGCAGGAGGGATGGAGAGAGAGGGAGAGAGAGAGAACATGCAGAATCAAGAAGGCAATCAGAGCAGAACATAATTAAGGGCCTTTTTCATAAAACATAGCCCGAGAAACAATATTTACCTTTGAACCTAGAGCAGTGTAGTGATTTGTACATGTGTGTGTGTGTGTGTATGTGTGTGTGCATGTGCATTCCAGCTTGTGTGTGTGCGTGTTTGTGTGTATGTGTGCGTGTATGCATGCCTGCCAGTGTGTGTGTGTGTGTCTGTGTGTCTGTGTGTGTCTGTGTGTGTGTGTGTGTTCCTGGGATCCATTCAGCTGTAACTCTCTGTTCTGGCTCAGTGGGCCCAGAGAGGAGGGTTTCCACGTTTTTCAGGAAACAAAATGGATGGCGAAGGACACAGACAAACAAACACTTTAATATATATATATATATACATATATATGTGCCTGTGCAAGCTTCACAGGAGTGATGAGATTACAGAGAGTGAAATGACAATGTAGGAAATCAGCTATGAGCGGTTTGGAAGTCACTGATAAAAAAACATTCGATTCACATCCATTTAACTATTTCAACACGAGCGCATTCCGTGTAAACACGGTGAATGCTGTCCTGTTAGATAGGTCCCCAGTAATCATGGATATTTACAGAATGTTGGGGAAGATTCCCTCTTGGTTGTTATGGGAACGTTAAACTGTCTCTGAGCATTCTTCTGTTCCGAACAAATTCTGTTGGTCAAAGAAGAAAATACTCCAGGCATGCAAACGTACAGGCAAAATACCGTTAGGGTTATCGTGTACTCATAAAAAAAAAACAATAAAAAAAATACTGTAAGTGCATTCTACAAAAAAATTTTTTTACATTCTCACTAATACAATTCCTTATGAAATGTAACACAAATGACTATTAAAAAAAAAATTCAAATTCTCTTTCAACAGAACGGAAAAGGCCATCCCTGCTGTTGATGGTGGACCAGTAGGGGGCGCTCTTCCCCGTTTCCCCAGCGCACGGATGCGGTCTCTCCGCTGCGGGAGGTGTGCCGTCTCACAGAGGAGCCACCACACCGGGGTCCCGGCTCGGAGGGGTCATTAATTAAAGATCCCGCAGCGCTAAAGGAAAGAGCGGGGGTGCTGACCCCCCCCGGTCTCCGGGGGCAACGCTTTCAGAAGAGCCGGGGTGCTGACCCCCCCCCGGTCTCCGGGGGCGACACTTTCGGAAAGATCGGGGGCGGTGACCCCCCCCCCCGGTCTCCGGGGAAGATTCCCACGCTACCTCTCCTGGCCCTATAATCATCCCCCAGGTTAGTCGCTTCAGTCACCCCCCCCCCCCCCCCCCCCTCTCTCTCTCCCCGCCGAGGGGTGGACAGCATTCTGCTGCAAAATGGCCGCCATGAATCTCTCCGGTGGGGGCTACACGTTGGTGCGGGTAAAGGTGAGTCCTCCCCTCCCTCCCTGTGAGGAACTTTGAGATCGTAGAAATGATATATAAATACAATCAGTTATTATTGTTATTATATCAGTATTATTATTCATTACTATATAAATTTTTTTTTTTTAATTCTTCCTAAATTAACACAAATGTATTTATGAAAAGGCCCATATGGAGTGATGTGTGGAAGTCACAGCTTGGGTAACACCTGTCTGTGATTCCCACGAGCGATAGGCTTGTCACCTGCTTGAAATGCTAAGTGACATAAGTAGTAGTGTCAGTGTGTCAAATACTGTTGCGTGTTTCACACCAGTGAGGTTGCTGTCCTGACTGTAAACACACATGACAGGCGTCATGTCGTCCCGTGACTGTGTCGTGTACGTTTGACGACGGGCAGGTTCAAATAAAGTGTCATCCCCTCAGCTCAAAAGTGGCATTCCAGACAAGAAATCGATAAAAGAAAACTGGTTTTCGCTGTGGCGAGCTGAAAATGGCTAATTATATTTGGCCGTGTCTCCCTTATGCATCTGGGACCATGAGCGGCACGGTGGTGCAGTGGGTAGCACTGTCGTCTCACACGGCAAGAAGGTCCTGGGTTTGAATTTTGTGTGGAGTTTGCATGTTCTGCATGGGTTTCCTCTGGGTACTCCAGTTACCTCCCACAGTCCAAAGACATGCAGGTTAGGCTAACTGGAGGCTCTAAATTGCCCCTAGGTATGAGGGTGTGAGTGAATGGTGTGTGTACCAGCGATGGACTGGCGAACTGTCCAGGGTGCATTCCTGCCTCTCCCCCAATGCATGCTGGGATAGGCTCCGGCACAGCCTGCAACCCTGACCATGAATAAGCGAGTATAGATGCATCTGAGATCGTATAAAAGGCCCAGACCAGGAATAAGCGGGTATAGACTCATCAGGGACCGTGTGAAAAGGCCCAGACCAGGACAAGCGGGTATAGATTAATCTGGGACTGTGTGAAAGGAGGAAATGGGCACAGCACTTGGCCAGCTCTCACTTTGGATCCTCCTCAGCTGGTGGGCCCACCATTGCCTCTAACTTTGAATCAGGTGCTTTTACTCAAGTAACCCCCTCCAAAACTTTGATAACTGCCCTCCTCATAAAAGAGAGAGAGAGGCACTTTGGACGGTTACCGTCATCAACTGTAAAAGAACATAATTACAGTACGAGCCATCAGGACGGATGGTGTGTGCGAGGATAGCTATGGAAGGGATCGGTTCATCTGAGTTTAGCGTCGCTTCACGGCGATAGTGCGCTAAGGACACCCAGGCAGAGTAATCAGGGGAACGAGGAGCACCTGTTCCTATGGACCCAGTAAATGGGCGAATGAATCAAAGTCAGCCATCACACACTGTCCTCAGAACACCCATTTTTCTCCCATGATCCTCCTCCCAGTGAATGTGCACTTCCTGAGAATGAAAGATCATGTGTGAGTGACAGGTCCCAGTCACTTTGTAATCACAGAAAAACACACACAAACACACACACACACCCAGGTGTGTCCAGATAAATTGAAACCGTGAAAAAAAAACTTGATTATAAAATGCATCATTTTTATTCATATATTAGATTTTTTTTTCATAAATGCAATATCTGTTATACATCGGAACATTTGAGTTGGGCAGACATGTTTAATCATACTACTGTAGTAGTGCTTTTTATAATGTTAAGGACAAACGTGTGCAAGAATATTATGCAAGAAAAGAGAAAACACTATGATAGCTAATTAATTCTCAGTCTACAGTGGGTCGTTTAAGTAGATAGCAAAAAAGAAAAAAAAATATGAAAAATGGAACTGGTTACATAAATATCAAAGATATTTTCAGTCAATTGAATTGCAAATATTTGAACCTTTATCTCATTGGAAGGTTTAACCTCCAGTGTATTTGCCAGGATTCAAACAGAATTTACCCTTTTACTGTGCATCGCCTCGGGCTTAAATGCAACTGTTCCCTTTTGTTATTTCTTCAGAGTTGGAAAAGCAGAGAATTAATGGAATCAATCAATGGAAAAATGCAGAAGCAAATATATGTGTGTGTGTGTGTGTGTGTATGTGTCTGTGTGTTTGAATATAAAATCAATGTAAAAAACAAAACAATGTTTCAATGTCAGATGTGAAGAGGTGTTTGGCTTTCCTTTGAAGTGCACGCTACGGACACCATAGGCCACACCACATCAGTCATTTGTTAATCACGTGTTAAGCACTGGACCTACCATTAAATAAAATTAACTGAGCAAAACAATGGAAATGCACAAGGGAAAAAATGCATCGTGGACATCGTCGAGAAGGGGGTTAATCTGTACGGACACAGCAAAGCTTCGGCGTGCTCTCTCTCGTGTTCCCGCCGAATTAAAACATTCCGAAGGCCGTGTGATTAAACGGGAAGGCTTATTGCTTAACGTAGCCGTACGGCGTCTGCGATTTTGTGCGGCGAAAGATAAGAAGCCGGGCGAGCGGCTTCACAGAAGTCGTCTCTCATCCTTTGAAATTCGCTGCACAGCGGGACGCCACCGATCGCGTGTAGGGCCGCGACTGTCACTGTCATTAAAGGCACGAGTCACGGGCTGGAGCTACCGCAGCTATCACCCAGCTACTGGAGCTACCGTAGCTATCACCCAGCTACTGGAGCTACCGTAGCTATCACCCAGCTACTGGAGCTACCGTAGCTATCACTGACCCAGCTACTGGAGCTACCGTAGCTATCACTGACCCAGCTACTGGAGCTACCGCAGCTATCACTGAGCCAGCTACTGGAGCTACCGTAGCTATCACTGACCCAGCTACTGGAGCTACCGTAGCTATCACTGACCCAGCTACTGGAGCTACCGTAGCTATCACCGACCCAGCTACTGGAGCTACCGTAGCTATCACTGACCCAGCATCAGAGCAGTTATACAAGGTCTGTGCGTGTGTGTGTGTGTAGTGTGTGTGTGTGTGTACCGTGGGTGTGTGTGTGTGTGACCCAGTGTTCGTGAGTGTGTGTGCATGCGTACCGTATGCTGTGCATGTGTGCGCAGCTACTGTGTATGAATGACCTGTGCTATGTGCGTGTACATGTGAGAGCAGTTATACATGTGTGCCTGGTGTGTGTGTGTGTGTGTGTGTGAGAGAGAGAGAGTGTGTGTGTGTGTGCGCGTGTGCATGCAGTGGTGTGGTGCGTGTGTGTGTGTGTGTATGTGTGTGTATGTGAGTCTTGTGTATGTGCGTGTACATGTGAGTGTGTGTGTGTGTTTGTGAGTGTTGTATGTGTGTGTACGTGTGTGTGTGTTCATGAGTGTTGCGTGTGTATGTGTGTGTGTGCTCGCACGTGTGTGTTCGTGAGTGTTGTGTGTGTGTGTGTTTGTGAGTGTTGTGTGTGTGTGTGTATGTGTGTGTGTGTGTTCATGAGTGTTGTGTGTGTGTGTGTGTGTGTGTGTATGTGTGTGTGTGTGTGTGTTTGTGAGTGTTGTGTGTGTGTGTGTATGTGCGTGTACATGTGAGTGTGTGTGTGTGTGTGTGTGTGTACAGTAGCCAGCAGTGCTGCTCTTTCATTTTGGCTGGCCATTCTCAGGTCAGTTGCTCTGACACCAGGCCGCGCTGAAAGGCTCATATTGTCTTTAATCTTGTCTGAGATGACGGAGTTCTGGCTGCAGTCGCTCTTCCTTTCCAATGTTATTTTTTCCATCAGTTTTAATAGAACAGAATTTCATTTCAACTATTGAATGGGCAATACAGTATAATATCTGCACTACTGCCCATTCCCCCCACCCCGATTTCTCTCACAGAGAGAGAGAGAGAGAGAGAGAGAGATGACACAATCTCCTTTTTTTGTGTACTTTTCTTAATATTGTACTCACTGTTTCACCTAATTTACACATGACATTACACAAGTATGTATGCCATGTATGCAATGTATACACAGTTGCTATTAAGACTTAAACTTCAGACTTAAAACTTAAACTTAACGACTTGTTTCCCTGTGGACAATAGGAAGTTATTGAGTGATAACGTCACCTTCCCAGATAATGACAAATATGCCTCAGTTACTGTATGCCAGGGTATTGGCTTTTCCGTATTATCTTTTGATAGGTGTTCCTACCTCGAGGGTGAGCACAGATCTAATCTGAGTCACTTTAATATTAAAGCGCATTAAAGCCATAAACTCAAGTGTGATGGCAGTAATGACGCATTTACGGGAAGGTGAGAGCGGCCATGTTATGCTGCCATTTTAAATTATTTAATTTGTAATTACAAAAAAAAAAAAAAAAACCCAGAATGCACTTACGTGGAGAAATCAACCTGTTTCCTGCCAGGAACTTCTGCCACTTACCTGCCTGGCAACAAGGCATTTTTTGTTGTTGTTGCAGTTATTCTTTTCATCACCTGCACATGACCTTTGGAAAAAGCATGACTCATTATCTTGTTTATGCACGCTGGAAATGTTTAAAAGGTGAAAACATGCCACACGTTACATTTATTAATCTATTTTCTTAGCAGAAGCACTGAAGGACGTTTGCATTGGGTTGCATTTTTTGTGTAGTATGTGTTTGTACAGCTGGGTATTTCGTGGGAGAAATTCGGGTTAAGCACCTTTCTCAGGGGTACGTCGCCAGCCTCCAAATCTGACGATCGAACCCGTGCGCCGAACTCATTACGCACTTCACTTCGCCGTGAAAACATCCGATGGCAAATTTAAAATGTCGGGGAGCGCACTTCACGCAGCACTGCAACCACCACACGTTTTTCAGAATGTTCAAATTCCGCCTCATGCAAACACTCTTTTCCCTGCTACTGAGTGGGATCAAAACAAGCCGAGAGGAGGTGTGTCAAAAGACGATGTTTTTGGGTCCACGATCTGGTCGGTCTTTTCAAAGTACGTCCATTTATTGCATTCAGCCCGTCAAGGCACACCATCCACTTCACGAAATACTGAGTTTCTGGGAGATATCTGGTCTGTTACATTTTAGGGTGCGCCGGTCGTGAGCAGCAGGTTTCTGCGTCGGCACGTGTACTTCCAGAAACTTCTGCACACTCCCGGGCCACTGTCTGTGGATCAGGGATTTCTGGACCAGAGAAATTTCATCCATCTCCTGAGACGTGCACGGCCATGTCCGATAATTTATGCCGAGCGACCGGACGTCCGTTCCCAAGATGGCGTCCGACGAACTGCGGTTTCTGGCATGGGCACATGCCGCTCAAGACAGGAAACGTATCCGTGTTCAGGTTTGAAGTAATCTTGTTGCCCTCACTACACTTTCATGAGCGTCGCCTATTAGATAACACAGGGGACTGAACACAACCCTTCGTCTGTCAGTCTGTGAGCTTGAGGCTCTGGCGGTCCCTTCTGTCTGATATCTGTATTAAAATGAAATGTTTATATCCAGATTTATTATGATAAATGCAACCCCCAAACTCCCTGCTGTTACAAAACGTTATCAACAAGTCTCAACCAGAAAGGTTGCAACCGATCCAAAATTCTGCCTTGACTGTAAATTGTAGTTTATCTGTAGCCGTTCATGAATTTAAATGTAACATAAAAACACGAAAGAAAAAGAAAAAAAAAACGTTCCCAATTTCAAAGGTCAACCACGGGGGAAATAACATGCAAGACTTACTTTCATCGAGACAAAAAGACTGAAATATGTAAACTTCAAAACCAAAATGGCATGCAAAGAAAGCAGCTATGTGTGAGAAAGAGTCAAAGAAAACATAACCGACAGTCCCAGTTCAATAAATCCTTTATCTTATCTAATCTACATTCTGCATTGAATTGCATATTCATTTTTTTTATTTTTTTAGAATGTGCCGTTTTCAAAGAGGGCAATTCAAGGGGAAGGAGATAACGGAAAACGAAAACAATAAAAAATAAAATAAATAAAACGATGTGGTAACCGAGGTTACCGTTTTCAGCTTCTACTGAATGGGGGTAACGTGCACAACCGGTTTGGGTGTAAATAAGCTGCCGCATGAACCGTCAGAATTAATTCAACGAGCGTGGCGCTTGTGTGGAGTATTTGAAAATCATCATACAGCCATTAGTGTTCTATGTTTTTTTTTTCATGTTCTAGATTTAGAGCTTATCTTGTATTTTCATGTAATTAGTGTCTTATCTTGTGAATTTCAAGTTGTTTTTCTGGTGCGAGGAAATTCGCTAAATAAAGCTAACGCTCTGAAGTTTGGAGTCTTTTTGTTTTTTTGGGACTTTTTTGGGAATTCATTCCATGCGCCCAAAATGCATTCACCTGTCACAGAAAACAGGACACGGGAAATAACCAGGCCCTCGTCTGTGGAGCGTAACCTGGATTTTTACCCACAGCGGGCGATAAGCAGAAAAGCACTGACCTCAAGACCCATTTGAGTGCTTGTTCTGCGGTCGGAGGGACGCTGTTGATTTTGTTACCTGTTACCCGTGTTCAATCTCCGACGCCAGGCTTGTAAAACAAGGATGCAGGGATTGGGCCCTGAAAAACAAGCTGGTGAAACAGGCAGTAAAAGCAGCAGAGATGAGATTCGGGCCCTTTATGGGACCAGTGAAATCGGGCTGAAGGAAGGAAGGAGTCAGCAGCCGCATCCTGGGGTTCGTCCCGTCTGTGTCTGATGTGGTTTACAGGTCCGAGATTATTAGTCATCCCCCAAATGATTTATATGAATATGTGGGCTGGGCCCAGACTGATTGTACACACACGCACATGCATGCACACACTCACACACACACACTCACACATACTCACACACACACATGCATGCACGCACTCACATGCACGCACACACTAACACATACTCACACACACACACATGCATGCACGCACTCACACGCACACTCTCACACATACTCACACACACACATGCACACACACACGCACATACTCACACACACACATGCACACACATACACGCACACACATGCACACACACGCACCCATCAACTATAAACATACCACACGTAGACACACATCACAAACATGCCACACTCACATAAAACTCACATGAACATACACACACAAAATACATCGCCTGTACGCACAGCACACACACATTAACAATATGCCACACACACACCCCCACATAATACACACATCCATACACACAAACGCACACACACGCAAATGTACAAATTATTCTTGAATGTTTATGCGCATTGAAAATGAAGGAATTTAATGTCACATCTTGGAACAGCACATCAAGAAATGCAGATTTGACATTAGCAGCAGAAGTATCTGCCCACTGAAAGAGTCTGCATTTAATGTGCTGTTTATATGATCAAAGTCAGTGAAGTGTTCAGAGAGAGCAAGCTAAAAGCATTTTCGATAAAAACATTTCAGTTCACATTTTCGCTGACTTTCGTGCCTCCTGTCACAAGGGCTTATCCTGGCACTTACATTTGAGGCAACACATCTAAAGCAGACACATTTTGACCTAATTAATCAGATGTATACACTCAAATGAGACTGAAATCGTTTAGAACAATGTTTGACATGACAGGTGCGTTACATCTGACTCGCACGCAATCAAAACTAATGCACATCCAAACTATTTTTATTTTACTTATTTTTTAACGGATAAGCCTACACGCGTTTTCTCATGTTTTATTTTGCCGAACGTCACCGTGGAAACAGCCCCTTTCGCCCTTACAGAGCAGTAACAATTAGGCGGGAACGTTCCTTATTCGGCAACGCTTAGCGCTGCACGTTAGCACCTCTGAAGTCCTCCTCGCTTTATTTGAGGGAACAAGCTTTGCGTTTTTTACGAGTCGCTTTCCCCCCCTTAACAAAATAACCAGGACTCTAAGTGACAGGGAAGGCTGTCGCTGTTTTTCTCGATTCTCTGGTGATTTTTTTTTTTTTTTTTTCCATCCGCGGTGAGTGTGGGGGCTGTTCCTCTCCGCCGTGCCGCACGTGTGTTTCCACTATTCGTTCGGTAATGGAGTTTGACGGCCTATCTCGGCGAGATCATGTGATCAATCATTCATTCTTCTCCGCTCCGCTCGATGGTCGAGCCTCAACGGAACACGGAGCGGGCTGGGGGAGAGTCACAGCGCGGCGTCGTCACGGCGAGGACGGGACCGCGTCTGACAACCCCCACCCCCCCCAACCCAACCCCCAACCCCCACCCCCTGCTTACTGTGTCCCGGCTCATTTCAGTTCTGCTCCTTGACCTGCCCGAGTCAGTCCCTCTCTCCGTTTAAATGCTGCGACTCCTTCTGATATGAATGTTTAATAAACAGATTTTAAATTCATTTAAAAATGCATAGACTTTATATTGATTGGACGATTTTTTAAATTTTTTATGCAACTTTAATTGCGTACATGCCATATGCCATTTAGGAGGGGTCAGGGATTCCAAATGTGCTAACCCTGCACCAGGTTGTTATGCGCTCTGTTGTTACTATAATATATGAACTTCAAAGTCATCACTCCTCATTGAATCCTTTTAGAGCCTTTACCTCAAACTCACCGCCCTGGCTTGCTTTTTAAGAACACATTTATTACCATCAAATAAAACATGAATGATTTATCAATAATGCATTTTTTAACAATGTGTATCACGGTGACTAATAGTGTATTGAGTGCTGAAAATCGTACCATCTAAAATGTTACTGCGTGCATTCTGATTGGCTTTCACTGCTGAAGGCTATCTGGAAAATCCAGCACTGTTTTTCAGACACTGAAGTGGATCAAGGTGGTTTTTAGTGACCCGGTACAAACGAAGAATATCGTGTCAAGCGTTACAATGACCCTACTTCCATTAAGCGTGCTATAATCTGTTTAGTGCAGCTGCGCTAATATCAAGTGTTGGGGGCGGGACCTTGGCAGTCACATGACCTTTCTCCGCTGTGATTGGCAGGGCGATTATGGCAGGAGGGGCAATGAATACAGGATATTAACCCCTGAGGTTAGCATCCCAAAATATGTGATTAGAATGTTCGTAACTGAACATTCTAATGCTGATGTAACAATCATTTGAAAGTGATGGAGTTCTAGAACACTGACTTAGAATTTTGAAGAAAAAAAAACACCTAAAAAACATGTATACTCTTCGAAAGGTGAAGAGTTCGAACACAAGCAGGGTGTGCTTTTTTCCATCCTTCTACTTTATTTATTTATGTATTTTGGGTGAAACCTCCTGTTGTTATTCTAAGTAAATTCCACCTTCTGGCTAGAAATGGTAGGGGGCGGTTTATTTCCCACAATCCCCCCAGCCCTGTTCCTAGCCTGTGCGTGGTAAGGAATAAAATAAGCCTTCGGCAAGTTCAAATGTGGCAGTTGGTGAGGCTCTTCTTTAGCCGGTGGCGGCTAGTGCTAATGTCAGCCGCCACAACAGCACACCACGATGCACACCTTTGTATGGTAATGAAACAACCAGAAAGACCCATGGAAACGTCTATGGCTTCTTCTCCCGTTCGCGATAATCGAGTAGAGAAAAACTGGGAAGAAATAATAAAGTTGTTTTTCAAATGTTGCTTAATTTCTTCTGAATGAAAAGCGAATTGGCCAGTGAACTGAACCAGACAGAGAAGAAAGGAATTGCGTGCACATTAAAATGAATGAACGACCGGATGCTTTTTTTTCCCCACAAATTCTGTAGATTTAAATTTAAAAGTTGGAGATTATTTTCGCATATAACTAAGATGAGTCAACACATTTCTCTCCACTGCTGTGTTTTAAAGTAATTAGCACAAGTCTGTGCATAATGTTTGGAAATAGGGAAATGGATTGTTTCTTATTTCTGAATCAAGCTCAGCCAACTGTGGCGTTTTTCACATCGCTAATTAGTGCTCACCCACACTAAACGATAATGTGTCCGTCCATAAAGCCAGGCTTTCATAAGCAGATGGACGTTATTTCACAGTTTTTAAACTTTTTCATCTAAAATTTTTTAATCAACTTTAAACACTTCCTTGTAAAACATGTTAATTACGTATACACGGTTTAAAAGGTGTTAATTAATGTCCCTGATCCCAACAATTTCATCAAGTAAAAGGTAAAGTACCTCACCAAGGCTATCAATCAATGTTGTTTCTGCTAAATGAGAATTTAAAAGTTGATGAACAAAATAAAATGTGCGTGTTTTCCCAGCTCCTGCAGTGGAACAGGTGTACGTGGTTTGGCTGTACTTCAGGTACTCAGTTTTTAAAGCACAACCCTACTGATGTTAAAGGTGTTCCTGTTATTGGGGTCTCCTGTTGAATCACCACAAAAAAATGTGTACTAAAACCATGACTTGTCTCCAAAATCTTCTCTGCCACCCTCCCCCCCCCCCCCCCCCCCCCCCCCCCCCCCTGCCCCCCCCCCCCCCCCATCTGTACGGAATTTACCTTTTCCTAATTTCCATTTATGTCCCCTCATTTTTACTAACTGAACCTGACAATTCTTTATTATTATTACACACAACAAATGTTCTGTGCAAAAATCAACTCTGGTGAGTGTGCTTTTAACTCTCCTGGAGTACATTTGGCCTTTACAGGGCTGACACAATTTAACATCTTCAGTTTGGTTTAAGTATGCAATGGATCGGGATCAGGTTCCCAATAACAAAAAAAACATAGCCTAAACATAGAGCGACTGAATGAATATACACACAGTAAATCATGTGGCGCATGCTCATGTTATGGCCTTATGTCTTAATACGAACGGTGGTGTGTGAATGATGATGCGGGGGGGGGGGGTATATGTAATTTCAACTGCTTTTTCTTTCATTTCACCTCAGATTTCTCCAGACTTGCACCACGGACACAAACTGTCGTTTTTTTTTTTTTGGCACGGTTCGGCAATCGTTCGAGGCTAGCTAGCGCTCTGCGGGTTTCAGAGAAGCGCTCCCGATTCTGAATCCTCCCACACAACAGGTATTTATATCACCCGCCTAAGTGTGAACGCCAAAATGAATTAAGCCCCCCCCCCCCCCCCCCCCCCCCCCCATACACCCGCTCCCCGAGCTCTAAAGCCCATCTGCAGTCTCGCAACGGGTTATTTTTAACGCTGTCATTGAGCGAGACCATAATAAAGCCTGTTATTTATTTATTTATTTATTTATTTATTTATATTAGCCTGGCTAAAAAGGAAGGGTGAGAATCTCTGGATGACAGCATCTGCCGTGTGAGAAAGCGGTTAAAACGGCGTGAAGCTATCGGCGCTCCTAGCCCCTCGGCTCTCTTCCTCTCTTTTTCTCTCTCTTTTTCTCCCCCCCCTCTTGCCGTTTAACGTCTTGGCTGGGGGGGGGGGGGGGGGGTTTCTCCATTTGCCTGGAATTACCTGAGCTGGCCGCCTGACTCTCTCCAGGGCTCCTCTCTCTGCATGGCGCTGTAATAGCTTCTGGCGCTAATAGCCGCAAACGGTGCGGCTATATGGTGGGGGGGAGGGGGGGGGGTTTCAAACGCAACACAAATCTTTATCTGAAACCACTCAGGCGCCCTGTCTTTCTTTGGCTTTGGCTACCCCCCCACCCCACCCCACCCCACCCCACCCCACCCCATCCCTCCATCACCGCAGTCTTTAACCTCTCCCTTTCTCGATCACAAGCAATGTTTCTGAATCTCTCCCTGTAATCTCATTCTGAAAATCTTGAGCAGGGGTGTGTGTTTGTATTGAGGGGATGGTGGATGGTGGATGGTGGGGGGGGGTGGTTGAGGTTTGGGAGCGGGGGGGTTAGGGAGGGGTTGTTGGGGAGGGGAGGAGGGGAGGAGGGGGGGTTGTGCTGGATTGTTGCTGGACTGTGAGCATTGATCTTTCATTTGCTCTGAGGCCCTCTTCAAATCAATTTTTCCCAGCCATTCTTCAGCTAATCATGAGCCACGCGTGCGGGTACGACTCTGAGCCCCGTCTCAGAAAAGAGGAGTAAATCACATCGGGGGAGGGGGGGGGGGGGGGGGACCTGCCCTCCCCCCCGCAGGACCTGCCCTCTACCCCAGAACAAGCACACACTGCCCAGCAGCGTCCGCTGACTCTCAGCTCAGCTCAGCTCAGCCTGCCGGGTCAAACGCTCCTCCGGCTGAACCTGCCGCTGTCCCGAAAATCTCCCGATTCCCTCTTCCGTTTCCCCGGAGAAGGAAAGGACTGGGAGTAGCATTTCCTTCAAACTTCCTCTTTTTTTTTCTTCTTAGAAAAAAGAAAAGAAAAACTCACACCTCACACATCAGCTCCCTGTTCAAGTGCGAATCCCAGTGGTGCTAGTATATGTAGTATATTTTTATCTCAAAGAAGTGCTTTTCAAAAAATATATTTTCATGTATATGTCAATGTCCACTAGATAATATATATTATAGGCTATGAGAGTTCAAGGTCCCCACTTGGTGACTGTACACTAGAGACATATCATACGATTGGCCGTTTGAGTTTTGACTTTTTTTTTTACTTACAAGTTCATGATCGTTGCTGTACACTGCAACTTTCTGCACTGTGTGCAAGTACGAGCATCTGTGTGTGTGTGTGTGTATATGTGCGTGTGTGTGTGTGTGTGTGTGTGTGTGTGTGTGTGTGTGTATGTGCGCGTGTATGTGTACATGTGTATGTGCGCGTGTATGTGCACGTGTGTGTGTGCGCGTGTGTGTGCATATGTGTATGTGCACGTGTGTGTGTGTGTGTGACAGTACTGGTCATGAATTTGTCTAGTGTGCACTTGTGTATATCTGTGTGTGTGTGTGCATGTGCGTGTGTGTGTGTGTGTTTATAGGGGAATTTTTGTAGCGTGTTAGCGAGTGCATCCATTATGAGGTATACGATTCACTACAAAACAGTATTGGCATTTCCTTGGGAGCCTGTGTTGACGGCTCGTAGATGCTAGCAGCTATTTTCCTGAACATTTCTCTGAGATGTAACAGTGGCTCCATTTAATTTGAGGTGGGAAAGGTGGCAGGCTAACGCACCCTCACACTAACCCGCGCTTGCAGATTTGATTAACGTCTCTGAGAGGCATCAGGTTCGGGCGCGTGAGTCGATGCACGCTATAAAACGGATTTGCAACTCGTGAGGACTCAGTCCCTGACCCAGTGACCGTGTGCTCTAAACCACTGGTTCTAAACCCTCTTAATGTTGGGACCCATATTAAAAATACTTTTTAATATCGGGACGCAAATTAAAAATACTTTTTAATATAGTGATCCAAATTAGAAATTTAGTACCTATCGGGGGACCTTTCGAGTGCACATGCTAGCGTAGCCCTAGCAGAGTACAGACTCATTCTGGGACCCACCTCATACCCTCCCATGACCCATTTCGGATCATGACCCACAGATTTAAGAAACACTGCTCTAAATTAACAATGATGTCAGAGACAAATTTAAAAAAAACAACAACCCTGTGTGTGACTGGGGAGAAGGAAGAACATACAGGGGGCACACACAGAACACATCTTTAGTGTAAAACCAACTCTGACAGTGTAGTTTTGGCTGCGGGAGAGGGCGTGTGGTCCCTGTTGGGACTCTTATGAACTCTGTTTGATTCGTTTTCACTCTGTTCAAACAAAGGAGGTGCGTATTTTTATATGAGACGGGTTTAAATGCAAACACCACTCTGTTAATGAGGTAAAGCACTGCAATTTAACATGTTCTGTAATAATGCACAATTTACTGCAGATGAAAAATACACGTGTGAATAATAAATGACTGAAATAGCAGCGTATGATGGCAGTGATGATGATGGTGATTTTATGATATTGGTGATGATAATGAGGGAGAAGATAGCGGCAGGTTTCGGTGTCAACATCGGAAATGAAAAATCTGCTACAGCAATCCTGTGCCCCCTTTCACTGTTATTTGAATTATCTGGTGATTTGGATGTTTGCAGAACTTTTGATGATAAATCATGAGCTTTTTTTTTTTCCAAATAGGAATGAAACTAATTGAAATTATGACGCATTATGATGGTGGATAAACTAGTGAAACAAATTTAGGACAGCGAAGGTCGGCCTCGTCGGCACCCCCGCGGATGAACAGCAAAAAGATTGAGAAGGTGGCAAAGTGGAGACTTAAAAAAAATCGTTCTGCCTGGAAAGAGGGACTGAGGAAATACAGGGTTTAATAAGATTTTCATTCTTATTAGAGAAGAAGAGAGAGGATGTCAGCACCCTGCCTGTCAGCCAAATCTCGTGAGGAACCGGGACGGGACGGCGACGGCTTGCTTCATCCTCGACAGACAGGGCGCCGCCAGGGATTTCGGGGCCCATGGAGAACATGTCACATTGGGGCCCCACCCCCCCCACGAAAATCCGATGTTCTAATTTTTCTTTTGAAGGCCCCTGTCAGTCAGGGCCCTTTAGAGTTGTCCAAGAACTTTTCCCCCTCCCCCCTTACGTTGCCCCTGGGGACGACAGGGGATGATCTGAAACATTCCTCACAGCCGTACGTATGGACTCGGCCAGCGAAGCGACAACCTAATGGAGCTCTGCGCTCTCTCTTTCGTTCCCCTCAGGTCACGGACTGGAGTTACGACCCAAACTCCTAACAGTCGGAGTCCCCAGTGCCGCCATTTGCAATTTTAAGGCCCCGCACCCCCCTACAGTCAATCCGTTTCCATGGTATCGATGACCATAACTCTCCGTCAGAGGTGGAAAGTCCTGGGGTCAGAGAAAGTAAAGTCCTGCCATGTCTTTCTTTCCACCCATGAACTCAGCCAGCTGATATCACTAATTAGTTTTACCTCCTGGCTGAAGAATTGTGCTGATTGGCAAATCCAGGCGACTGGAACAAAATACTGGGGAGGACTTTCTTTCTGAATCTGGGTTTTTCCACCACTGCTCTCCGTTAACCTGCGCTAGATAGCTTACCTCAGATTGATTTTTCGCTGGATTCTCGTAAGACAGTTCCTTCCCCATTTTCACACGTACCCACGGGGTTGTTGGGAGCGGTCTCTCGTGAGTCTGAACGCTGTTGCCTCCGGGACAGCTTTTCGAAAAACCTCGCCCCCATTTCGAGGCCTTGTCCCCCGTGACAGGGCGATGCGCTTTTGTTTACGTTATTGACTTATCTCTCCTCTTCCTTTATAGCTTTCTTTTAAAAAAAAAAAAATTAAAATAAAATCACCAGCTCCTAATTATCTGTCGCGTTTGTCTGTAATCCCCTGCCAGAGGCACACGATGCTCCACACCCTTCGGCCAACATCTGTCATGGTGCCATCGATTCGCTTTTTTTTTTCAACACTTCTCCTTTTTTTTTTTTCCTGTGACAGAGTGTCGGGTGGCGTAAGGAAATGACACACGACTCGGGGGTGTCACCTGCACCGTTCCCTCCCATCTTTAAACACCCTTGCCCCGTGCACCTCCAATGTCATCCGCGTACCATTTCTTCCTCTCCCTCGGCTCTCCATCGTTGACCAGAGGGGGCGCCAGAGAGGCGAGCGAGCACTGTGCTCAGACACCATTCGCCAGTGAGCTCTAACTGCACCCTGCCACATACCAGTAAGCATACGTCACACACATACACAGGGAAATACACACACACCTGTATACACACACACACACGCACACACACACATCCTGCCACATACCAGTAAGCATACGTCACACACATACACAGGGAAATACACACACACCTGTATACACACACACACACGCACACACACACATCCTGCCACATACCAGTAAGCATACGTCACACACATACACAGGGAAATACACACACACCTGTATACACACACACACACACACACACACACACACACATCCTGCCACATACCAGCGAGCATACGTCACACACATACACAGGGAAATACACACACACCTGTATACACACACACACACACACACACACACACATCCTGCCACATACCAGTGAGCATACGTCACACACATACACAGGGAAATACACACACACCTGTATACACACGCACACACACCCACACACACACACACATCCTGCCACATACCAGTGAGCATACGTCACACACATACACAGGGAAATACACACACACCTGTATACACACACACACACACACACACACACAATCACATACATAGATGTGCACATAAATTTACACACACACACGCACACACAATCACATACATAGATGTGCACATAAATTTACACACACAGAAATACACACACACTTGTACGCACACACACACAGTGCAGTTCCTATTCATGACCCGGTGTGTAGTTATGTATGTATGTGTGTGTTTCTGTGTGGAGTCCTCATTATGGTGCACAGTGTCAGAGAGAGAGAGAGACGGCTCGGACTGCGGTCTCTCAGACGATCAGACCCCGGGCGGCCCCCCCCCCCCGCCTCCTGGGGCCGCCCCGACGCACTTCACCGCCCCCCCCCCCCCCCCCCCCCCCCCCCCACAGGCACGGCTGCCGATACGAGCCGTTAATAATGCATGCGAGAGGCCGCTGCCGCGACCCGGCACCAGGATTCCGCCGATACCGCGGCTGGCCTTCGCCCCGCTCAGCCCCCCCCCCCATACCGCCCCCCCCCCCCCCCCCGCCTCCCCTTTCACCTTTTTATTGGCGGGGGAGCGGGCAGCAGCGAGGACCGCAGAGAAGGCGAACAGGGCCCGAGCTGCGCGGTTTTCAGTCCGCCATCGTCTGCAGACACGCCCCACCAAACCCCCACTGCTGCGCGGTGTTTGGGGCTGCTGGTGAGAGTGGGGGTGGGGGGGGGGGGGGTGGGCGCTGTGATGTGGGTTTGGGGGTGGAGGGGAGGGGGGGGAGGTATGGGGGGGGTAATGAACTCCTTAGGGGAGCGTGCCCAGTGAAGCGAGGCTTCAGAGGAGGCTTCTTCCTTGAAGGCGGTCTCGGGAGTGCTGGAGTAAAACCTGCACTGTTGGGCTGAGGCAGGCAGACGGCAGGGAGAGAGAGAGAGAGAGAGAGTGTGTGTGTGTGTGTGTGTGTGTGTGTGTGTGAGAGAGAGAATGTGTGTGTGTGTGTGTGTGTGTGTGTTTATGTGTGGAGGGGTATGTGTGTGTGTGTGAGAGTGTGTATGGGTGCTTTTTTGAGAGAGAGAGATTGAGAGAGAATGTGTGTGTGTGTGTATGAGAGAGAGAAAGAGAGAGAGATAGAGAGGTTGAGGGAGTGAGGGATAGAGAGGTGGAGAGAGGGAGGGAGGGAGGGATAGTGATAGAGAGGGAGGGGGGGTTAGGGTTTAGAGGGCGGGGCCTGGGGCTGTCGGGGAGAAGCGGGGCAGATGAGCTAATGACAGCAGTGCTGTGAGTCTGGCGGGTTCTCCTGCGCTCCCTCTCTCTGGATTTGAGGCATTTTACAGCTCGCTGCAATAATCCCGCTGGCTGAGAGACTGCACTGAGCGCGCTCAAACCCTCCTACCCCCCGACACCGCCACCCCCCCCCCCACCCCCACACACCAGGGCGAGAGACTGCCTGCTCTCCACTGAGCTCAGAAACTCCCTCACCCCCCCATTCTGGCCGCCAGTGGAGGAACGCAACACGTTGCAATCAGCCCTGCACTCCCCCCCCCCCCCCCGCCCCCCCCCCCCACCCGCCCCCCCCCCCCCCCCGAACAGCAGTAGCGGCGGGGCGGAGAGCGCCACCCGCCACGGGTGACGGCGGTACGCCTGGCCTATTTTAACTGTCCCGCCAGGGCCAGGCTGTACCCCCCGCCCCCCCACCGCCCCCCGCTGCCGCCCCATGTGGAGGAGACGCGGCACACAAAGCGAATGAATACCCACAATGCCTCTGCACAGACAGAGAATGAATACCCACAATGCCTCTGCACAGACAGAGAATGAATACCCACAATGCCTCTGCACAGACAGAGAATGAATACCCACAATGCCTCTGCACAGACAGAGAAGGAATACCCACAATGCCTCTGTACAGACAGAGAATGAATACCCACAATGCCTCTGCACAGACAGAGAATGAATACCCACAATGCCTCTGTACAGACAGAGAATGAATACCCACAATGCCTCTGCACAGATAGTGAAAGCAGCGCAGCTGGGAGAGCTGTACAGATGCAGCAACAGGAGGTCGGGATCCTGGGGGAGTAATGGAGGATCCTCCAGCTCTCTCACCCTGTGGGACTGGCTGCTACTAAAAAACCCCCCTCCCCAGGACAGGCCCTCCCCAGCTGCCTTCTCACCCAGATATTTTTACAGTCATCTCTCTCTCTCTCGCTCCATCTCTCTCTCTCTCTCTCTCTCTCTCTCTCTCTCTCTCTCTCTCTCTCTCTCGCTCTCTCTCTCTCTCTCCTCTCTCTCTCTCTCTCTCTCTCTCTCTCTCTCTCTCCCCCTATCGTTTGGCTCATTGTGGGTACGGCCCATGTGCTGATGAGTAACAAAGAGAATTAGGGCCTTTTCGACGAGGGCCAATGGGAAGTCACCCGAGTGGCGTAGCAGCCCCGCCCCCACGTGCGCCCACGCTTTAAAAAGCACTTCGGAGTAGGATCACTGATCCAGGATCAGGTCCGGCTTTCGCAGTTCATAATGGACCCAGCCAGGATACAGACAGACAGAGGGCAGCCCTCTGATCCCAGATCAGCGATTCCAGCCCCGAGACGCCGTGCGAAATACAGGAAGCTGGAAGAAATCATCTCCTTAATTACTAATTACGATTCTGGCAGCAAACCAAAAGCTTTCATTATTGGGAGTCGAGGATGTAAATTTCCCCGTATGGTGACGGCGGGGGGGGGGGGGGGGGGGGAGAAAGTGGCGCATTGATATTTTATTAATGAGCTTAGCGCTGCTACACGAGCGCGCCATCGTCGAAACAGACTCCGCCTCAGATGTTCCCCCGTCCCCATGCGAATGCCGTACGCACATATTGAATAAGAGGGAAAATTGGGGGGGGGGGGGGGGGGGGGGGTGGGAGTGTCGGTTGGGCCTCGAGCTTCATCGTACCCGTGAGAGCGCCGCCGCGGCGAATATCAGCGAGTGCGTAACAGGCCGTCGCTACGACGACGCGCGGCGCACGGCGCGGACGTAAAACCGCAGCTCTGCGGTTCTGCAGTTCGGTCGTCCGCTGGGACTGGAACGTGGTGTTTAGCATCGTGGCTAAACCCGCTAGTTTAGGCCCCCCTGGCCTGGTCTTCAGCACGGCAAAGCGCCAGAGTCTCCGTACCCCTTACGAACAGGCCCCACAGTACTGCAGTGGACTGAAGGCCTGAGATGTAGGGGATTATGGGAAAGGTTAGGATTGCTTTGGGTAGAAACTTTGCCTACTACTATAAAAGAAGTTTTAAAAAAAAAAGACACTTCTGATGGCATCAAACTGAGACGGGACCTTTTGAGCTAATCCCTAAAAAGCTAAGGCTATGACACAGAACAGCGGAACTCTGCGGGGCCTGTTCTTCCCTCCCGAAAACACGGCCGTGTCGTTTTGGCCCTGGTCGTTTACGGCCTGGTTGTCTCCTCTCGGTGCGGAGAGAGGAAGTGGGGTTTTCCGCTCCAGTGAAGTGCACAGGCACGGCATCTCACCTGCACTGTAATTAAAACTAAACAAACTCCATCAATCAGCGACATTATCAAGAAAAAAACTATCTGGAGCGGGAGGGAGGCAGGGTGGCCAACAACCAGATTACTGCAGCAGGCCCTGAGAGGCCCACAGAAATACCCACGCACTCATACACACACACTCTCATGCTCACACACACACTCACATGCACATACACACACACACACTCACACAAACACACACTCCCACACACTCATACACACACACACACACACACACACTCTCACACTCTCACACACACTTACACACACACACACACGCACATACACACTTACTCATACACACACACTCACACACAAACTCACACGAACACACACATATACACGCACACAACACACACACACTCTCATACCACACCACACACACACACACACACACACACACACACATAAACATACACACAGAAACGCACACACACACAGAGACACACACATATACACACATGCACACAGTACACACGCACGTATGAACACATACTCACATGACACGCACACCTACACGAGTCTTCCCAATTATAACTGCAAAACGTACTGGCGAACACTGAAGACCCTTTAACCATGTTTTACTATAAGCCTGATGCTGTTAGATGTGTAGGATTAACCAATCACAGGCCAGAGCCACTGCAGCATGGTTTTGCAGCGTTTACAACATGATGGATGAAATGGAGCGTGAGTGGACAGTGCATTAATATTTAATCAAACAACAGTGACTTATAAAAGCTCATTACCCCAAAGCCAAGGGAGGAGTCTGCTGCTTAAACAGGGATCAGGCCCGGGATTCTACACAGATTCTGTATTAATCATCGCTGGAGGAAAGGAATTTTTTAGCTGTGTGGGGTATTTATTTAGCAACCCTGATGGCAACCTCTCCGAAATTCTCTGGTCATTTATTTTATTTAGTGAGAAAGCCGACGTTTGTTCGTTTTATATCACGTGCTAGTGCCATATCAGACATCTCTGACGAATGCTCTGGTGGGAAAAAAAGGCCACACCTGTGGGCCCCCCTGGATCCAGTCGACATCCGTCCTTAACATTCCGCTTAGGAATAAGTTCAGGTGTTCAGGTAATTTTACCGATTCTTAGCGTAGAAAAAAAATGAAATGAAATGTTGACCTTTGCATTCTATCATTCTCTTAAGTAACAACTCGTTCTGTTATATGGCGTGCACTTTTCACAAAGTTCAAAATGCTACGCTAAGAATCGGTAAAATTACCTGAACACCTGAACTTATTCCTAAGCGGAATGTTAGGGACGGGTGTCGACTGGATCCAGGGGGGCCCACAGGTGTGGCGCCCCTTAGCGCCGGTAGAGTCGCGCGTCTCGAGTGCCCCCCCCCCCCCCCCCCCCCCCCCGCCCACACCAATCCCCCCCCCCCCCCCCCCCCCACCTTCATTTAAGCCGCGCTGGTCGGGTGTATCCGCAGCGCTCAGCTGGAGTTTGCCCGTCTAAAATAGGAAAGCTTTCAGGCGCTTGGAATGACGTTTTGCTGTAAAGGAGAAAAAAGAAAAAAACGAACAAAGAACAGACATGCAGAAACACAGCACAGGCTCAGACACAGGAAACTGTGACTGTAGAAAATGAAACATACCAATGCTGAAAATGTTACCTGTTGTGTCATGAAAATTAAACATATTAGAAGAAAAAAAAACACCCGGACTGCAAAAACAACCAAAACCGCTGCATTTCTGAATCGAAAGATTTTTTATTTAAAAAAATTTTTTTATTGAATCACTGCTTAACATTCCTCATGGCCAGACTACAAGACAAATTAAATAAATAAATAAATAATAAGTAAGTAAATAAAAAACAGGAAATTAAAGATAATTGTAATAATATGTTGATTAGTGTGTCCCCTCGCAGGTCACAGTGGTGCGACGCTGTCAGACTGTCCCCTCCTGAAGCTCCGGGCTCTGTGCACTGTGACGTTTCTGGAGGGACACAAATGAGGAGCGCGCAGGAAGTGGAGAGGAAGTTATTATTTCACTGCTGAGGGTACTTCTCTCCCTCTGGCAGCTATAGCACAAAATGAATTACTGTCAGAGGTCTTATGCCCTCACACACATACACACACACATGCACATATAGAAGCAGCACACACACACAAGCACACACATACACACGCACACACAAACTCATACACACATATCTATATTCAAGCACACACACAAACACACACACAATGCATGCACGCAAACAGCATACACTGAGACACACATATATGTACACGCCCCCACACAAACACAGGCATATGCACAGACCGAAGCATACACCTGCAGTGAAACTGCCAACTATTAAAAATAAATAAATCTGTGCGCCAACTTTATATATTAGTAAAACGTGATTTTTCCCCCCTGTTCCATCTTAACTTGGAAAAGTGCACACAAACATGTGACTGTTCGGTAACAAATACCGCAAAGTCCGTTGCATGACGGCTCGACTGGACAAATACCAAACTCAGGCCTCTCCATTTATCCCTGACAGATAAGAGGGGATTTTCACACCCCGTTCCTCATGCTTACAGCACACACACACACACACACACACACACACACACACACACACACACACGAGCGAGCTGAACTTCTGAAGCTCCTCGACACCGCGACAGCGTCCGGGAAAGCTCGCCCGAGGAAAGTGCCAACCGTGGGCTAATTCCTTTCACATTCGTTCACGGGAATGAAGGATGTGATCGGTCCGGCCAGGGAATCTCCGGCGTGAATTAACGAGCTTCGCCGGGCTCCCGCAATTAGTCTGCGGCATCATTGAGTCGTCTTATTCCGTCGTCTAATTCGTTATTGCGTCGAACGTCCCTCCCCGGGGGCCGTCGGCGATGTCACTCCCATGATGCATCGCTCCTTTTCAACAGAATGCCGCTGTCGCTAGATGAAGGGGCTTTACGGGATTGCGTCGTCCGTCTTCATTTCATTTTTCGAGTGAAGAAGAGCCGAGTAAAGAGAGAGGGAGGAAGAGAGAGAGAGAGAGAGAGAGGGGGGGGGGGGGGGTGGAGAGAGAGAGGGAGAGAGAGAGAGAGAGGAGAGAGGGGGCGGGGGGAGAGAGAGGAAGGAGAGAGAGGGGGGGGAGGAAGAGAGAGAGGGGGTGGGGGGTGGAGAGAGAGGGAGGGAGAGAGAGGGGAAGAAAGGGAGGGAGAAACAGGGAGATGGAGAGAGAGAGGGGGAGAGGGGGAGAGAGAGAGGGAGAGGAAAAAGGGACAGAGGGAGAGAGGGACAGGAGTGGGGGAGAGAGACCGAGAGAAAGGGGGGAGAGAGGAGAGAGAGAGAGAGAAAGAGGGAGATGGAGAGAGGGGGGAGAGAGAGATAGAGCAGAGAGGAGAGAAGAAGAGAGACAGAGGGGGGGGTGGCAGAGAGGAGAGAGGGAGAGGGGGAGAGAGCGAGGGAGAGAGAGAAACAGAGAGTGGGAAGTGATAAAAGTCACAGTTTTATCCTGTTATTACAGCAGTCCCTCTGGAGGAGGCGGGAGGGGATAGCTGGAATGCAGAAGACCCACAGGCATGGAGATATTGTTCTGATCTCCTACTTTGTTTCTCACTTCTGCTCTCCAGACCATGAATCCTTTATACAGTGTGTGTGTGTGCGTGTGTGTGAGAGTGCGTGTGTGAGCGTGTATGTGTGTGTGTGTATGTGTGTGTGTGCATGCGTGTGTCTGTGTGTGTGTGAGTGTGCATGTGCGAGTGTGTGTGTGTGCATGTGTATGTGGGTGTGCGTGTGTGTGTTTTTGTGTGTGTGCGTGTGTGAGTGTGTGTGTGTGTTTGTGTGTGCATGTGTATGTGGGTGTGTGTGAGTGTGTTTTTGTGTGTGTGCATGTGTGAGTGTGTGTGTGCGTTTGTGTGTGCATGTGTGTGTGTGTGTGTGCGTGTGTATGTGGGTGTGTGTGAGTGTGTGTGTTTTTGTGTATGTGCGTCTGAGTGCATGCTTGTGTCTATGTACAAAATGTGTATGTGTGCTTGTGTGTGAGTGTGTGAGTGAGTGTGTGTGTGTGTGTGTTTGTCTATGTGACCAGATATTTTAGAAACACCCTTTAACCCTCTGGATCTAACAAAATCACAACAGCTAACTGGCTATTTTTGTTGAAAGTTCTTATGAATCTGCAGGGGTTTCTTCAAATGTCAAAAATGTATGGGACCCAGGTGTGGTTGGGTGGTGTTTTTTTTGGTTCTTATTGTTAGGCTAGGACCTGTTCTGTAACCTTCACAGGGTCCCACAAATAATCTGATTCCCTTTAAAAAGAGCCTCAAAATTTACTCCAAAAATTTTTTAAATTAAAAATAAATTATTTAACCCTAACCGCAGTATTTTTTCTTAATTAGACAGCAGCTGAAATAGATGCTGCACTTTCGGGTATAATTCAAAAAGAAAATTTAAAAAATCGTTCCTGGGGGAAGCGGCCAGTTAGACGCATCGAGCATAAACCAAGGCGATTTCCTCTATGAGGCTAAAAAAAAAAAAAAAAAAAAGATGTTTGTTGTCAAAAAATGTCCAACCAAACATGTGCCCTGACGCTATTAACCGTCTCATCGAGGCTACTATACCGTTGGTACATTTCAAATATCGTTGAACTTTGGCCGAAGTAAATGCTGACCTGCCGTTCGTGATGAAAGCTCAGATTTGGAGCAGCGCTGTATTCCACAATTGCTGATGTCAGCTGCCATTATTCCACATAACATGTCATTCCAGATGGGGAGGGGAGGGGGGGGGGGGGGGGGGGGGGGCTTTATTTGCAAATAGTCCCTTTTCGCACGTGAACCTAACCCAGGTCCGATCGCGGTTTGGTAGCAGCCCGGGCGGGGAATATCCGGGGGAATTTTTTTTTTCTGCGGAGAGAGGCGTGCGTTGGATTTCCCGCTCGAGTTGGAAAGTTCACTCACGGCAGAGATCATCCCCCTCTCTCCCAGAGCTTCAAACGGCCGCTCATTGATCTCTGACACGCCAGCGTCTCACAGAGCCAGAAGCCAGCGCTCTCTCTCTCTCTCTCTCTCTCTCCCCTCTCTCTCTCTCTCTCTCTCTCTCTCCCTCTTTCTCTCTCTCTCTCTCTCTCTCTCTCTCTCTTTCTCTCTCTCTCTCTGTCCTCTCTCTCTCTCTCTCTCTCTCTCTCTCTCTCTCTGTCTCTCTCTCTCTCTCCCTCTCTCTCTCTCTCTCTGTCTCTCTCTCTCTCTCTCTCTGTCTCTCTCTCTCTCTCTCTCTCTCTCTCTCTCTCTGTCTCTCTCTCTCTCTCTCTCTCTCTCTCTCTCCCTCTCTCTCTCTCTCTCTTCTCTCTCTGTCTCTCCTCTCTCCCTCTCCCTCTCTCTCTCTGCCTCTCTCTGTGCTCTGTGGAGATTTTAATGCCGGCTGCTTTATTGCCGAATGCATCATTGTTAAACCACCCTGAGACATTCAATCTCGGCCGCCGGGCCTCCGGGGTAAATATTTGAAGGGAAGGGAAGGGAAGCGGGGAAGGGACGAATTTTCAGAAAAAAAAAAATCAAGCATAATATTGCGAGTAAATCTTTGTCTGTGAGATTTGTGCTAAAGGAGGGTTTTGGCGATGGGGGGGGGGGGGGGGGGGTTCGGGGGGGGGGGGGGTTTGGGAGGGGGGGGTTTTGAGGGGTGAGTATTAAAGTGCACACTGAAACCCGCGATGACTCATTCAGCCAGCAGCCAGGATCTCCAGAGGGTTTATCAAACACTGACAGCTGCTAAATAAACAGCAGCATTCCTCGCCGTCCCTCTGTCACCGATGCCTACATCCGAACCCCCCCCCCCCCCCGCCCCCCCAGCCTTTATTCCCCCCTCTTCTCCTCATCGCACCTCCCCCTCCGGTCTGCAAATGATCGAATTAGGGGTTAAAAACAATCTGTCCTGTAAAAGTCACGGTTATGGGACAGCGGACGTTCCAAGAAAGGGGGGTGATGGGGGGGGGGGGGTGTCATCACTAGCCACTGTTTTGCCCTTGGGTTCCGCGGTTCTCCCCAACAGACAGACGGATGAACAAACAGATAGATAAATAGAGACAGACAGACAGACAGACAGACTGACAGACAGACAGACAAAGACAGACAGATGGACAGAGACAGACAGATGGACAGATGAACAGACAGGCAGATGGATGGGCAGACAGACATACAGTCACACTGACAGACGACAAAGACAGACAGACAGGCAGACAGACAGACAGACAGACAGACAGACATACAGACAGACAGACAGACAGGCAGACAGACAGACAGACAGACAGGCAGGCAGACAGACAGACAGACAGGCAGACAGACAGACATACAGACAGACATACAGACAGACAGACAGACAGACAGACAGACAGATAGGCAGACAGACAGACAGACAGGCAGGCAGACAGGCAGACAGACAGACAGACAGACAGGCAGGCAGACAGACAGACAGACAGACAGACAGACAGACAGATAGGCAGACAGACAGACAGACAGGCAGGCAGACAGGCAGACAGACAGACAGACAGACAGGCAGGCAGACAGACAGACAGACAGGCAGACAGACAGACAGACAGACAGACAGATAGGCAGACAGACAGACAGACAGGCAGGCAGACAGACAGACAGACAGACAGGCAGGCAGACAGACAGACAGGCAGACAGACAGACAGACAGGCAGACAGGCAGACAGACAGACAGACAGCAGTGGTAATGTTTCTGCCGCATTGGCCGCTGGTCCCTCAGCCTCAACGCCGAGCGCCCGATCAACAGCTCAAGCTGAAATGCACACAGACCTTATCGGCACGATGTACTGCTGAGGTGCTGGCGCGATACCTGCTGGTGCCAGAGCTCCGGTCCTGTTCTCTCCCGCCCTGAGAACACAGCCCACACACTCTCTTCCTGTTCCGTCACCCGTTCCACACCTACAGGGCTAGTGCCGTCTATTAATAAAAATGAAATTAGCTGGCGTAAACCAGTGTATTTTTCTATTTGGCGGTTGATTTTCCTCTGTGATGTCACTTGGCTTCTGTTTCCTGCTCTGTGAGTGTGAGGAGGAGCGTTTACAAAAAAAAAAAATATTTTTATTCACATCCGTATTGGTTTTACGCACTGAAGAAGAAGAATCTAACTGCTAGAGGAAATATTTTAACTTGTCAACACTATTTCATGAGTGTACTCTCTCTCCCTCTCTTGGCTGGGAAGACATATTTTCTAAGAAACATATTTTGGGAGAAGGCAGCTTCGACATAAATTATCATAATTCAAATCCAACATTCTCCTGCTGTACAGGCCCCGAAAATGAATAAATAAACAGCCGCAAATAATATTCTGTGCTAAGCACCCAGGACGCTGGTTAAATATGTATTTTTAAATACATTAACTCTTTAAACGCCGGTTAAAATAAAATAAAATAAAAAAAAACCCATCTTGCAGCTCTTGCAAAACACGCAACTTTGTTCTGAAAAACCAATATATATCTTTCAATATTCTCTCTGTAATCTGCAGGAATTTCACCAGCATCTAGGAATGAGGCGGTCTGATCATTTGGCTATTCATCAGCGATGCTTTCAGTCTCTCTCAGTTTATCTTTTCCCATCGGATAGCGTGAAAGGAAAACGAATGAAAGGAAAAAAGGACAAAACCGATGTTTTGTGCTTCAGTAAAAAAAAAAAAAAAAAAGCCCAGCTTCTTCAAGACGGGCTATAAATGACATCCTGAATCGATCGCTCTCTTTTCTTCGAAACGGCGAGCTCTCCGGCGGAGTCTGGCACTAATGGTGCGCTTGGCAGCGAAGGGCCCCCTTTTTCGTGTTACCCTATATCTCTCCGTGCGCTCGTACCGCCGGGTCACGAAACGGCGAGACGAGCTCGGGATCACGTGACCCGTTCGTTTTGAAGGCCCAGCGCCAGGAGGTTAACTGGTGTGCGCGAATGCAGCTTCTTCAGCTCAGCCGGTGTCGATCGGGGGGGGGGGGGGGGGGGGGGGGGGAGTGGGTAAGCATTGATGATGTCACCTGAGTGATGTCACCATGCGATGGGACATCACAATGACTGCACTGCGCACAGAGAACAGAACAGATGCACAGCAGGTGTTCAGAGTCCTTACTGAAGGCCGCAGTGTGGTATAATAATTAGGGAATAGGCTTGTAACCGTAAGGTTGTTGGTTCAATTCCCAGGCAGGACACTGCTGTTGTACCATTGAGCATGGTGCTTAACCTGAATTGCTTCAGTATCTATCCAGCTGTATACATGGATACTATGCAATAAATGCTAGTTGTACTAGTTTCGCTGGATGAGCATTTACTAAATGCCAGTAATGCAATACCAGTTCAGATCAAAGAGTCTACAACTGACTCCTTTTTTACAGTGTTTTTTTATGAGCTGAAGAGGTTTTGATCAGTGTGAGCTATCAAGGCTGTGACCTTCTGCTGAGTCTGTGATACTCACCGTGTAAAATCATACATCCAGAGTTTAAAGGCGAATTGCATCAACCATCCCACAACCGATTATTATAGTCAGTTAATTTGTTAGCCATATTTTTTTTGATGTGGACTATGCTGCCTTTACTGAGTTACATTCTAAGAATTTTTTTTTGATGGGGGGGGGGTGGGGGGTGGGGGGGGGTGGGGGGAGGGGTATGGGGGAGAGCACTCGGGACTCTTGTCTTGCCTGCTCTGGAGATTTTGATCTGAATTGAGCTTTGAAATCAGCTTTAATAGAGTTTTTTTTTAGTCTAACAGAGTTTATTTCATGTGTAGGGATAAAATGCACTCGAGCTTGGGGAGTCTCTTGGGATAACTTACCCTGCCAAAGCACTGGCTTTCAGGGCAATGATCTGTACCTCAGTGATTTAGACCAGGCCAGTGGCCTGGAGTCCTGTGTGGCCTAGATCAGGGCTGCCCAACCCTGTTCCTGGAGATCTACCGTCCTGTAGGTTTTCACTCCAAACCTAACAAATCACACCTCATTCAACAGCTACAGCAGGGCTGCCCAACCCTACTGGAGATCTACCGTCCTGTAGGTTTTCACTCCAACCATAACAAAGCCCAGCTCATTCAACAGCTAGAGATCTCCTTGAGCTGCTGATTAGTAGAATCAGGTGAGCCAAATTAGGGATGAAATTAAAATTTACAGGACAGTCCATGATCTAGCCCCCTGGCCTAGATGCTGGATACTCAAATCTGGCCCTCGAATCAAAATCCTAATTTTTTTTTTTAAATGCCTGACTCCCAGGTAAAGGGAAGGTGGAATACCAGCAGGTCTTGGCCCTAGATGTTCAAATCGGACCCTCAATGCATGTAGTGCTGCTGGTTTCCTTTCATTTATTGATTAACATCACCGATTGGCCCTGATTGGACAGGAAGAATGATAACCGTTACTGTACATGCTCCTCCCAAACTGTGCCCTGTTACCTCTCAGACGTAAGACTTTTAAAACTCTCTCCCTCCATCCATTTTCTAAACCTATCCTGGAGCCAATCCCAGCATGCATTGGGCGGGAGGCAGGAATACACCCTGGACAGGTGGCTAATCCATCACAGGGCCCACACACCCTTCACTGACACACTCATGCCCCCCAAGGACAATTTAGAGTCTCTGAGCAGCCTAACCTGCCTGTCTTTGGGCTGTGGGAGGAAACCGGAGTGCCTGGAGGAAACCCACGCGGACACGGGGAGAACATCCATCGACAGAAAGGCCCAAGCCGAGATTCGAACCAACGACCTTCTGGCTGTGAGGCGACAGCGCCACTCACCGCATCCCTGGTCTGCCCCCCTTTTAAAACTGTGTTTCATATTTTGTAGTTTCATTCAAATTAACGTTCCCCCAAACTTTAACATGTCGTCACATCGACATACGATAATTCACCCGGATAGTCAGGCTTAGGGTGGAGATTATCACGCAGACCGTGACTGTGAGAAATTGAATTTCGGGGAGTTCACAGCCTGTCTGACGGGACCGCTGCAATAATACATTACAAAGAGTCGAAAATAGATCCCGGGTGATCGTCGGGGAATTAAATATTTAAGAGGGTCCATTAAAAAATGATGAGACCTGATATCGAATCCCCGACGAGCGCAACGCCACTGAAAGGACGGGATTCTGAGGAGCGGTCCGACACGAAGAGGTGCATGCTGGGAGTCTTTATAACGGACATAGCAGCGAAGGGATCCAAGACTGTGCAACCATATTTTAGGAAGGTGCCAAGATGCCCATATAAGGATGGCAGACATCAGTTTATTTTTAGCTGCTGTATAGCAGGGCTCCTCTGTAAAAGAGACCTCGGTCTAAGCAGGACCACCCTGGTTAAATAGAGGTTACTTTTTTATTTTTTAAAATTAAATGTATGGCTGAATCACATTGTGAAATGGAGTGTGAAATATCTATGTAATCTTCATTGAATCATAGCTATCACAAAGGTTTTGCTTTCAAAAATGAAAAATGAAAGCAAACAAATTCATAAGAATTAGTTTTGTTGCGTTTAATGTGAGTTTATGTATTCCCAATTTTCTAACTCTCAATTATTTTAGAAAAAAAAAAAAAAAGGCCAGGTTTGTTTTTTGTAAGTGTCACTTAACGCAGTGCCCAGTGTTTTTGGGGGAGGGTGAAACAGTGTTCCTAATTCTGATGGTGCCCAGTAATTTTCATTAAATGTCAATTTGTTATTAATTCAAAGCAAAGCTTAAATAAAATTGTGTTCATTAATCACTCTCCCGTCCACTAGCCTGCTAATTAAAACATAGCGGGGTTTGCTCGTTAGTCATTGGCAGACCTGATTGTTAATGTCTTCTCATTGTCCTCCTTGTTTCAGCGCCATCATTTATTTTCTTTGCTGTTCTTGTAAACTCTTGTTAATTATTAAATCACTTTTTTTTTTTTTTTTTTTTTTTTTTTCATCTCTGTTGACATTTTCCAGATCGCTATCAAAAGTGTTTCGGTAAAGAAATACGCAGCCATTTTCAGTGGGAATTCAGGAAAATACAATATTGACCTCTCTCTCTCTCTCTCTCTCTCTCTCCCTCCTCCCTCTCTCTCTCTTTCCCTATCCCTCCCTACCTCTCACTCTCTCACTCCCCCATCCCTCCCTTTCTCTCTCTTTCTCTCTCCCTCCCTACCTCTCTCTCCCCCCCATCTCTATCTTATTCTCGCTTTCTTTCTCTCTCTCTCTCTCTCACCTTATAATGTAGAGTGTGTAAATAATTACACACCCAAAGGCCGAAAGGATTATTTCAGATTGGGACCAATTATTATTCTGCCAAGACATAGCCTGTCAACCTTGGCTCATTTTTTTAAAATAGATTTATTTATAGATTATGCAAGTCAGTCAAAGGCCTTCTCCAGGAGCCCAAACTGCCCAGACTGCACGTCTCACACCCAAACGCAAAAACTCCCACAATGCATTTCTGCGTCACAGAGTCAGTTTCTGTTGCGGCTGACCTTGACCTATCATTATGCTGACAACATCCCTCGGATTCCTATGCATTCTAATTCATTTTATTATTATTATTATTTATTATTATTATTATTATTATTATATTTGAAACATACAAAATAAAATAAAATAATAAAAAAAGAGATGAAACCCCTAATTTGGGAAGCAGGCATCGTGGTTCCTTCACGTTCCTAGTTAATCAAGGTGAACTCATCGAGGATTCTTTCGGCTCTTGAATAGTGATGATGTCTTCGACACGCAGCAGTAATTAAAGGGGGGGGGGGGGGCGGTTTGGGGGGGGGGGGTTAGTTGCGGTTTCTTATTCCCATGGCAACGGAGGAATAAAAAATAAAAAAAACCCCCGCTCGCCGAGGCCCGTCGGCTGAGGAAAATAACCGTTTAAAAATTTTTTTTTTTTAAAACCCTCAATTATGCCCGATGTCTGCGCTGCTCGCCCATACGTCACTGTCAGCGCAAGATGCGGCTTTGGCGGGCGATGAGCCTGGGATTTGTATATGTTAAATAATGCAGCGGGGGAAAGGTCAGGAGGAGAAGCGGAGGGGGTGGGGGGGGGGGGGTGGGGGGGGGGGGGGAAGCGACGCTTCGGTAAAAACTCCCGCTCCGCCTTCGTGGCCGGTCGGCTGGCCTATCACGGGGAGCGCTGCTCCGTTCATTTACAGATCAGCTGGAATAATGGGAAGGCGTGTGGGAAATGTCAAACGCAGGCAGCGGAGGAGCCATCCGTCTCCCCCGGGGACATAATGGATGGCTTCCCTAAGAATTAGACCCCCTCATTCCACAGGGCACCTTCTACTTTTAAAGGATAGGCGTTGGGGGGGGGGGGGGGGCATGTCTCCCCATCGGTACTGATGCACCTGCAACCTTGAGCACACGGAGGATGGATTCCTAAGAATTAGACCCCCTTCCACAGGGCACCTTCTACTTTTCAAGGAGAGGCGAGGGGGGGCGGGGTGGGGAGGGAGTTGGTTGGGGGGGGGGGGGGTACATGTCTCCCCATCGGTACCGATGCACCTGCATCCTTGAGCACACGGAAAGCAAACCACAGGTGTTTTAGCATCGGGAGAGAACCACTGTAATGGGGTCCCATGCATTTGTACGCGGTGATTGGGTTTAACTGAGCAGTATCTGCTCTCATGGAGATGTCCATGAAGGGCCATTCAAGGTAAAAAAAAAAAAAAAAAATAATAATTTGATAAAATGGCGTAGGCGTACCGCAGGATGGTGCCTGTTGATGATGACGTCGTGACAGTTCTGTTTTTCGCCCCCAGTGGGACACAGTTAGAGGGATCAGTAGACTGCCCCCCCCCCCCCCCCAAAAAACATCCTCCCCCAAACTGCCCCCCCCCCCCATCCTCCCCCCACCCCGCCCCACGAGCCTGTTACACCCAGCCTCCTTTTGAAACACTTTGACACACTCTGGCCTAATAACCCCCCCGAATTGATCCCCAGACCTCATTGATAGCTGTGGATGTGGCATAAATCTCTTTACCGTTAGTCCTCAGCTAACAGAAACACAAAGGAATCGGTACAGTGTTCAGTGTTGTATAGCCCTCCCTTGATTAAAGACACAGAAACCTCTTCCCTGTTGTATTTTTTGCCTCTCTTTATATGACTTATGCTGGTTAACTTCCGGACAAAGACCCGTTAAAGAGCTACCTCGGCGAGGCGATTAATTTCAAAGGACTGGCAGTAATTTAAGGCCAATTTGCCTATGCGCTGCTTTTAATATTTAAACAGGTGATTGTACGCAGCGGTGGTGCGACACTGGCCCTCGTGAGCATTCTCCGATACCGCCAACATCGATAACAAGGCATAACGCAGCGACATCGGCGACAACGAAAGAAATTACAACAATTACGGCCGCCATTGTGATGGTAATAACAAGAAAAGAAAAAAAAAAGAGAGAGAAGAAAAAAAAAAGGTATCGTCCTACGCAGAGCAATCAGCGGCTTTCATCTCACCAGCCCGATAAATTACCATGACGATGGAAGAGATAAGAGCGGCGACAAAAACCCGCCAAGGTCAAAAAACACGTATTGGGGGGGGGGGGGGGGGGGGGGGGGGGGTGGTGTTGGGGAGGGGGGGGGGGGGGGGGGTAAGGGTGAGGGAGAGTCTCGGACGGACTGCATTATCCTCGCCAGTTCCGCACCAATGTCAGAGCCAGACGTGGGCTCTCCTGTTATCTCGCGACCCCCCCCCCCCCCCCCCCCCCCCCCCCCCCCCCTTGTCGTGACACGTCCCGCGCCGGGTGGGACGAGGACGAGGACGGGGGGGGGGGGGGGGGGGGGGGGGGGACGGGGAGCGGTTGGGCAGGGAGGGCTGAAGGGAACGTGAGCGATGACTCACAGCCGGTTGTGTAATTAATGAGGAAGTGTGTTTGATTCCCGCGGATGATTTAGCACCGTCTAGCGCTTGACTCCTGCTCCTCCTCCTCCTCCTCCTCCTCCTCCTCTCCCCGGGTCTGTCTGTCTCTCTTACCATCTTGATAAGGGGGGAGGACTACGTTAACCTTGGTGTAGCGAGTCTGCGTGTCCCAAAACAAACCCCCCCCCCCCCCCCCCTCACCCCCACCACCCCACCCCGGCAGAACTCACCCGCAGAGCCGTTCTGGGAGGGACGGGAGAGACGGAGTCATTACTGACAGCGGGCGAGAGCGCTGCACACCGATGGCGGTCTGGGCCGTCGCGTAGACCTGCCGCTCACCTCCTCCCGAGCCTCCTGAGCACGGCTCGGAAAACCGGCGTTCCCTCCGACAGCACTGCCGGTACTGAAAGACCCCCCCCTCGCCCCCCGGCAAGGGATTTCGGGACCCACCGAGAAACCGCACAGACGAACAAGCGTCATTTTGGGCCCCGAGTGTAGTCTTTAGGCTCGGCCAATGAGAACCCACACATCTGCGACGGGGGCTTCTTAAGGACACCGAAGAGCAAGAGAACACAAAAACAGTGGAGGTCCTGCAGCGTTCACGCCTAATGCATTAAGGACACGCAGCCATCGTCTGTCCTGACTGAACAAACGACAGGGCTTCAAACCCCCCCCTCCCCCCTGGTGATTTTCTCCATGGAGACAGTTAGGGAGACTGGCTAAGAAATGTCCTGGGGGTGGGGGGTGGGTGATGATTGCTGGGTAATCTGTCTGTGTGCCTGGCTTGTGTGTTTATATATCTCACAAAAACACATATTTACACTGTCCTCAGCTCCCAGGCTTTCAGTCTGCCCACCACTTTAATTCAACTCTACCCCCTCAGACGTACACACACACACACTCTCTCTCTATCTCCCTCTCACACACACACACACACACACACACACACAATCTCTCTCCCTCTCACACACACACACACACACACACACAATCTCTCTTTCTCTCTCTCTCTATCTCTCACACACAAATGCTCTTTGCAAAAAGCGCAGACCAGACAGACATGCGATTGTTTGGGCCCTATAGGTACAAAAGCGCTAGTCCTATACTTGCTGTGGAGTGGAGGGGGTTGCTCATGGAAAAATCTCTTGGTCAACAGGTTCCACAAGGCCCAGGAGAACACACCTCCACAGCCAGGATCACTGCCTCCCAGGAGAACACACCTGCACAGCCAGGACCACTGCCTCCCAGGAGAACACACCTCCACAGTCAGGACCACTGCCTCCCAGGAGAACACACCTGCACAGTCAGGACCACTGCCTCCCAGGAGAACACACCTCCGCAGCCAGGACCACTGCCTCCCAGGAGAAACACACCTGCACAGCCAAGACCACTGCCTTCCAGGAGAGCACACCTGCACAGCCAGGACCACTGACTCTCCCAGGACCTAAACAGCCACACTGCCTGCACAGCCAGGACCACTGCCGCCCCCGGAGAGACACACACCTGCATAGACAGGACCAGGAGAACACACCTGCACAGTCAGGACCACTGCCTCCCAGGAGAACACACCTCTGCAGCCAGGACCACTGCCTGCCAGGAGAACACACCTGCACAGCCAGGACCACTGCCTCCCAGGAGAACACACCTGCACAGCCAGGACCACTGCCTCCCAGGAAAACACACCTGCACAGCCAGGACCACTGCTTCCCAGGAGAACACACCTCCACAGTCCACCCAAGTCCCATCATGCAACACGGCGCCCCTCCCTGCCCACCCAGATCTTTCACTCTAGACATGATTCACCAGCCCAGGTATGCTTTTGACTTTTTCGGTAATGAGCTCAATGTTAGCCACAGGAAGGGAAGCAAACCTGCAGAGTAGGAGTCTCAAAGTCAGCATAGCAAAAAAAAAAAAAATGTTTTCTCTACTTTGTATGCCATGCTAATGAGGTACCTATGGAGCAAACAATGTATAAAATCCATTGTTGGTAAAACTGACAAAAATAGAAAAAAAATATGCGTCCATCTTTCCATATTAAACTGATTCTATTACCATACTTATAACTCACCAGACGGGAGGCTGGTTGAGCGCAGGCATGCAGTATCCCATGTCCCGGCACGGCGTTAGCCGTGTTGTTAATAAAACGGCTTTTTAACCGCAGACAAACATCACCTGCCACATACATCACGGACACGTTCATATTCATCTCACAAATCACACTGCGAGGACGAGCCACGATGCCAACACACACCCTGAAAAGGAGATAATTAGAAGAGGTTGACATAATTAATCTATTCCCATTTAGATGTGTAATTAAAAGATTGATGAAACTGCATTATTGGGGCCGTATTTAACAAATGGTCACAGCCTGGATTAATGCGAGCGTATCTGTCTTAAAACACTGCTGGAGTGGCTCTCCATCATTTAAACTTCCAAACGGGAAGACTGACGAATAAAAAACCAAGGGGTAAAACATAAAATTGTGTGTGTATGTGTGTGCGTGGGTGTGTGTTTGTGTGCACGCATTTCTGTGTATGTGTGTGTGTGCACACGTGTGTGTGTGTATGTGTGCATGCATATGTATGTGTGTGTGTGTATGTGCGGGTGCGTGTTTGTGTGTGTGCATGTGTGTGTGTGTGTGTGTGTGTGTGCAAGTGTTTGTGTGCATGTGTATGTTTGTGTGTGAGTGTGTGTGTCTATGTGTGCGTGTGTATGTATGTATGTTTGTGTAAGTGCATGTACGCGCGTGTTTGAGTTCATGCATGCGAGGACTCCTTTTAATGTGTCCTCCAATGAAGACGCGGTCTCCACGGGAATCAGCACTGGAGGTGCACGGTGTACACGCAGACCCACGTGCTCCCAGCCCTGCGTGGGCCATCAGCCCACAGTGCTGAGTGGATATCCGACGGCAGTAATAATCACCGGGGCTCGCCCGGGGATCAGTCAGCGGGAATCCGAGCGATAGGAGTAAACACACGCTGGCAGGTTTACGCAAAATCCTGCAGGACAAGGGGGCGGGACCGGGCAACCTGCCCCGTACAGATGCGTACTAAACCGCGCTGAAGATTCGCCCGGGCGTCGTCGGCACCCTGTCTGGCTCCCGCTCAAATTATTAATTGCATGCACCCAATTACTGGCATCAATTACACTGTTAGGATTTAAATTTAAATTTAAAAAAAAGAAAAAAAAAGACTGAGCAGAAAAAAATGAGAAGGAGAAAATAGGGGGGGGGATTTTCTGTCAAGGGTGTTAGGGAAGCAGCTTGAGAAGGACTTCATACATCAAAGTTACGGACCGCCGTTTGTTACCGCGGTTACAGCCCCTGGTGCGTGTCAGCCGCCATGACCCGGAGGTGCAATAAAGGCGCATCAGAGATGCCGGAGAGCGACGACCTTGTGCGACTGAATTCAGCTGAAAAGGAGGGAAAAACAAGACGGATGGGGATGAATATGTGGGTGGACGAAAAAACCACTACGCTCAATACAGCCCCTACTGCCACCCCCAAATCCTGACCCCTCGCCTCCCCAACCCCAGCCACCACCCCTCACCCCCAATCTCAACCCCTACCCCCTCAACCCCAACCACCACGCCCCATCCCAACCCCAGCCACCACCCCTCACCCCCAATCATAACCCCAACCCCCCACCTCCAATGCCAACCACCACGCCCCCTCACCCCCAATACTAACTAACCCCCAAACCCCCCACCTCCAATGAAAACCCACCAACCCTCACCCCCAATCCTAACCCCAGCCACCACCCCTCACCCCCAATATTAGCCCCAACCCCCCCCAACCACCACCCCACCCCCCAAACTAACCCCAACCACCCCTCATCCCCCAAATCCCAACCTCACTCCCAACCCCACCGCCACCACTCCACCCCCCCAATCCTAACCCCAACTCCCCACCCCAAACTCCA
>CM045896.1:4065000-4085000 GCA_025169545.1 Anguilla japonica
TATAAGATTCTTATCCAGAAGAACATTACGTTAAGAAGCTTTAAACTAATGATATTTAAAAAAATATATATATAATATTACCACATAATTGTGTGGAGTTGTTCATTATTTAAATAAATATTTTGGACCACAGCAATGACAACCATCAGATAAATAGTCTTAACTGAGGCATATAGTCTTAACTGAAGCATATAGGGCACTTTAACTAGAGAGACCGGGGCAAAGAGACTACCAGAGAATAATGACAGGCTGAACAGTATTAACAGCTGAGAAAAGGTCAGCCGATAACTTTAAAAAATGATTTTTTTTTTTTTTTTAATGAAACTTTTTCACCATCTTTCAAGCGATCCCAAACTGGATCTGTGCCAAGGAATTTCAGACAGTCGAGCTTAAGTTTTGGGGGGGTCTTCTCCCAGTGGGTGGGGTGGGGGGTGGGGGGGGGGGGGGGGGGGGGGGGGGGGGGGGGGGGGGGGGGGGGTGGGACCAAGTCTCGTGTGATGTCAGTACCAAGTGTAAATGCCAAAATGTCAAGTATATTGGGTATTTTATAAGTTCCTCAAAGGAGGGAGGTAGGTGGGGAGTGGTTGTGTTCTTTTTGATTAAAATATGTTTCACTTCCTGGGAGCTGAATTCCTGGAGGAAAAACGTCACTTGTGTTCCTCTGCTTCTGTCCCCCAGTAGTGTTTGGCTGATGATGGGTCGAACGTTTCTAGGTACAGGGTTATGGTGGAGAGTACCGTAAAGAGAACGAGGTTTCATTAACCCTTATCATGGCTGGAATTACAAACAGCGGAAGACGAATTACAAATCAAACGAAAGTGATGCTTGCAGAAAACCACAACGATTGGTTTGCATCAGTGCGTAAAGGATGACTCCATCCATTCATGGAACTGACATTCCTGACAGTAGTGGTGAGTGATTTAATCTGCTGTGCTACTCTGAAGGCCCCGTCAAGCTTCCTTCAACCCTTGAAGGTGTGAGATCACAAATTCGGAAATAAGAATGTTCTTGCCTGACAGAACATTCTGATGATGATGTAATAATCACTGCTGGTGACTGAAAGCAATTGAGTTCTAGAACACCGACTTATAATTTTGAAAAAAAAAAAAAAAACATTACAAAAAATTTACTCTTCAATGAGTTAAACCAACTAAACCACCACAGGAATAAGATTTTCACTACGAATGGAAAACATAAGACCAAAAGTGGGGTTAATGTCCCGTGCTCTGAGTTTGGATAACAAGAAGAAGAAGAAGAAGAAAAAACTGCATGCACACCTGGCAAAAAGTCAAAACTTAATCCAGTCAGTGACACAGGATCTGGCCCCTACATTATTAATCAAAGCCTGAAAAGAGTGGCTAAAAAAAGGAAGGGAAAAAAAAATACTGAATTTTTTTTAGTTAAAGTGAATCTTGGACTTTTTTTTTGTACCTTGTACCGGTCTTTTAGTATTCTTTTACGAATTTGTTTCATCCCATTTAAGCTTCCTCTGTAACTAACCCCTCTATCACTGCTCAGTACACATGATGGAGGAGGCCTGATCATTAATGGATGCCTTGTAATCCTTCCATTTAATTGGATACATGTCTAAGCTGCCCCCCCCCCCTTCCCCCACCGCCACCCCCGCCCCCACCCCGCTTCTCTCCCCACAATTTAAACACAGCCGAATTCAGCGAACCCTCAAACACCTTTTCTGAACAAATGGCCAAACTCATTAAGGGAGCCGATTTGTTACCACTTATTCCTTGCTTCATTGGTAAAAAAATATATAATAATACTGCGATACTGTTCAGGATCATTAGGTGCTTCTTCTCAGTGAGGTGCTGAAAAGCATGCTTCTGAAACAGTCTGGATGGCATTAGGAGCACCTTCACACTGATTTCAGCATGTAGAGGTAGGACAGTTAACACTGGAAAAGCGAAAAAGCCACTGTTGCTATTTTTAAGCATGCAAACAAGGTGAACGTGTGTGTGTGTGTTGTGTGCGTGCGTGTGTGTGCGTGCGTGTGTGCGTGTGTGCGTGTGTGTTGTTTTTTTTAAATCTTGGGAACATTTAAATGTAATTTATTATGGAGGTTCTCTTATGCCTGCTTCCTCAACTGCAGTTTTGTGATACGGGGCCAAACAAAAGCGGAGTCGCCCCCTTTTGAATTGCCAGCCCCCGTCGTTCCCGGAGAATTCATTTTTTGATTAGGGTTTTGTCAGGTTTACGCTTCGACAAACATGAAAACAAAAATTCCTCTCATCTCTAAACTCTGCACGTGAACACCACAAGGCTCCCCCCCCCCCCCCAAGCTCTCTCTCATATCTGGAGTTTTCTTTACATTTTTTATTTATTTACTTATTTATTTTAAATGGGGTTCAACCATGCGCAATTACTGGTTTCAGCATGAACTCAGTTAACCAGCTCTGTGAATTTGCTAATGAAGTGATATATTTATGCATAAATCAATGTTTAAAATTGTTTAACGTCAGGCTTTGTATAACATATATTTGGTCCCCCATTTGTTTGCCAACAGTTGGAATGCTGTAGGTCATAACTGTAGGTCTTCATTATTTGTGGTACCAACATTATTTTTGGTGCTAGTTGTATTACTGTGACCTCATGGCGGCAATGTTAGAGGATAGTGCTACACTTTTGGCCTTTATTGAACCCATCACAGCCATATTGCCTCCACAGGGGTGATTATCTTTTCAGGTGCCATGCCATTGTGGCCGCAAAAGCTGTTATAATAGCTGTTAGCGTTAGTGCTAGCAGGTTAGCGCTCCCTGGCAGGCCGGTGTTACCCTCGTAACAAGATGGACGACAGCATTCGACGGCCGACATTACAGGAGTCAGAGGCTGTTTCTGAAACGGTCCACTAGTTCCCTATATAGTGGAGTGACTGAAGGCATTTAGCCATTTGCTAGGACTTGGCTGATGCCCTAATCAGACAAATATATAGGGAATTAGTGGACCATATGAGGCACAGCTAGAGCCTGGGTCCACATTCATTGGACAAAAATGTTTGCCTGGAGGGGGCAGGGGGAGGGAGGAGGGGGGGGGGGAGGAGGGGGTCGCTGGTAATCACAAGACGATCAACATCAGAGAGCGCTTATTTCCATTCAAAGGTCAGAGATGGTATCTATGAGAGAGTCGCTCAACGACGACGATCGCCAACCTCGCTCGCCCTTGCAGTCCCCCGCCCCCCCCCCCCCCCCTTCCCTCTCTCTCTCCTCCCCGGCCCTCAGTGACTCTTAAATTACCATCCAAAAGCATGGCGGACGGTGCTCCTCCCCCCCCCCCCCCCCCCCCAAAAAAAGAGAACTTCAGCTCCAGGCAGGACGGGCGCGGGCGGGAAGGTCGTTCTGGCGGCTTGGGGGGGAGAGACAGAGAAACCCAAAAGTGTGCCGGATCCCAGATGTGTGCCTTCTCCGTCTGGCCCTGGAAATGAGATCATTCACTGCAGGATATAATCAACCAATCACAGCGCTCCATTGGCTGTTCAGTTTTTTAGTTTTTTTTTTTTGTCATAATGACATTAATTTCATGCCAGATGGAGAGTATGTGCCCAAATGAGGAATATGATATAATTTCCTTTCCCCCCCCCTTTTTTTTTTACTGTACTGAACTAAATACTATCATATGTATCATACTTATTTCTCTTTATTGATTAAAAAAGTAGAAAAAGTTTGGGGGTGTGGGGTGGAAGGCAAGAAAAAAGTTTTTAAAAATGACATGATTTTCACTTTATCTTTTTGTCCTTCACCAACTTTTGTCCTGAAGGGAATTGTACAAAAGTTTCGATCAAATACTGATGAGAAATAAATTTAGTTTATAAAAAAAAAAAAAAAAAAAAAAAAAAAAAAAAAAAAAATGTTCCAGGCTATCGGTGTGCTCGGGCTGCCGCAGACCTGAAGTTGAAGTTCCTGGGCTTCAGGGAAACGGGCTGTAATATTGATATGCTGTAACCATCGTCTGGAAAAAGGCATTGATCGCGAGGCCCAGACTCCCTCAGAGGAGCCCCGCTCGCGCGAGCTCGAGGTTTTGACCTTCGACCTTTCAGACAGCCGAAGTGCCTTTCAAATGAATGCGAAGATGGCACGCCGGTGGGGGAAAGAGACCAAAGGAGACACGAGACTTCTCGGCTCGTGGTGCCGTTGCATTCTGGGAACAGGACTGTTGTTTTCCATCGAGTTCAGCATTTCCATTTCAGCAGACGCTCTTATCCAGAGGGGCCAAACGCAGCTTACGTTCTTTCACATGCAGACTATTTATACGGCCTGGATAATTACTGATGAAATTCGGGTTAAGTACCTTTTGCTCAAGGGTTACAACATCAGTACCCCCCACCTGGGAATCAAACCCGCAACCTCAGCAAGTAGCAAGCCCTGTTTCCTAAACACCGTCCTACGCTCCTGCTCCTGTTCACGCGGTGTTTGATTCCCGTGCTGTTTTAACACACACACATGTCCCGTCCCAGCGCCCCTCCCGTTCGCTTTAGCTCACGCGAAACGCGGACCCCGTCGACCGAGTCGCCCGCAAGAACGGTCGGAAAAAAACCCGCCGGGCCTGGACGCGACTCGGAGCGAAGACTCTTTGTCGTTTCCTTAACGACCTTGGACGACCCCGGCTTTCCTGGTCCTCCGTAGATGTGACTCTCTGAAGGAGGAGGGAAAAAGAGGAGAGAGAGGAGGAGGAGGAGGAGGAGGCGGAGCTCGTGGCCTGCAGCTGCCACGCAGGAGGAGTGGAGACGAGACGAGCCTGTCGCCACGGGCGCTGGGACAGGCCAGGGAGCTGGAGAGCCGGGGCATTAAAGCAATATTGCGCTGTGGTGAGGGGGGGGGGGGGGGGGGGGGGGGGGGGGGGGGGGGGGGGGGGGGATCAGCATGTAATGAATAATAAAAAGAAAGTCCACCGTGGGGAGTCTGCCTGTGAGTTCTCCCGCTCGTCACAAACGGCTCGTCTTCCAGCCTCTGAGTTTCTCCCGCTTGCTGTTCAACACGAACGCCTCGTCCTCCAGACTCTGAGTTTCTCCCGCTTGCTGTTCAACACGAACAGCAGGTCTTCCAGGCTCTGAGTTTCTCTCGCTCATCACAAACCGCTCGTCTTCCAGGCATAGAAGGCTTCCCTGACCAGTGAAATTCAAGTAGAGACCCCTTTCACTACTTGGAGGCATGTTCCGTTTCACAGAATTTCATTTCCTTAAAAAAAAAATGTTCCCCAGTGCCTCAGCTTCATTTTTACAGATATGAGGGTTGTTGTTTTTTTTTTTTTTTTTAAATATAATTATTGTTATATTGCATGTGAATACAACTGGAGTACTGCGGAGCTAACATTGTTTTTTTAATGAATATGATTGAACATACATATTGCCCTCTGGACACTGGTGTCCCCCCCCCCCCCCCCCCCCCCCCCATTCCAGAATTTCATTACGGCTAACATTGTAGAAACCAATAAAGCGTGGCGCGCACTTATCCGTTTTATTTTTTTTAAACAACGAAAGGTGGACAAATTACAGGAAATACTACCGTGAACACTTTAGCTACTGCGCTTCCTGGGCCAAACAGAGCCCCCACAGTCGAGCCCTTTGAATTAAAAAAAAAATCCTTTCTGTTTCTGAAGGTTCTGAGCAAGGTTGTTGTTGTGGGGCCGGGTGGGGGGGGGGGGGGGGGGGGGGGGGGGGGGGGGGGATGTAGGCGTGGATTTTAAACCAGAGATTCTCCTCCCCTTTAATAGAACAAAGCACCTTGGTATCCACTGCTACATTACCACACCATCTGGACGATGGTGGGGTCTGGTGCGTGTGTGGGGACCTGGGTGTGGCGCGCGTTGACTAATATTTCTCAATAAAACAAAGTTCAGAGGCACAGAAATGTGAAGGACACGGGTGGGAGGTGGGGAGGGGGGTGGGTGGGGGGGGGGGGGGGTTGTGGGAGAAGGGTGGGGGGGGGGGGGGGGGGGCAGTTGTGCTTGGGTACACAAACACAGAGGTGTACCGTCGACGAGCGAATCAATCCGAACGGTGACAGTGTATCAACTTGACTTTCATTTGACAGCGAAATGTGAACGACTTTTATGTGGCCCGGGATCTCTGCACATATTAAGCATAAAACAGCGCCTTTCGAAATATACGTATTAAAAAAAAAAAACTGAACCTATTACCCTGTTCAAGCAGCAGCAGGTTTATGGAGGCTCTCTCTTCGGGGGGATCTTATATGTGTAATAATTTTGTTTGTCATATTTTCCATTGGCAATCCCATTGCAGGGCGAATGCAATGATTTTGCTACAGATGGAAGCTATAAAGGTTATTTCGCCATGGCAACCCATTACAGCTGCTATATAGTAGCTTCTTACACATTCAAAACAAGGACGGTTGAGAGGTTTGTTTGCCCCTGCGAGCGTCCTGTGTGCATCCGGCTTTGGCCAAATACAAAACCTGGTGCGGCTTTTCCTGTTAAAACACGGTTCAAAAGTGTGAACACGTTTCCACCGTTTAACCCAAATCCTTCAACTGCGACCAGCAGCCCCAAGGACACAGAGGAATAACTGGCCGTAGCATTACCCAGAGAGGAAGATTCAATCAGTTGATCTTGTTATTTAATTTTATTTTGTTTGTTTTGTTTTTTTCACTTGAATGCTTTTTGTTTATGTCGGATGAGCCCGCCACTGAAGTTTGTTTTTCTTTCGTACACACTAAAATAAATCAGTGAGCAGGCATTTATATTTAAAGTAGACGTGTTCCCTTTGGGTTTGGTCTGGTGGGTTGGGGACAGAGGAAATGGGATCATCCGTTTTATTTTATGTTGAGCATCTCCACTGTTGGACGAACACGTAAACACGTGTCACTCCACGAACCAGCGACAACCCTCATTCTCTCAGGTGTGTCTACCTGCACAGTTTATGATTCACCATAACTTTACTGACTTAGCCTGTTTCTGACCGTGTGAACTAGACCTTGATGTCCGTGGCTGCGGATAGCTAATAACCTTTATGAGAAACGTACCTTATCTGACCTGTATTCTGTAGTTTTTCCAGTGACCCTCGGTATATACTTATTGTACGGTACATCACTTTGGGTAAATTTAAATGCAACGTAATGAAGTGCACAAGCTCCACTTGTAGTTCTTTTGTGACTCGAAAATGGCGGACTGCAAAGTGGAGGAAGGCCATGGCTGACAGCAGATTATATTTCAGAGGAGGAGAAGACAGGAAACCGTGTTTGGTATCTGTTAAAGGCAGACATTTTGATAAAAACACACGGCCACCATAAGCTAATCGAACCTCAGCCTTTTTCAAATGGCTGTGCAATTATGAATGAGCCCGCTATTCGATGGTCTGGAACTAAACTAACATCATGTGTGAGTACACAGGGATGGAATATTGCATACTTTGCTCTAATCTTATTTTTAATTGGTTTATTTGGCTGCCAGCTTCAATCTGTGGTAAACACACGTTCAGACGTCTGAACGTGTTATCGCTCTAGATGCATAACTCAGATGCGTGTTTTTGGTGCTCCTGGCAACCACAAGGTCAATAAATGCACTTTGGGATTTGTTGAGCTCGTGTTAAAACCATTCAAAATAATTGCATGCAGCTGTAGGACAAATATGACCACAGTGTTTCTGAAGAAGTGCCTTGCCCTGCACCTTACCTCTATACCTACTGCTTGAAGCTATATATGCTATATTTTCTATTAATTTATTTAGTATTTTGCTTTAGTAATAGTTTTATGTACAGCATGTTGTCCACTGAAACTCCCACCTTAGGTTTCAGGCCTGGTCTTTTTCAGGAGCATGGGCTATATAAGGTTGAGTGGGTTAACCCGATGCATTGAAACCACACAGGTAATCAACAGTAAGCTTGTTGTGATTAAAAATGAAAAACAGTTCTCCCTAGCTAATAACCAAATGCCATGGCGTAAGCAGGGCCAAGTGTAGTCTTTGTGCAGCCCTAGGTGAGAATTAAAATGGGGGGGGAATGGAATGGGAAAATAAAACACATTTTATTTTCCCATTTTTTTCCCTTCGTTTTCCAGCCCCCCCCCCACAGACAATTGGAGACCCCCCTCATGTGGATGGTGCCCTTGGCGACCGCCTAGGTCTACAGCCAGACCCGGGCGTAAGGTCACTTTTTTCAGCCGTTGGACACACGAAGACTGTCCTCAGCACGGTGTCACTCTCTAATGGAGGGCTTTTATATGAAACCACTGGTGTAATGCTGTCCACAAGACATACACCGCTGCAGTATTTCTGTGAACCCATAAATACCAACCCCCCCCCCCCCCCCCCCCCCCCCCCCCCCCCATGTAATCCGTCTGAGAATCGCGCCGAGCGGATCGAGGTGAACTCCGCGGGGTCAGGCTCCTCCTCCTCCCAACCAACAGCAAATCACAGGCTGTCTCACTTCGGCCCGACCGCCATCGCTCAAACGCCGCGGACCGGCTTCCCGCACAGCCGCGGAACGCCGACGGTAAGCTGGGGAGATAATTCTCCGCGTCGCGTCCCCCCGGCTGAGGGCGTGGGACAAAGGGGGGGGCGCCCCCTGCAGGAGCTCAGTGGGAGTTACAGCGAACGTCTCAATAAGAAACCCGTAAACACCCCGCCATAGCCAGAGAGCAAGGAGGACAAAGGGGGGGCGCCCCCTGCAGGAGCTCAGTGGGAGTTACAGCGAACGTCTCAATAAGAAACCCGTAAACACCCCGCCATAGCCAGAGAGCAAGGAGGACAAAGGGGGGGCGCCCCCTGCAGGAGCTCAGTGGGAGTTACAGCGAACGTCTAAATAAGGAACCTGTAAACACCACTCCATAGCCAGAGAGCAAGGAGGAGGAGAGTCGGAATCTTCACTCAGCTACCGCTGATGACCAATCATCACGGATCTACTAGCCTCACCTATCCTACCGCTAACGCTACTGTAGTACTAAATAGATAAATAAATAGATAAATAAATAATAAATAAAACCTTTTTCGAGTACACATCGTTTGCGTGGGCGTTTCTTCTACTGAGTTCCAATCCACAGCCGTGCACTTCGGGAAAAAAAAAATAAAAATCTAAGTGTTGTTTGTGCCAAACACATATTTAGACGTCAAATCTCAAAGCTCCTTTTTTTAAATACTTTTTTTGAGTCACCAATTTTCTCGAAAGGGCATCTTTTAAGAGCACAAGCTGCCATAATTTTAAAAAAATGGCTTCTGCTGTAGACAGGTAGAATATTCACCCCACACTGAGGCGAACAGTGACTAGCTACGCAAAAGGTGAGGCTTCGTCCGATTATGTATTCCGCACACTCAGGAGCACCATGTGACGTGGTGCCCCACCATTTCCCGCACTGCTAGGCCCCAAGATGTGCCGTTACTGTTGAGTACAGTTTGGCTCCTGTTCCCATCTCTCTCTCAGTTCACTATGCATGTAAACCCAACTTTAGAAGTCATTAGTCATTTTTTTTTTTCTTTAAAAAAAAAAAAAAAAAAAAGAACGAAAAAAAGCACCAGCAGTTTCCCCATGAATACCCCCAGCATTCCAAAGCTAGGACGACGACTCAACTAGTTCTACTTCATTGAGTGGCAATTTGCTTTTAAAGACTTCAGCTTGACAGAGCGTAAATCCAACCCCACAACATTCGCGGCGATGTAAAGATGATGCTCCTGTGTGTTGTGAGGAGTTTATTGTGATTTTCGTGCATTTTAGTTAAGCTGCAGGAACTGCATTATGGGAAAAAAAAATGGCAGGGACAGTAGCAATATAGTAACGTACAGTATGAGAGGAAGGGCATGTATATAGCCTCAGCTAGCACTAATTCTGGGCCAGGTTCAATAATATTTATTATTGATCATACGGGTCCCACCCTCCTCCAGGGCCTGAGACAATGCCCTCACACCCACCCTACCCCCCCCCCCCCCACCCCCCCCCCCCCCCCCCCCCCCCCCCCCCCCCCCCCCCCCCCCCCCATCCCCCCCCCCCCCCCCCCCCCCCCCCGCCCCTGGCACATCTCCCGTTCCACCCCACTCCCGACAGAAGCCCTTTTGCATGGTTGTGACAAAGTTGGAACGCAAAAACTGAACTAGCTGCTATTGTGATCAATATTGCATGCCTTTAGGCTGAGCTTAACAAAGATTCATGAGTGCTTTACAGATGAAATCCTGGCAATTTTCAAATAGGAATATTTGTTTCCATCGACAGGTGTTTTTTTTCTTTCTTTTTTTAAAAGTTAAAGTTTAATCTCTGATGCCATCCTGACATTTCCTTTGGCAGCCTGCAGATGATGATTATTCTTTAAAAAATCCATATACTACCACTTGCCATATGTCAGTTTGACAATCCTCAGCATTTACATCAAGGAAAACCCACAGGATGTGTTACGATTACTCAGAAATTCAAATTAACGAGATTTAAAAAAAAAAAACCAACTGTTATTATTGTGGGGCCTTATCAAATATGTCCAGGGCGCCTTTTTTCTTCAGTTTCCTGAGCACAAATCATATGTGTTGAGAAATGGATTCATTAGCTTTAACTTCCTGTTTCATTTTCAACATTTGTCACCATAATGGGCCTCTTTGAGTCAGAAACCCATTTGTTAAGTGCTAATTAAAAGCAAGAATAATAATAAAAAAGCCACAAAGTAACATCATTGAGGAGATGGGAGGGCAAGAAGGATCAAAATTAAAAATGCATTTAAAAATGCTGTCAAAGGGTGAGGGATGGGATACTGTACTGGAGGCAGCGGGTTGGTGAATGGACGTTTCCGTGACAGGATTGTAATGGTGAGTGAGATGAAATTAATTCCATATATTTATCCTGCATGACCTGTATGTGATACCACGCAGGATAAATACATTGTAGATCTATCGGAGGCATTGGACGAGTTTTTTTTTTTTTTTTTTTTGCTTTACAGTTTGAAATCTGTGGAAGCGTAGCGCTTGCCCTTTGTGCTGGAGTGCACTGTTCCTCTCCAGACCCGCGCGCGGATGTGGAATTACAATTTCACATCTTATATCAAAGTGACTCGGCCCTCTTTGCATGAATAAACGAAAAATGTCTGGGTGGAAAAGAGTCGGTTTGAAGTGCGAATGCTGCTTTTTTTTTTTTTTTGTGAAGGTGGTTCCTGGGGCTAGAATTAGGGTCTAGAGTTCAAATTAGGGTTAGGCTCAGGAAAACTGCAAGTGTTAGGGTTGAGGCTAGAGTATGCTTATGTTTAGGAGCTTGAGAAGGTTTTTAGTGTCATTCTTAAATTTTGGATGGTCAAAATATTTTTACTATTGGATGAGACAGAGGAACCCGATACAGTACATATTTTTTATTTACACTTTTTATTGAGATTTCAGAGATATTTAATCAATTTTAATAGAAAAATACGACATTCTTACCTTCTGTTTGCACCAAGGCCATTACATGACTTTTCATTCATGTGTTATAACATTCTTAAATTCATGAGATTTCTGAATAGCCCACCCATGCTATATACATTCATAATGTGGATTTTTTTAAAAATTCATATTGCAAATAAATGTGAAATAACCCAGGAGCTTTCTGACACCATTAATTTTGTGTTGTGTGTAGCTGTCGTTTGCGAGAAATGTGAGCTGCATTTTGTGTAAAACTGGCCTTGCATTAATATCTTTACTTTGAACAGTGGACTAATTTTTGCACATTTTGTACCGGTGCGTGCATGATGACTCAATCCATAAATCAGATCTGGGTTGGTGTTAATCAACGTGGAATAATTATTAATAATGCATATTAAATATGTTTGTGCTATGAAGAGCAAGGGGTGTTTTAGGTTTGTTTTTTTCACAGAACTTGCCTTTTCAAATATAGTGTGGCGATGATTTTAAAATAAATGTTGCCAACGAGACAATTTTAACATAAAACCCGTGCCTGCTTATACACTTTTTTTATTATAAAATCAGAAAGGAGGAGGGAAGGGTGCACGTTAAATTATTCAGTATGTATGCATAATTTTTTTTCCTGTAAACCTCCATTATTGTATTGGATTTAAATCTTAGCCAAAAATGCGGCTGACGCATGTGGCTGACAGTTGATAGGAGCTGGAAATTTATGCCGTCTTTTGGTCCCTTTGCCTCGTTCTTCTAAAAGCAAATTCGTCCCGTGAGCTGCTGGGCTGTGGCCAAACCAACGGGTGAGTGATTACCTCATCCTGGCGTTTTTTCCCATAATGCAACCTATAATTCCCGCCAAACGATGTCAATAGCGACCGCGAGCATTATTATTTCAACGTTGTGAACGCACCGGCCGAAAAAGCGCCCGCGAACTCGCAGCTGGCTGCAGCTGAACAGAACTCCACCGCTGGTCGAATGTGAAGTGGCTCAGGCTTTGTAGAAGAAAAAAAAATGGATCAATGGTAGCAGCATTTGTGGAGTTTTCTTTTTCTTTTTTTTTTTTGCCTTATTATGATATCAGTCGTGTTTCACTCTGAAATGTACCGGACAGGACAGTTCACTGGAGTAAAATGCATATTTTTTTTACGATAATATATAAACCGAGAAAACATCATTGCAGTTGAGTCTTGTTGCTAATTTTCAATGCGGCTGTGTACAACATTATTTCTTATTGTTGTACAGGCTTTACACTAAAATATAACAGCACGTTATTACCATTTTTTTCCCAGAATCCATTGAAATCTAATTGAATTTCATTTGCGAAGCCATTCGCATGATTTGTCCCAAGCAGATACGTTTTAAGCAAAAGCAGATAAGTGTAAGTGCGTTCGAAATAAATATAATTGCACATTAGATCTGAAGTATTGCAGTGTGTTGCGTGTCCCATCAGGGTGAATCGCCGTTGTTACCACGGCAACTGTAGGATCAGCTAACGTATGCAAAACCCCGTGTCTGTGGCCTATCGGACTGAGGCAGGAGACCTCGGTTTTAAACTGAACATTTAACGTGTTTGAAATTCAGAGACACAGCAAATTCAAGGCTTGGCCCAAAAAAAAAAAAAAAATGTTCTACTCCTTTTATGTAATGTTTAATCGGAAGCTACATCCCGGAGAATGTGCATTAGAAAGAGAAGGTCAGGTTATTATTAATGATCAGAAGCAAGGCCTGCTTCGTTGAATGTAAATATTCGATATTATGCAGTGGGAGTATGTGGAGGACTGCAGCACAGCGCTATGGAAGCGAAAGATTGGGGGGTAGGGGGTCTTCCAGCATCTAGACCCCCCCCCATACCCCCCACCCCACCCTACCACCCTCCACCCCCCTCACCTTCTCCAAAAGGCCAGGGCTTGAGGGGGATCTGTGGAAGGGATGACCTCCGGGTTAAAAGGCTTGTCAACACAAAGTTGTCTCCAAAATAAAAAAAAAGGGGGTGTGATTTGTCATCGGTCCACAAATTCCCCCCAGGCATGGAGAACACGGGCCGCCTGTATTTGAGCTGAACCATGGCAGTGAGGTGCAGACGCCGGCGACATCACAGAGCATAAAGGATAGAGTTTCAGAGAGGCGGAGGAGGTATTTGTGCTGGGAGGGGCCACAGATATCATCCACCAGATGTTCAACTGTGTTCCCTTAAAAAAACCCTTTAACCCAGTAAGATCACAAACGTGTGATTGGAATGTTCTTAACGGAACATTCTAGTGCTGATGTAACAATCGCTGCTGGTAACCGGGAGCAACAGAGCTCTAGAACACTGACTTAAGAGCTTTGAAAAAAAAATAAATAAACATTCTTGAAAATCTACTCTTTAAATTGTTGATACAGAATGCTCCCCCCCACCCCCAACCTCTGAAGCTGGAGTGTATCACAAATGAACGTGATCAGGCACCATAACCGTGGCAACGGATGTTCTCTAATGTGCTGCAGCCCGTGGAACTCCGGTTGCCAAGGCGAACCTCCTGCAGCTGAAGAGGCAGAAGGACAGAAGGAATTCAGGGGCGGGAGAATCCGCTGACTCAGCAGAATCCGCGGTGGAGTGGGGGGGGGGGGGGGGGGGGGTTTATGGTCGAGCGGTTTTACAGCAGAACACAGAACGGTGAACAGCAGGATCATTTTACTGTCTGCCACTTGTAGAGCTTTATGGAAGGGACCTTTATGAATAACTCTTTATGAATAACTCTGTCTAAAAAAAAATATAGTGAAATGGGAGATACAAACAATAAAACATGTGGGTCCCACTCCACACAAAAAATTTGCATTCCAAAAGGTTTTACGATGCATGAGAAATCCTAACATTGAAAAAAAAAAAATACATCTGTATGAATTATTAGTAAACAGTCATTGGCCATGATCACACTTTTGGACATGTGGGTGTTCTATAAAGCCAATTACTGTAGAAAATAAACCATAGAGTAAAAAAAAAACATCTTAGAAGGGTGTTAGGCATGAGAAAGTTACCAAAATACATTAGTACGTTAATCTGTACATTACACATGCAGCTCATAATGTATAGCCAAGCAAACAATGAGCCAGCCATATTTTCTATTTTAGACTTCCGAGCTGTTATTTTTGCGAAAATAAGATATTTGCAGTCGGTTCTTTTTAAAAAGAAATTAATTAATAAATTTGGCACCCAGCATGGTGCTGCACATCTGGGCCAGGTGACCCCCCCCCCCCAAATGCCTGACAAGGGGGTATGGAACTACCATTTACTAGCACCCCAAAAACATTTAAGCGAAGTCTATTGGCCCAGTCAGCTTAAGGCACATACCCTAGAAAACGAGCCAATGAGGCTTTTAGAGTCTCTGGAAGTGATGTCACCAAAGATAGTCTAAGCCAGGGCCACTCAAATCGGCCCTCAAGGTCAGTGGTACTGTAGGTCTTCTCTTCTGCTTGATAGTTCCTCGTTCAATAATAATGCCACTGATTGGCCAGAGATTACACTGGCCTGGTGCATCAGGTTTAAATCAGTCCCTGATTAGAGGGGAGGAATGAACACCAGCAGCACTACTGGCCTCCAGGGTCAGATTTGAGTGCACCTGCATAAGCACTGCTGCAAACATACTGTGATTTACTACATCCTACATATTTTTATTTTTATTTTTATTGTGCACTGTAGCATATACTCACAATAAGAAGAGGTGTACCAACTGGAAGAAAAGGCCTCCATGGTTCAAAACCCAAACAAAACAAAATTCAGTATGACATCACTTCTCAAACAGAGCTTGAATGAAAAAAGGTGTCACTCACTTGTCTTGAAAAAAAAAAATAATAATAACAGTAAAATAAAAAATTGGTGTTTTCTTTTTTCATTCACGGTCTGCTTGAGAAGTGAAGACGATCAGAACATAAGACCCTTATTACTAATTTATCAAGCGTTTATCACCGATATAATTTCCTCCTTTCATGCACAGGGGGGCAGGAAATGAAGAAGAGAGACAGCAGAGAAGGAGAGAAGAAAGGAAGAAAGGCAAGTGGTGAAAAGGTAAGGACTCTAAACCTCCTCCAAAGAGCAACAAGCGGAAAGTCACGCTCGCGAAAATCGCGAATGCGGTTAAAATCAATAAAAAAATAAATAAAGGCCGGTCGAGCGATTGCGAGAGTTCGACAGCAGCACCCTGACAGAAGTGGCCCCTCGTCGAGCTCGCAGCTGATGCCAAATGAGTTGCGGAAGAAGAAAAAAAAAGACGGAAAATAATCCCTGCGTGAAGCCAGGATGTTTGCAAAAGACTGCGCAATTAAAGCCCTACAATCAGCCCTTAATCGCGCTCTTACGCAGCAATAAGTGTCAACAAATTGGTCAGGTGTTCATTAAGGCGGCAGATTGGGGATGGGTGGGAGGTGGGGGGGGGTGGGGGGGGGTCTGCTTTGATTGAATCGAACCCGACGTCGTTTGTTCACTCGCACTCCGCAAGAACACCCCCGAGGAACGACCGCTCAACTTCCGCCGCGGAACGTGTTCTAGAAAAAGGGTGACTTTTAATTTGGAAAAAAATAACAATAACATTCCAAAAGGCCAACTCCTCAGAGGGTTAAGGCCCTGCGAATTAGGAGGCAAGTTGCATAATTTCATTGACACTGCAGAAGGAAGATAAACAATCGTGACATGTAATATCCAACGCTCATTTGCTTTCTGGTCTTCTCGGCAATATCTGTTAATATCTTTGACTCAAAATTTTTTAATGAAATTAAATCAAATTAAAATGACAAATTGTATTCATAAACAGTTTGGTGAGTTATGTTGTCAATTGAACTGAACTGTGTTTACCAATTATTTGTAAATGTTTAATGTTACAAAATATTTGTCTTTTTTATTCAAACAAGTGGGCTCTACTGATTAAAACAAACTTGCCTTAATTAGTATTATCAAGGTATTGGTAGTTTCTGCTGATTGTCTTTTCATGACATGTGGCAACAGAAAGCACTATTATTATTATTATTATTATTATCATTATTATTATAGTCCTTCCCATTGAAAACACCTTCTCTTGACTCATAGAGTTACAACACAAAATAAATTTGTTCAATATTCATAAGAAATCTTTTTTTAAGCCTTTTTTCTCAGCCTAAGAGTTTAAAGACTGATCTTTTTTGTGCGGAGAAATGACACAAAAGTGTGCAGACCAACACCAGCCTTGGACCAGATGACAACCATAAAATAACCTCTGTGGTTTTTAGCCAAGGGGAAAATTCAGCAGATTGCACACTCTGTGCACCAGAAGGCCTTGGACGGTGGAGGATAGAGAAGATGTTCCGGATATTTACTGGTGTTCTTAACCTCCATTTTAACCCCTTTGGTGGTAACTTTCCAGTGAACAGTAAAAACCCCAATCACTTATATTCATTTCATTCATTAACCTTTCTTTGGAATGAAACAGGATGTCAGTGAGGATGATGATGATCTGGTGCCAGGTGCAGTTACTCATACTCCTTTGGCTTTGGATTCAATTTTTTGGAAGCAGCTCTTAGACTCTCAGATAAGGAGAACAGGAAATTGTGGGATACTGGACAATTGTGGGATAGGGACAATGGGCGGCATGGTGGTGCAGTGGGTAGCACTGTCACCTCACAGCAAGAAAGTTGTGGGTTTGAATCTTGGCTTGGGGCCTTTCTGTGTGGAGTTTGTATGTTCTCCCCGTGTCTGCGTGGGTTTCCTCTGGGTACTCCAGTTTCCTCCCACAGCCCAAAGACATGCAGGTAGGCCGACTGGAGACCCTAAATTGCCCATAGGTATGAATGTGTGAGCGAATGGTGTGTGTGTGCCCTGTGATAGATTGGCGGCCTGTCCAGGGTGTATTCCTGCCTCCCTCCCAATGCATGCTGGGATAGGCTCCAGCACCCCCCCAGGATAAGCAGGTATAGATAATGGGATGGATGGAGGGACAATTTTCAGGGACTCCCAGGTTGATCGAACAAATCTAACTTTGCAGGATCGGGGGGGTGGGTTGGATGGGTTTTAAAGAAACCATGGCTCCTCACCATTGCTTTTAGAACATCAGACAGTAAAATACCGTTGAGCACAATTGAGTGGGCCAAGCGCATGAATCAACGATTCAGTACTAACAAAACAAAACCAAACTACTGAAACAAAAGACAGTAACAGACACAGGCTTGGATTATCTTTAAATCTGGCCAACACAGCAACAACAATATTTTCTGTGCTAGGTCAGACGCGACATAGTAGATTTTACTCAGTTAGAGTGTATTATTTGATCCCCACTGGAATCAAAGGAACTCTGTTTGAGTTGAATTGACATTTGGGGTCCTATTTTAGTGAAAAATGCGGCACAGCTGCACCTGGGCGTTAATGGAATCACAAAATTTCTCCTGTGCAAATGGAATATTTATTTATTTATTTTTTTCTTGATAATGATAATTTTGTGGTCGGACTGCAATAAACCCATTTGCATCAACAGTGAAGCGATGCATTAGGGGATGTGCCGATGAAAACATTTCGTGCTAATTTCACATCATATTATTTGTTTTGCATTTTTAATCCTCCCATTCCACCTTTTATTTCTGTCTTATTGAGGTGCTTTTAGCAATGTGCACGTGTCAACGTCTAACAAACAGGGCTCAAAGCAATCGTGCAACACCGTTTGATGGATGTTTAGAGAGGCCATCTACATGTAAAATTGCCTTTATGTAGATAAGCATTCATTCTGTCAATCTATGTACTGTGTGCACACAGTGTGTGTCTGTGCGTGTGTGTGTGTGTGTGTGTGTGTGTGTGCGTGTGTGTGCATGTATGTGTGTGTGTGTGTGTTTGTGTACACAGTATATAGAATGTTAAATGTTCTGTCCACTAACTCAGACCAATTTAAACGAATTTGGATCCTTTAATTGTAATTATTACATACATTACTGTTGCTTTATTTTTAAATTGGCTAGTCTCATTTTGCAGCCAAAGACCTTAGTTTAAATGAGTCAATTATCAATCCAGCTATAATCGGGATCTCAACTGTTTTTAAACATCTCGTTTTCAATGCCCTGCTATCTTTGGTTTTCTTTGCGAACAGTTGGATTATATTCTTTCTTTATATCAGATAAAGTGCCGAGTTTATTCATAGCATTCAGTCTTAAGGTAGGCTAACATAATGTTATGTGACCAAATGCGCACACCATAAAAAAATGGAAAGTCATTCATTTTGGTTTAATGCTTGCCTTATTGCACTGGAGCAGGATGTTGATAAGACATAAATTGCATATACTACTTCTGCTCTCTTATGTGCTTGGTTGACTGGGATGGAAATGTTGGTTGTGAAGCATTGCAGGCGCATCAATGAAATTTAACTGAAGTGTAGAAAATGTATTATGTCTCTTAAATACCCGGGTAAACTCAAAAAGTAGCGCAGCAACTAGTTTATCAATAAGAGTAAAATTTATAATCAAAGACAAAAAAAAATAAATAATAAATCATGCTTAAATCAACTAGGAAAATATGCAAACTGAGCAATTATCACCCCCAACACCTTGTCCTCGAGTTTGCAGGCCGCCTGGATAACATCCTTTACCTGTGGAGGCCATTTTGGAATTCCATAACTGCACATTTTTTCCAGAGAAGTGGGTTATATCAGATATGATGAAACCACCCAGTTCGCTTATGGCCTTGATAAACAGGTATTAAAGGGAAAGTAAAAGCCGCCAATCTGATTGGCCAGCCTAAATTCCATCGCACACACAATTCCTCTTAAATCTATTTCTTTAGCTGCGGCACTGCAGGTGTGCTACAGTCTCTGTAGCTAATTACAACAACTGAGTTGGACACGCCTTCATTTACGGTTGCTATGAGTTACCACTGGAGTCTGAAAGCTGAAATGTTCGACAGTGAAAACTGAGCCTTCTGCACGCCAGTGTGTCTAAACGAGGATTTTAGACATTTTCCTTCACAAACATTTTCAGCAATTTCAGCAATCAACTTACCAAACTGAAGAAAAAATAAAAAAAAAAAACCACAAACACTTGCATTTGCAAGTCAATATCACAGATAAAGTTTGTATCAAATCCTGGCAAGCACAGCACTCCAGCCCCCCCCCCCACCCGGCACACCCCCACCCCCCCCCCCAAAAAAAAAATAAAAGTGTAATCAGCGCACTGATTACTTTGTGCCATCATGAATATTGTGCCAGGCTTGAACACAAAGCACTGAAGGCCTGACGCCCCTTACGATGTGCTTTCGCTCGAACGCGTACCCCATTAAAAGTCACGAAAGCTCGAGAAACAAAGTTTTTGTTGTGTTTGTACTGCCTCCTGCCCCCCCCCCATTATCCTCTTGCTCATGATCAAAGGGCGTCGTCTGTTCCCTCGTGGCGAGTCAGCGAGCCAGAAGAGACGGGACGAAGGGGGCGGGAGGGGCGCCCGGGAGAGAGGGTGGGGGGGGGGAAGCGAGCACTAAAAGGTCCAGTTTGGACAGGAGGGATCCGTGCTTTGAGCTGCTCTACTGTTTTTAACCCGAGATGCCAGAAAACACATCAAGGACTCTTATTAATTTATTAGCTCATTACGATTCCCCCGTCCCCCCACACCGCCCAAAAGTCAAGCAGGGACCTGTGTGTCACTACTTGAATACATGTGAATATGACACAGCGTAACATCCACTTTTTTGTTGCTATCATTTAAAAAGCATA